>JAAAKM020006971.1:37302328-37428857 GCA_010016025.2 Alatinidae sp. Z8VKAUB7J3
ATGTAGAAGACCTTACTGCAAAATTTATGTTACTAAGACGTCCCAACGAATTAATATTTATAGACGTTGTAAAAGCAAGACGAAGAAAAAAGGATTTCAGAGAGTAGCAGCCCGACGAAAAAAACGCGTGGCATAAGTGGAAGTTCCGCATTTAGGAATCTCAGCAGGAAATGGTTGACGTTTCATTCAGGAACAAAAGGGTGGTACAAGAAAAGTAAGGCCCTTGATAGCATCGACCGTAAGAGTGATTGTAGAAAAGGGCCGGAGTTGACACATCACGACAATTGTGAAAGAATTCAAGAGTTTTGAAAAGTTCAGTGCCAATCAGATAGGCTACACGAAGTTGAACTCGGTCTAGAAATTCAGATGGGACGAAGGAGTAACTGACCAAATAAGAGATTCATACTCCATATACAGTCGGATCAAAGATGTACAAATATATAGAATTCCCTCTCGGGGTAGGTACTTTTGCGCCCAATAGAGAGAGAGAGAGAGGGCCGAACTTTTATCGAAGCTGACTAGGTATTACATTTGATGTAAGGTTTCAAAGTAGGATCCTAAGAGAACGAAGGCCCTGGAAGGCTAGCAAAGGAATAATGGGGATAATGGAAATAATATAGATCCCATTTATATTGACTGGTTAATAAAAGAGGTTCCCTGTGACGGTTTTCACAGAGAAATTTACTCTTTTGTGCATTGAAAGAAACTGCCCTCTCCATGAAAAATGTGTGCTCTATCAAGTGAGCTAGGTTAACCTCGATTTGAACGTTATCTGCTTCTCTTGTCACCTTATTAGCACCCAATCCTCCTCCTGTGGATGTTGACATCCATCTCTAAGCTATCTGGAGGTCAGCCACTCTGCTTTTTGGAACTTGACCGTTAATCAGTTCTATTTGAGGAATCCAAACTTTGGGCACATGCGCACATGGACACTGGTAGAGACGTAGCTGTTTATAAGAGCATAACGTATGAGAATGCAGCCTCAAAAAGAACAAAAATTAAAAATATCTTAAGAACTAAAATTCTTTGATTTGACTTAAACTAAGAGCACTATAGGCCTATCGCTTGCAGCGATGTAAAAAGTTCCGTAAGATAATGTAAGTGGAGTTTGCAGTGAAATTAGGCTTATAAATTGGGAGCAGAACTGTTACAACCGAGTTAAGGAGCCTATCCAAATCAGAATTCATCCTAATAACATCAATAGGGACAAGGGCGTAGATTTTCTGAGGCATAAAAGTACGAGGATCAAAGACGAACCAATCACGGACAATTAAAGTCGAGTATAAATATTAATACACAAGAAGTTGACACATCGTCTGACGAAGCCTAGCAGTATGCACTTGAAACGTGGCGTTTCTGAATGACAGTGACAATATCGTGAGACAAATGATTATCTGTATGGTTGTATATCACCACGCATAGGCGCAAAGGACGAAAAATATTGCAGGGTTTGTGGGTTGTTTTCTCCCAAATATACCTTTGCACGAAATTATTGGGACATGTATAGACTAAAAGCACTTCAGTTCGGTAGGAATGCCGACACTAATTTAGAGGGCTGGTAAGACTTAAAATTATTTCATTTTTATTTCCTATTAAGGAATTACAAAAGGCCTGAAATTTTATTTGCCCGAAAAAATATAACATTTTAACAAACAAGAGGGGCTGCAGCCCCCTCAGCCCCTGTGGCTGTGCGCCTATGTCACCACGATGAGCAATACTTTCAATGATATCAATGTAAAAGGTGTTCTGATATCAATTCGGAAATTGTTGCACTTTTACACTTGTTCCATGTTTGTACTTTTCTATTTTCTGACCTATATACTGTATGTTGAAGCTAGAATGTTAAGAACGGGTTTTATATCAATTAGAGTTAAGGACTTACTAAGACCTTTTTAAGGTTTTTTCTCCAACTTATCAGAACATCTAAGCCTTGACCATTGCAATAGTCCATAAAAACCTACATGTATTGGACCCTGTATTCAAGAAGCAGAGTCATCTTTCCACGTGATCGTGATACCAGAGTGTGTATAAGGAAGGACGTGCAAGACATACGCATACACTCAGTACACTCACACTTACGCATCACAACACCCTGTGGCTAGGCCACCGACACGCTCTGACCTTACTAACACTAAAACATTGCATAGCTTGTAGTGATGAAAATACGACAGTAGGTGGATGAAAATTTTGTGATGATGTCATTTCTAAAAGTTTTAACCTTTACTGTCTTTCACGTATTTCACTTTCACAAGTTTTTGACCTAGATACTGTATTTCTGAACTAAAATATAAAATTTGTATATCAGGTAGACAACAAGAGTTAAAGTGTCTAAGAAAAGTTTAAGGCTTGAATTCAAACATCTAAGAAACTTGTAAAGATAATCGATGGGCATCGACATCTAACTCAACTCAATTGAAGACCGGGATTGGGAGTTAATGTAGCGACTAGAAAAATAAAGTATATTAACATTAGAGATCATCTACCTCAGTTGGTAGAGCACACGCCACGTTGGCGTAAGTCACGGGCTCGATATCCAGTGGTGACATATTTTGTTTTTCTCTAGTGTTCTTTTCAAAAATGAAAATTTTAAACCTTAATTATTCCAAATTCTTTTATCAAAATGAAATTCGTGTTCCTCGAAAAACTGAAATTGATTTCGTTTAACGGAGAAGTTTCCTTTTATATTAGAGACTCGTAAGGTTTAACCTCGGATAGGTTTAACAGTCTTTTTTAGTTTTATTATCACCATTGCTATGACCAGTGACTTACATAAGTATTTGAGTGGACACTTCGATTTGTATTGAATCAATAAATGTAAAATATCAGTAAGTCAATGCTGCTTGTGGAGATGGGACCAACGAAACAGCCAATGCGCCAAGAACATACCATTGGTTAAGTTTGATATTCAAAAATAATATTTTTTATATTAACGTTAATTCCGTTCTAGAAGGACAATTCAATTCAATAGAGTTATGTCTGAGAAAGAATTGCGCAGAGCTCTGTATAATTTTCTTCCGTCGTATTTCTTGATTACAGGCCCCGAAAGGAAGAGCGCGGTTATCGAAGAGAGAAACAAGATTTTGGTTGCTTACCACGAAAGTGGGCATGCCATAGTAGCATTGAACACTCCTGGTATGTAAGCAACAGATGTAGATTATATCCAATCTGTAATTCTTACACTGTACATGCGCAAGGACACAAACTGACCATTCACCAACAAGCACTTCTCCTATAAATATAGCCCTAACCACACTCCAAACCTAACCATTTTCATATCCCTAATTCTGATTCTAAATCTAATTTTAATTCTAACCCTAACCAAACCCGAGGATATACCTGTTTCAAGAGTGCTTTTTGACAAGGAATTGTGCCGTTGGTATATTGGTCAGTTACCACCCTAAGCCAATGTCTTATCTGATTTGCTTACTTCCCAGCAGTTTAGTAGTTCAAATATTTAATGTAAGCACAACATGTGTCTGTAAACCGGCTCCTAAGGTGGCAAGAATCTAGAATGATAACCTAACCCTGTACTTGTAAGGATGGTACCTCTTTTATTAGAGTGCTAGGTATGAAATGTGTGGCTTACTTGAGCTTTGGATTGAGTTTTTGACCCCTTTATCACTCCTGTTAACAATACTATCAACAAAACGTTTATCCTACGTTAGAGATAATATGCTTGTGCTCAAGTCAAAGGATCTGCGTCCCTCAAATCACTCATATGCAGCTTTGTTTGTGTCATTGATGCCAATTTAGTTGTTGCTTTTTGCCAACTTCCCGTCATATCAATTGCGATGTAAGAGACTTTCATGTGCAGTCTTGTTTTATTTCACAATCAATACCACGAATTTCGTTCTTGCGCCTTATACATATACATTCTGATGGTCTTAACCCTATTTTTGTAAATACAAGGGAATCCCCTACCCCCTTTCTCCTCTCTCAAATTTTCAGATTTTAAGCCAATGATCAATTTTTTATATGTCATTGGGAAAAGAAACGAAAAAGACTATGGTCGTAAATATTACATGAATATGAGGGACTCCGTCTAATCAACTTTTGCAGCATCAGCGTTATGTAGTGTGAATATTTGTGGATTTATGATGTCTTAGTGCTAAGTGGATATATATGACCATTAACTCATGTAGTGATATGGGTGATGTAAAATTTAAGAGCAGGGGTAGTTGAAAGACAGTTAGTTTGTAGCAGGGAAACCTGCTCTAAAAAATGTTGGGGCAAAACCTTAAAAAATGAAATATTTGGATAAATGCCTCCCGCTTGTAAACACCCCATTTTTTGCATAAAATTAAATAAACCCCTGTTCATTCGAAGCATTATGGCCCTTAAGGTTAATTTACACAATTAGACGTGGACTTACGTTTCTTGCACCCTATAAAGTACATAGCAAATTTTAAGTATGCGATGTACTGGAGGAACCTCAATGACGAGTATATTTCCAGGCTAGTGTATGTTCGGCTCGCTACACCTGCATGCGTGGGTAATTTGAAGCAAAGCGACAAAGCGGTACCGGAGACCAGCATCGAAACTTAAACAGTCTGGTTCATGTCTCTGCATACCAGGCGATAAAGAGACATTCTACACAAGAGATAACTACGATCTGGGACTATCATCAGGTAAACTTTCACTAAATCTTGATGAAGATTACCAACATCATGCAAGATACATCGTAAAGGAAAAGGGCTTGCATTTCTAGTATTACTTTGTTTCTGACTCTCTGCTCCCAACAACAGACAGCTGTGCCATGAAAGTCTTCAAACTAATGCTGTTAAAAATTGACCCCACCTATTGCAAGAGGGGTAGGCCACATCTTACATTAATGATGGACCGACATTGTGGTTACAGACTTAAAATTTTGAAGAGCATAACAGACACCTAGATCCAGCGAGCCCTTATTGCGTACCTGACTAGAGAAAGTTAATCACTAGCCTGAATTTAGTAACCGTGGATGGTTGTATAAGCACAGTAGACATACAAATTTTACTAGAAAGACCGAGACTGATTAATGTTTTCATTTTGCGCTAAAGCCTTAACGATCGAGAACATCCCTTTCCAGTTTACGAATTTTGTCTTTCCAACGAAGGTAGTTGAATTGAAGGGCGCCAACAGGAATGCGTAAAATAATGGATGACTCTACATAATGTAATAGTATGGGGCCTTTGAGCTAACCCCAGTGAAAACCAAAGGCATGACTCTTTTTTTACCCTATTTGAAGCTAGGAACCGAAGCCATGCTTGTACAATGGCATATATTTATAAATTTCAATCACTGACACGTAAATAACGTTGTGCCATAGCTATACTGATAGATGCGGAAGACTTCCAAACATGTCGAAGGTGGAATTTCCTAATAACGCGTGACAGAGTTTGCCGTAGGGCCATAAACAAGCGTCCGAATTTTACGTTTGCGCTTTGAAGTAGTATGACTGTTGCCTTTTACAGTTCTCTGGTAGGGCGAAACTCGGTAGAGTTTGTGCACGTATACGACAGATATGACTTCACATCTACTGCAAAGAATTTTCAAGTTTAAGGAACCAATTTCAACCTAACAAGAAAATTGCATGTTTTCGCAAAAGACAGCGAAAGTACCAAGGAAAATTAACGATGTCAGCTAAACGTGAAAATTGCAGCATTTTCATGTCTGTCAACCATGGCAATAAAACATATGCTTAGTGGAATGCGTTTCTCTGGATACGAACAGAAGAAAGCTTGCAATTTTGTACAATTTTGTAAATTATACTCGGGTAGAACATTGGTTACACCTTCTCTTGATGTCAGCTAGTTTATAAGGCTGTTAAGCGTATCACATTGCAAGTCCACAATATTGTGAATGGAGCGAAAATGATACGGTGTCAAAAGTCAAGTAGGTCAAAGGTCAACTAAGTCAAAGGTCAAGTGAGTGGGAGGTCAAAAATATAAATGTAGTTTTGTGACGTCATTTTAATTTTTTATCATCCAAATCTTTGTAGTACCCCCTCCCCACCCCCAACCCCCACCCCCTTTCCTCTTATTTTTGTGTAATTTTATTAAGAGACCATTACCTGCAAAGGCTACATACGCAAGCCTTCTTTGCGCCAGAACAGTGACTTCACTTTTTATCTAGATGACCATGGGACCTTGTAAGAGTAAATGAACTGTCGAAGCTTATAGAGAGCTTACCAGATGGTTGTTAACGTAAATTACCATAGGGAACACTTAGGTTTGTGGTGTATTGTTGTATACTTAATGCTTACTAACTTGGCAAAACGTCCTTTTCCAGTATTAGAATTATCACAACTACTTACTTTTCTTTCAGACGCTTTACCGGTCCATAAAGCCACAATCATGCCAAGAGGAGAAGCACTTGGAATGGTATGTTACTTTTCCAGTAATAAAGGATGTCCTTACATCAGTTAGTGAAATAAAAGTATCAAAATCTCCTTTGTACCATTGCCTGCGACAGCTGTGTTAGAAATGAGGCGATTAGCCTCGTTTTGGTCACAGTCACAGCCATAATCGTTATACCGAGGCAAAATCTGTTGTTGTTCTAACAAAGACGGAGCACTTATGGTTTCTAAATTTTATGAAGAGTATTTCTATTGGTTGGATGAACACTTTATTTAATGAACATCAGCCGAATTTCTATGCTAATACTTTACCGTAAAAAGGTGAAAGAGTATTGGCCCCTTGATTCCGCCGTTCCCCGTCGTGGCATAGTCTAGACGCTCCGCAAGTTACGTCTACATCGTCTTTTTGTGCTTCTACTGTAGGTAGGAAAGTAGGAATGAAATCTAACTTTAATTTCGTTCATCAACAATCAGACGTAATTCTGTGAATCGTTAGCAGCGAAGTATCGGCGAATTTGGACTCGAAGGCCACGAAACTTTTACTCAACGCTATATTTCACGTTGGTTTATTTTTAAATAGACCAACTTTACGAGATAACGAACTTGTATCGATGTTTTGGGCAGTCTTAATATCTGACCCGTTAATCGATCGGATCTCGGCTTAGCACGAATTGATATTTTTTTACTCATACTAAAATTTTGAGTTTTTGTTGTAATAATTTTATACATCTTTTATACTTCTTTTTATACATCTTTTGATATTCTGTTTGCCATAGGTATCTCAACTTCCCGAAAAAGACGAACTTTCGTGGTCCAAAAAGCAACTGCTTGCGAAACTGGATGTGTGTATGGGTGGTCGAGTTGCCGAGGAACTTATATTTGGTCAAGACAGTATAACAACAGGTAACAGTTTGATGTTTTGGGAGATACACGGCCTCCACGAGCAAGTGTTATCAAAATCTAATTTTTCGTGCTTTAAAGATGAATCAAAATGGAAATCATAATCCTACGAGTAGCTCTTAAACATGACTATTTAATGCTGTTATGTGAGAATAGTAATACAAGCCTACAATTTCGGACTGAAATTAATGTAAACAGATTAAGTAAGAAGATAAAAAGATTTGGTAAATGCTTGCATTAGAAAAGTCGAAAGTTGTAGAAGTACCAAACCCACTACTAGACCTTCTTGCTCAACCTGCTCACTCTGCTGGAAGTTATACTTTAATCTGAATCCACTAAATACCCGTAAATCTGGTAACTATACTTCACTCCTCCCCCTTCCCCCAGCTTATGAGGGAGGTCAGGGTAAAGTTTTTGTCTTTTGAAAAATTCTCATTAGTTTTAATTTCTTTCTACCCCACGCTCCTCAACTACGACATTTTCTTAAAATTATTACGACCCGCTTATCATTTTACACACCCTCTACATGTGCATATGTAAGGCGACGAAAAACCGACAATTCAGCACTCGAATACTTAAACTACTTCCATCCGACAATAAAGTGCTCTAACAACGTAAAGGTCGCACTGTCATCATATGCTTTTTCATATTGTAAACTTCTTAGTCGCAGACTTCTCCAGTCCTTTCTCCCTCCAAAAGGGTGGACGAGGGTGTGAGCTTGAAACTTAAGACATTGAGACTTACATACCACCAGAAACATGAACACTTTTTATGTTGACAGAACACGACGATTGACAGTATATTCGCGGCCAGAAGGTATAACATTGGAAATTGAAGTTAAGGATTAATGGCACCAGTTAGCACAGCAGCGTTTATTCTCATGATGACTTTCCGAACTTTGTTTACGTGCAACTACTGAAACTCTTAATTTGCATAAATGGGAGTCTGTAGATGTTTCTAAAATATTAAAAGGGATTAAATGCGATCACAACGCCATTGTAACCACATTTAGGACTCCTTGCGCAACGGTTGGAGCTGCCGTGGAGAGCCGTGGAATGTAAAAAGTGCAATTGAAAGTAGTGAAATTTGTTTATCTGCTGTTATTGTAAATATTTTGAGAAGATCCTAAAGTTTTACACAATGTTTGTCACATGAATATTCGTTTGCAGATTCTTGGAAGTAACTTCTCACCGTATTGCCCATTGACAATTTTTACACCCGATACATTTCCATTTAAATAGAGATGCCCATAGAGATGATACATGAATCAATATTTTTTAGACGGAAATACAGAAGTTTTGTAATCCGATTAAGAATAGACGTTTTCTGCATATTAAGTGACTGGGGATGGGAGGGTGTCTAATTAACACGAATATAAAAGATTATTACAAGAGCAGCTGGAGAGAATAAATTAGGTAAACGTGTGGGCCATTTTTAGAAGTTTTAGAAATATTTAGGAATCTTGATGACGCCTATACATTTTCCAACAAATATTTAAAGACTGGCAAATATCTACCCTCAAAGTCCATATTTCGATTCAAGATCTGTTATGTTGTTTATGTCTATTGAAGTTGAAATTAGGTCATTTTTAGCTTTACAAACAATATTCAACTGATTTTTTTCCCGTATTCGGGGTGCCTAGCGGCCAATTAAGTTTTCAGGAACATGAATTGCCATTTTTGGTCACGATTCAAACTGCTTGTTGTCACAACTTCCTGGAAGATATTGCATTTTCGCTTTCTTTCTACAATTTCAGGGGCGTCTAGTGATATGGAGCATGCTACAAAGATTGCAACAGCTATGGTTACAAAATACGGAATGAGTTCAAAGGTACGTTGACTTCACGCGGAGTAACAAGTGATATAAACTCCGCCTTATGAGTCATACCGGTCATATAATTTACCTGGCTTTTAAAGAAATACACACAAAATAAGATTTACTGCTTAATTAAGATATTACGGGTATCGATGTAACGTTTGATAACCAATAAACCCTTATGAACTACTTTAAAAATGACATATCACCCACATAGTTCCCTCCCCAAAGCTGTAATAGTGGGGAACCTCCTATATCTTTAAGCCGCTTAAGGCTTGGGTTTTCAATCTTTTAGGTTATACTCACAAACACCTTTCGCATTGGTGGTCGGGGCGAGAACGTGGTGACTTATTAAAATAGGCAGTACAACTATTCGAGGATGAAGAGGCTGTAAAATTGAATCTCCTCTAGGTAACAAGGAAAAATTTTAGTAATTATGTTTTAGCAATGTTGAATCCTTTTAATTCAATCGTTATGAGGACGAGGTGGGCTTGAATGGTAGAATAGTTGTATCACTAGAACAGGATCATTAAAGCAAATCAGAGTTAAATGGATCTGTTAGTCTCTCTAACGGGGTGTAATGATGTTTAGGAATGATAAACATACCATACATTCTTCCTGTTAATATCCTAATATCTGAAATATTGACGAGCCCGGCCCTCCCTCCCCAAACGCATTTTGGATTTATACCAAAATTTTTGACCGATGACTTACAAACAAGATGACCCACTTGAAAACTGACGCAAGGGGCGTAATTTTATGAATTTGTAGGCTGACAGTGTGATTTTATGGATTTTAGTGTTGAATTTTTCAGTACTATAGGCCCTTCAACGAGTTATCCGTCAAGAGCTTCAACTAGTCTGGAGTGCAAGGTTTACTCTTGGTAACAATTATAACGATTTCAACATCGACAGGTTATAGAAAGACGCCGATAAGGAGATTTGTTTTTACGACGTTTCGTCTTACTTTTGTACTTCGTCTGGTCTACCCTGGAAACATATAATCAGTCTAGTAAAGCAGTGATTCTCAACGGGTATCCGAGGACGCCTTTAGGGATTGTTTGAAATTTTAAAGGGGATAAAATCGTAGGAAGGGGTACCAGTGGGTTCCAATAACTAGAAGCATTATCCATTGTTTTTCTTGCGTCAACATTCCAAAATCAAACAAACGGACAAATAAATGATGTCGCACACATTGCACATATTTTCGTTTTACACCGTGTGAGCAAATTAGGACCCTTTATTGACTGTACATTTTATAGTGTACTTGTTTAATATCGGTGAAAAGAAAGAACTAGGGGATTATTGAGGAATTTTAGTTGCTTGAAGGGGGTAATATACCCTCTGGAGATGAGAAACCCTGTAGTAAAGTACACTGTAGAGCCCTTTGTGTGCTAGAGACATTCAATCCCTATGGAGTTTAGTCACATGGCAGCCAAACACGGATTGTTGCACATGGGTGGTTTTTGCCCTCATCACGTCACCGACAACAGAATCCACGTCTTTCTGAACGATTTTACAGTGCGACCGACGCTCGAAACTCAGAATTTCATTACCACGGACCTTTATCACAATTGCGCAATCCTGTCTTAAAACGAGGTTGAGCTCGCATGAATCAACCAAAACAAACTGATTGCAGCGGGACTTGGCTGGCAGCGGCGAGGGCAACGTCGAGTTCTGCTTCTGATTCATGTAAATGGAGGCAGATTATAACTGCCAGTTACTTCTGCATTATACACTGTGTCTATTATACAAGGAACGACAAGGAGAGAAGTTGTTCATTCACATTTTATGTTTAGTAATCATGAGGTCGCGGTTCGAATCCGGTCAGCGCCGTTAATTTGCAAGCTATTGTGGTAATGCTCCACTCATTAATAATTATATATAATTGCAATGTGTCTGCTGAGAATATATATATATATATATATACATATATACCTATATATATATACCTATATACCTATGCTACGTGATGCACATGCCTAAAGAAAATAGTTTTCCTATAGAACTTAATGGCTATACAAGTGGGAAAGGAAATGCTCAATAAACGATAATAGCCTATTTAGGATGCACTTAATTTCTATATTGAAGAAAAATCCAGTTTAACCAAAAACATCAACTTGTGCGTGCCTAGCATAATCTAGGACGAGGAAAAATTCGATAACAACAAATTATGAATGCTGCAACAATTTCCTATTATGATCATTATTACTCTTATCTAGTGGCATTCTATTTATATATTAAAACTAGTTTGTTGCTAATTTGTATTTTAGTACTTTGGCGCTTTTGTTTAATTTTTTTTCTTTTTCATTTTTTTGTTACATGTTTGTTGGTATTTACTTTATTGTTTAAATATTCTTCATCTTATTAATATTTTACGCAATATGTATCTTAAATTATTTTGTTGTTGTTATTGTCGGGTTTTCCCTCTTTGTGTCTCCGGCTCAGAATGACTTCTCTACACAACTGCTAAGTCTTCTACCAGACTCCAACGTCCTTTCCGCACATTTTGTAAACAAAGAAATGTTTACGTCGATATGAAGCCTGGCAAACTCGCTAATTACCCATCAACAATAATCTCATAAGAACACCTACAATAATGTTTTTCCTCTCTGATGACGGTCTTTAAAATCGAATTTGTCCGCAGTAATTCACCTCGCTTTGGTCAAGCCATGACACCTTCATTCAACGTGATGCTTTGTATAAAACTTAATTTCTTCTTACCCTGGGAGGTGAAAGACGACAAGCAGAAGATAGCACAGAAGTGAGTGAGCAGAGGAAAACATTCCTTACAAATGAAGAGCGAGAAGATAACTCTGTACTGATGAAACAAGCGACAACAAACAACACAACAGGTGCCTGTTCAGAATCAGTATTCCATGTCAAATTACTCTTCTATGACCAGTGTACAAATAGGAAGGCATGATTGTAGTTGTAATTGGTAAGCATGGGAAACCAGACGAATAGCATTATTCGATTTATACAACGGGGCAAAATTTACAATGGAAACCCCATTGGAGGGGATCACCCTGGACTTTCAACAGATTTCCCACTTTGTTCTAGTGGTATTATGGCGTCACATTCACAAACTGAAAGCACGATGCAGCAACGTGCTATGATTTTATGAAAAGAAAAATTCGACAACTCAATTATGCGCACCAAACAGGGTGTGATAGCTTTGTTGGGGTTTGCTAAGTCTTTGTAAGTGCCCTAATGAGGTCAGTTAAAAAGAGCGCGCAGCGGACTAACATAGGTAGAGCCAAAAGCATATTCAATTGTGGAGATTTCAACTCGTCCGATGCCAAAGGTGGCGTAACTGAGAGCGATTATTTGAAATATGTGATAAAAAGGTCAGGTTAATTTATTCCAATGGCCTTTTGGCTCTTGGGGCAAGCTGACGTCTAACCACTCCTTCACTAATGCTCTCAATCTTTGACAACCCTCATGCTGTTTACAATGGATTGGCCAGTCCATTTCTTTACATCATCCAGCCAACTGTATTCGGGGCCACCTCTTGCCCTTTAAGCGCCCAACATAATAATTGAGATTTGGCCTGAAAAGGGCATAAAACTACTGGAAAAGTATCTTAGTTTAGATATTTTAAAATTTGGGTGGCAACGATTTTTGAAAATTGGCGCTATCAGCATTGAAAAGGGCGGCCAAAAATAAGAACTTGAGAACTTCTGAAACGGCTTCTTTGGCCATTTCCCCGGATAAACATAATAGGGGAACTAACTGGTAAACTACGTAAACAAGTGATTAACCATTGTTGGGTGCCCATAAGATGTGAATGAACGTCGGAGTCACAAATGTGAGGTTACCTGATATGATGTTCTGAGTAGCCTATACTAACGACTTCCTTTTGTTGATAAAAATGAATCCCACCCTCACTGTTTTCCCAGCGACATAAGAACATGCATTGCATTTATCATAAGAAACAACCAAAGTACATGCTTTACTATTTTCCCGAAGATATAACGCAGTCGAGTAAACTTTGACTTTGGTGTCACGTTGGCAGTCTCTCAATCAAAGACCCCTGATGAGCAGTGGGCCCGAAAATGAATCTACCCTAAATAAACAGAACCATTAAACAGGCTTACTAATGGATAAAGTGCGGCTGCGGCGTCCAAGGGCAACGCCCCTCAATTTAGGCTACCGGGTAGAGAAGTAAGCCACGAGGCAGTCCCTACCGCCCAGTTAGACCGTTGGTGTAACTTTGGCTGGAGGGTTCTGTTAAGTCTTGTCTATCTATAGTCGCTTTGGTTGATACGGAAAATTAACTGCCCGCTGAAAGAAGCGTTTGGTCCTAATCTGATCAGTATGCATAGTAGCATTCTTAACAAGAAACGTCTGGACGCTCCTATTCGCCACCGGTGTTTCATACCAGTCCCCCTGATAAGCCACCAGTTAGACTCGCGCGTTCATTACCCTTAACCATCGTGGCTTCATATCGATACAAATGGTAAAGCATCCACAATGATTACATGCGAAGTGCGGGCAGTCCCGAGATAGCTGGTCCAACGTGTACTGCTTTTTCCAACAAACTCCGTAATTAGCCATTAACATCGATTATAGAGGAATTTCTAAATTATTCTTAGCAGTTGACTGATTCACCGTCCTTGGCGTCCTTACATGAGCTCGCAGGTTTTATTATTCAGCTATTCTTTAAAAAGGCTGTAGCTTTAGATGACATTTGCAAGATAAAATGTATTCCAACATCTGCATTCCCTGTGTACGATAGCCGCGTAGGCTGCAGACTCAAGACTGACTCACACGTACGTTTTCCATTATAGTCGAGTCACCCTCATCTATTATCCCCCTAATTTAGCGTTTCCAGTTGACATTTTCAGGCGTACAACTAGGAGTTTTGAAGTGCAGGCGAGGTTTGCAAAATTTAGCGCACTTGTCCTGCGCCTTTCTTAAAATTTGCTTTTCATTGGGAACTTCTGTGGGGACTAGAGAAATAGAACATGTTAACATCGGAGGTCACCTAGCTCACTTGGTAGAGCGCACGCCGCAAAAGCGTGGGTCACGGGTTCGATCTCCGGTGGCCACATATTTTATATTTCTCTAGTGTTCTTTTTAAAACTGACATTTCGAATCCTCTCTTCTCGATGATACTGTCTAACTTCAATGGGCTTTCTACTGATGATGGGCCGCAGGGCAGTTCTTCCTTGGTCAAGTCACATGGCGCAAAGAGGCTGGCCTTCAATTGCGTTGAGCTGGATGTCGATATGCGCCGGTGGATGATAGGAGGTTTATGTGGCGACTAGTGAAATAGAGTATGTTAACATTGGAGGTCACATAGCTCACTTGGTAGAGTGCACGCCGCGCAAGCGTGGGCCACGGGTTCGATCCCCAGTGGTGACATATTCTCTATTTCACTAGTGTGCTTCTCAAAATCTGGTTTTACACGTTACATACTCGCGCGTATAAATCATTGGTCACTATTTCCTCATGGTACAGATTTTTCGCTTAGTTATATAAGAAAGCCTCAAAATGCGTTTTTATCCGCTCAAAGTTCTACTACAGTGCCTAACAAGTGATGTGCGCTGGGGGGACAGTCTTCCAAAGCAGAAAATTTATTCCGTTTTTTCGAATACCTTTAAAAATTTCCTTTGCATAGACCAAATATTTGTTCGTCTGTGAGAAATCTTAGAAAGCATGACCATATTCATGAAAATCTATGACAAATATTATCGTTTGAAGACTCGAAGTAGTCACAAATAAAAGAAACAGAACATAAACTTTTAGTTTGTACTATAATAAGTGCGACAAGTATGAAAAGGTCATACCAAATTATGCAAAATCGATGGTTTAGGTAACAGTATTCCTGGTATTTGCAGTCGAATCTGGTTGAGATGACTCTCACGTCTGTCACTCCTAGTAGTTCTGTAAGACATTTCAAAATGTCGTATAACAGACGCGGCATCAAAAAGTCGTATAGAAGAAAACCCTACACCGGCTAACTAATAAATGTACTCGACGGCACAATCTTCGCCAGTATAAAATAGGATCCTCTTGCTTGGAGGGCACGGTAAACTATCTAGAATCTTAAACAAATAGTAAAATTGTTGTGGACAGCATACATTTAAAATAGGGATATACTGTTCAACACCGTCCCCCTTGCGCCCTTAAAAATATGATGGAATGAACTTTCGATAGGAATATAGGCCAACCGTTTTTTCCGTGAATGCTATCGAAAATGCATGATCCCCGCAAAGGGAGTTGCTTCTACTATTTGCCGCGAGTATCATCCGCATTTCAAGATCATGGCCACAACAACATCAAATACTACTTGGCAAAATGCTTTGACGAAAATCTCTGGAAATTCTTAGCGTAAAGGACACATCCTGACAAAAATTATTTTACAAAATCACATGCATCACTGTAACAATACATACAGTCTAAACTAAAACCATTTTGTTTCCAGAGCTCACAACTGTTAGCAGGAATTTTAAAATTCCAAAAGTTAACAGGAACCGATAAATCTTTAGTCTTCACAATAACATTAGGTCCATGTGAGTCACATAAAACTAGCACGTGAACTTAAATAGACCTAGCACCATATACTCTAACATTACTCTAACCAACTGTGTACAGCGACCCAAGACAATTTCATGATGACGTGCAATGACAGACTTTCTGATCGAAACATTGCTATGTTAATTGCCACCTTGTACACCGTGAACAATCTTTTTCAGACAATTCAACATAACATACCTTCGTGGTACACTGACTGTCTGTTGTTGACACCGTTATTTTTGACATAAACTTCTTTCGCTCAACTATGAGTAGAGCTGAACCTTGATAAAATAACGTCACATTAGCGCCGACGTCGCAAGAAGTCAAGGGGCCACTAAACAATTTCTCTCCGTCCAATATGAACTGCTTTAATCATTAAACAAGTTATATAATGCGCAAAACGAAAACTTCCGGCCGTTACTCTCAGTACATGCCAATAAATTGAAATTTTTGTTTAACTAATCTGTAGTCCAGAACTGATTGAAGTGCAATTTATATCCAGGTCGACAAACCAATGTCGTTGATAACGCAGGTATCTCTCACGACGACACATAGCACCGGTGGGCAAATGAGCCTTTTGTCCATCAATCATTCTTATCCAGTTCGTTTCCATTCGAAGCCTGAGCTTTCTGCTTCTGCCTCTCAGCAAATGCTTTTCTTTTGACGCGTGCGTACGGTCCAATTGACGGGTCCGTAATGAAGTCAAACAAAACCTTAACCCATGAGGTATGATATGGAATGTTATTGTAGTATTCTGAGGCAATTTCTCTCACTTTAGGCAATCGAGAACCTGGGACATTTGGAAAATCATGGTGCTCATTGTGATAACCGACATTGAAGGTTAAATTGTTTAGCCAGCCATAGTAGGAGTAGGTTTCATATCCTTTCTGAAACATGTAATGTTCTGAAATAAAGTGCCCAGCAACTGGATGCAATCCCATGCCAAGAAGGGAGCCAATGATCATGTAAAACAGTGCCTTGCTTCCCAACGTCAGTCCAATAAAAATATCAAACGAAAACTGAAGGATGAAGTTCATTACTTCTAGGGTTGATGCCGCTTGTGGGCGTACAACCAATGGACGGAATGAATAGAAAAGAGACTGGAACACGACCCACACAAACTTAGTGAAGGTGTTGAAGAACACCTTGGCTTCAAATTCTGTAGGCAAGTCCACGTCTATTTCTTCGTCTCCTTGATATTTGTGATGGTCAAGATGATACTTTTTAAACGATGTTGCACACGGCACACCGATTGGTAAATTGACAAAAAGGCCAAACACACGATTAAGAAGGGGTTTTCCATGGCCAAAAGCCATATTGTGTGCTATTTCGTGAATGGCCAACAACAACGCATGGTTAATTGTGCCACTCACGATATACGTCGTCAGAATCAATACTGGCCAAGACAGGGATGTTACCATAGCTGTTAGACATAATTGAAAGATGACCAAGGCAACTACTTTGTACTTGAAGGTTGTATCAACTCCCATCAGTTGTTTGATTTCCGGATGTTTTGCTGCATAAGAAAAACAAAAGCAAACAATTAGCAACGGCCAACTTCAAATAATCATGTATGCATGCACTACTTAATTATTGACCTAATCCTGAAATACTATTAATTCAACTGTCCAGATCAATATATTTAAAAACCCAATATATTATTTAGTTTTTTGCCTAATAACTCATTATTATCTGCAATTGTTTCCTTTTCCAACTTTTTCCTCTTGGAAAGTTCTTATGCATGGCTTGACTTGACTTGACAGTGGATCAATGCCTCAGCGGCGCAGTGCTCTTTCTATCATCCAGGAGCTGTAATATCTCTTTCGTGAGTTATGCAGCCATAATTAGTGACATTTTTACTTGCATAACCATGGATAGATCAAATATTGAAGGTCTATTTTTAAATTTAGAGCTGACTATGATTGTATTCATTTGCATTCGATTTGAGACGGTACCAATCATTCTAGACAGTGAAATTCAATTCCGTTCTTTCAAATCAGACATATTTTTTGGTCACTAACAAAAGGGGGGATTGGAAAAATTTCGAAAAATAAATAACCTGGAGATTGGCAACATTTGGACAAATTAATAACCTGGGGATTCGAAACATTTTGAAAACTTAACAACAGGGTATGTGTGTGGAAGAAACGGGGGGAGGGGTTGGAATCAGTTTTCTGAAAATAATTTCTGATCGTCTAAAATAAAAAAAGGCAGAAAGGATATTGACATAAGACACATTTTAGCCTTACAAATCTTTACATCGTTATGTCGCTAATCAGAATCAAATAAATTCATAAAAATTTTTGTTTTTACATCATTAAAGATAATTTCCAAAAATTAATAAGTGTGTGGGGGGAATCAGTTAGCTCCAGGGGGTTGGAAAATTTTCAAAAATTAATAAAAGTCCCCCAATTTACTGGAGACCAAGGAGAACCCCTCTTATCTCAATTTTAAATCACATTTTCTTGCGAGATTATGGTCCTCTTACAAATTTTTTACAGAAAACCCATACACAACATTTATGTTATATATATACCACTTACTGGTTTATATTTTATTGGAACTGGGTATGCCTATAAGCTTTTGTTCCTTCACTTTTCCACATACTAATGTACTCACAATTGACCTTTTTCTAAGTTAAAATAAGGATTTCTGAATGACTGTGATCTGGTATCTTGAAAGTTTTCAGTGCTATTGCTGTTGTACAACTTATTGGCTTCAGAAAACTCACTCATTTCTATCATGTTCTGCTGATAATTTGGGAACCTTGGTTGTCGCTAGGGTTCTTCTCTGGACCTGGCTATTTTCTAACATTAACCCTCACTCTGTTCAACACTTCCACCCATTTCTGGATCTCATTTTACTTTCTTAGCATTTGCATCTCTGACTTTATCTCCTTATCAAAAAAGATGTTTCCTGTAAAACTTGGGCCATCTTCTTGTGCCCATCTTGGCTCAGTCCCCCCAGTAACATCTCTAATTTTTCCAATAAGACTCCTTAATTTTTCTTCTTGTGATCTACTGTTGTATAGTGTGCCAAGCTGCACATGCTAATAAATACAGTAATTAAAATTTTGATACACTAGATAAGTGATTCTGGTCTGGTAGAAGAGCAAGCCGTTGCCGAAACCTATGCAAATAAGTCAAGTAAGTCAAGATTTTGGTCACTTCATTTATTTGCACACCAACCTGTCCATACAAGATGCTCTGCCCCACTGTTCTCCCATCCCTGGAGTATACTAGTTCTAGATTCTAGATTATAATATTATCAGACTCACAATCACAATTACCTGGAATAACTGTTAGGCCACTTTGTCCCTAGGTGGTATGACTGATTTCAAGGTAGTTACACCTTGCGAATGGTGTGAACACTGGGCAAATTTGATATTTCAGCTTAAATGTTGACTACTTTCCCAATATTCTAAATATGATATTCTATGCTGGGTGTCACCGTGGATTTCCACTTGAATATATGCATCAACACAAATTGTACAACAGACCAAGTGCAGATTATAGAAAGGGTTGATATCAAGTCAACTTTTGGACATAGCACTCAGATTTATCAAATGGGAACAAAACAAAACAATATGGAAACTATAAAGCAATGCCAGGAAGGACAGTTATTTATAATATAACTTTCAAGCATTGTTCAGCGAGTATTATCAAGCAATACCATCAGAGTGAGGTCACCCTGGATAAGTACTATTGATCCAGAGCTAGTTTTAAAAAACCCTCAGAGGGCATCCAGACAACACTGATATCAACACCTTTCACCTGAAGAGATCACCAAACAACATTTAAGCACTATGTGAACATAATTATAAATTAGCCAATAAAGCTTGCACTCTTCTACTCTCCTTTAATATTTTGCCACCCCCAAGTCCTCCCTTTTCAGTCTCCCTTTGAGCACAGATGTTATAACTGCTGACAAATGGGTGCTGAAATTCAATTTTGATACACCTGATGTGATATTGATATGTGTACTATACTGCTAAAGGCTGGGGGAAACTAGAAAAACATCTGAGGCAACATTTGTTGAGTCAGATGTTTTTTTAGTTTCCTCCACCAACCCAACAAGGCCTCCCGGCTTGGTGCCACAGTGACCCGGGCAACTACACCCCCAGCCTCGCGGAGGCCCGTTGCAATCGCGTTTATCGGCGGCACGACCACTCTGCAGTTTTCGTCCAGCTCGATCGAGGCCGTCATCATATCGATCACAACCAGGGCAGTCCGTTCGGGTACCAAACGGGGGTGGGCGTGCGGGCGGCGCGGCCGTGCCACGACTTTGGCAACCACACGTTCATTCAATCCACTAGGATGTCGGATGGTCATATAAAGGGTCGATCCTGTTATGTACCGGATTTAATCGAGACGCGTTGGAGTGAAACTATACTCGATCCAAACCGCAGTGGGATGCTCTCCAGTTCTCATCTCGGGACGCAACAGCCTTGACCCACACCGACACCCACGAGGCTGCTAACCAATCGCTCTCACGGTAGTGCGAAGCAGGGCGAGGGCCTTCCCGCACCCACTGCGGAGTTACGGGATCGAGAGTCAGAAGGTCGTAAGAGCGGTCGCGCGTTCACCAAAAAGCCGCCGAAGCCGGGGAAGCGACGTCCAGACATAATCGCCATACGAAAAGGGTGCAAATGGCTCAGCTGCCGCGAGAGGCAAGGCCTTGATCTTGGCATCGACGCGCGGCTCATAGAAGAAAGGCAGGGAGAAGCGCTCCCGACCCGGAGCGAGCACGCGATGCTCGATGGCCCGGATGCGCCCCGACGTCCAGCGCTCGAGAAGCCTGCCGAAGTTGACCACGAGATGTTGATCGAGCGGCGGCACATCGATCCATGCGCCATCCGGCAGTCTCGCTTGTAGGCCGCCGGAGTCGTCCTGAGCCAATAGCGTCATAGACCCGAAGTCGACATGGGCCTCATTGATAATCTCACGCTCCGCGCCCTCGTGTGAGACGTAGAGCTGTTCCCGATCGACCTGGGCGCGGATGCCCGACGAGCGGACCGGATAGTGCAAAATCCGCAGTGCCGACAGGCCGCCGTCAAAGAGCCGAGAGAACTCCGCTGCCGGCACGCCCAGGCCCCGCGCGATCGAGCGGATCACGGCATCGGCGCCGCGCTCCATGCCAAGGTAATAGTCGTGAACGGTGTCCCGCCAGCCTGGAAGATCCGACTCCGACGGCATTGGCGTGGGCCCTTGGAGCGGATCGTTCGGGTCGAGCGTCCCATTGCCACGCGCGACGTCCGACCCGATCTCCATCCCGTCATAGTGGAAAGGCCGGTCCTCCATGCGCTCGAACCATCCGCGGTAGACGAGAGGCCGCGAAGGATCACGCCGATTGCTGCGGAGCCGATCGATGACCCTTCGAGGCGCCTCGAACAGGCGCAGGAGACGGGCTCGCGTCGTCGCATCGAAACGGATGTCCTCAGGGAGCCCGGTGATCATCATGATCCCGAAGTCGGCGGCTGCAACGGCGACACGGCGGTCCACCATGTCTCGAGCAGAAGAGGGCGGCTCGAACAATGGGCCGACATCGATAGAAGGAATCGATCGCGCCGACTCCATCACGTGACTACCTTGGTGAATACCAGGACGCGAATCATGGTGCGGGAGCGGAAAAAGAACAAGGTGGCATTGGTCAACTCCGCTGTCCGGCCATTCTTGACCGGATTCCGTCCCTCCGACCGCCTCCGAGAAGCCGCTGATATTGGGACCGTGGCAAAGGGCCGGAATCGACCCTAAGGAGACGCTCGTGATCGTTGACGCGAGCGGCCGCTCTCGGATCGGAAACCGGTCGTCCAACTGCGGTGATCGATCGGGAAGCTCCTAGCCAGGAACGGGAATGGTCCGAAACTTGGAATCCAGTCGCGACTTATCGGCCTATTGGTCTCACCCGCCAGAACTATTTTTCGGAATTCGCCATGCCAACCGGAGGCAGGTATCGCTTTGGCAAGAATTCTACCGGCTTCGCAAAGCCTCTAGGATTCCCTATTCTGCACATTCGCAAAGGATCGAAAGTACATCTTGGAGATCAACGAAGCTGACTTCGGCGTCGGGGCCGCTCAAAGGCTCGGCTCGAGCCTACGCGAGAACGTGCAGCGCGTGATCGTCGGGCACGACGCGGCCATCGATCTCGTGCTGGTCGCGCTTCTGGCGCGCGGCCATCTGCTAATCGAGGATGTGCCGGGGACCGGAAAAACATCCCTCGCCAAGGCTCTGGCGGACTCGCTGCGATGCGACTTTCGCCGGATTCAATTCACTCCCGACTTGGTCCCGACCGACGTCATCGGCGTGAATATCTACGATCCGCGGCGGGCGAGTTTCGAGTTCATGCCGGGTCCGGTATTCTGTCAGGTGCTGCTCGCCGACGAAATCAATCGTGCAACGCCCCGGACTCAGGCAGCGCTCTTGGAGGCAATGCAGGAAGGACAGGTCTCCGTCGATGGTGTGACTTCCGCCTTGCCAGAGCCCTTCTTCGTATTGGCGACCCTCAACCCGATTGAGATGGAAGGGACTTTTCCGCTTCCCGAGGCGCAGCTCGACCGCTTTTCCTTATGCATTTCCCTCGGATATCCCTCGCGTGATCATGAGCTCGAGATGCTCGCGCGATTTCACGGCCGGACGGGAAAGCCCGAGCTCGAGCCGGTCGCTGGGCCCGGCGAGATCGCCGAGGCGCGAACCCAAGTGGACAGCGTGCGTGTCGAGCCCTTGGTCCGCGACTATCTCTTGGCCGTCGTGGAGGAAACCCGGCGGCATGAGCAGGTCCGGCTGGGCGCTAGCCCACGCGCTTCGCTCGCCTTGCAACAAGCGGCTCAAGCCTGCGCCGCCTTGGGGGGGGCGGGACTTCGTGATGCCTGATGACATCAAGGCCCTGGCCGGTCCAGTGTTATCCCACCGGCTGGTGACCAAGGCTTCGGCACGCTTGCTGGAGGTGACGGGGGCCTCGGTCGTCGCTGAGATTTTGGACCGAGTCCCGGTTCCCATCGAGAGCTGAGGCAGGATTTGGGACATGAGCGACAGCGCTGCAGACTCTTCTACGTCCGGGCAGCAGGTCGTCCTTCTGGGAGAGACTGGTGGCGGACTTCGCTCGGTGGCAACCGTGCTGATGCTTGTATTCCTCGTCGCCCTGATGTTCTTGGGTATCTGGGCTAAGGAGCCGCTCGCCATCACCCTTTGTGTGCTGGTTTTCCTGGTCATCCTGCTTGCGCGCCTTTGGACCCGTATGGCGCTTTTCGACTTGCGCTATTCCGCCGTCCCCTCACGAGAGCGCCTCATGTTGGGCGAGGCGTTCGAGCTCACAATGACTATCGAGAACCGCAAATACCTGCCACTTCCGTGGCTGCGGCTAACGGACTATGTGCCGGTTGGGATCGATTTCCAAAGTCCGATCTCACGCTTCTCTGCAGTGGCCGGATCTCTTCAGCTCGAATCCACGGTGCGTCTCAGCGGTTATGAGCGCGTCCGCCTGCCCAGAAAGCTCAAGGCCGTGCGCAGAGGCCTCTACCAATTCGGTCCCGCACGGATGGTGGCAAGCGATCTCTTCGGCTTTTTCCAGGCCGCGGGCCACGTTCCACGCAGATCCCGAGAAGTGGTGGTGTACCCCAGGGTCGTGCCGATCAGCAGTTTTCCGCTGCCATCGGCGAGGCCGATGGGTGACGACCAAAGTCGGCGCCCTCTGATCGCCGATCCCACCCGGCCCGCCGGCACCCGCGAGTACCGGCATGGCGATCGACTCCGGGACATAGATTGGAAACTGACGGCAAAACACGGTGCACCTTTCGTTCGCACCTACGAGTCCAGCGTGAGCGGCCACGCCGTCATCCTGTTGGAATGCACGATGTCCAAACGCCCCGGCGTGGCGGCTCGGAATGCGATTCTGGAAGACTGTGTGAGCGCCGCGGCCTCGCTTGCGGCTCATCTGTTCGACAGAGGATACGGGCTGGGGCTTGTTACCAACGGATCCTTGCCCGGCGAGGCGGACCCGATCATCGTACCACCTGCCAGGGGACCCCAACAGCTGGCGGAGGTGCTCAAGGGACTGGCCGGCGTGCGGGCGAGCGGAGTCCGTCCACTCGAAGAGGTCGTCGGCGCTCGCGGTGGCGAGGCACTTCCCTTCGGCTGCACCATTGTCTACGTCGCCGGGCAGGTTCAGGCGGATTGCTTGGAGTATTTGAGGTCACTTCGAGCCATGGGTTGCGCGCTCACCGTTGCCTACGCGGGCCGCATCGAGCCGCCCGATACGGCGGATATCACACTGGTCGACTTGCGGACCGTGCCCGGACTTTTGGCCTCAGAAGATGACGCCGGCGAGGGCTGAAATGAATATCTCTCGCCGCCTACTTGTCATCCTCGCCTTGCTCATCGCGGACAGCACATGGCTCTATGTGGCCCTCGCTCTAGTAAGCTTTGTTGTGGAACGAGAGAGCGCTCTATTGTCGTGGCCGTGGGTGCTCTTGGTGCTTTCGACGGGAGCCGTAGTCGGGACTCTCGGACAGGGACTGGCATGGCTTACCGCGAAGTTTCTCGCTGGCGCAGGCATGGTCTACCTAGCCGCCGCCTCTCTGCCGGAGCTCGGCGGCCTGGAGCTGTCATGGATCCTTCGCTTGTATGACGGCGTCTATCCGGTCGTGACCGTGGGTGGTCTGATCGTCGCTGTCCTCGGCGCGGCTTGGTTGTGGCGCCACGGCGGACTGATTGCCACGGAGCCCTTTCTCGAGCAACGAACAATCCGCCATTTTCGTGCGGGAGTCATGGTTCTTGCCGTCGCTCTGCTGTTTGAAGTTGTCGGCAACACCAGTTTCGCAGTCGCGAACATGCTAGCTCCGTTCTTTGCCGCAAGCCTGGCTGGATTGGCACTTGCACGAATGGCGGATGGGGGCCGCGGCGATCTCAATTGGACCCTGATCATCTCGATTTCGGTTGTGTTGACGCTGGCTGTCGGCTTGGTAGTCGGCGTGATGATTGGCCTCGTAGGCCGCGCCGGGGCCAATGCCCTGGCAATAGGCTGGGGCTATCTGGCCGGGTTCCTCGGTGATGCCCTGTGGTTGATTGTGGGGCCGATCCTGGAGGTAATCTTTGCAGTTATGACGTGGTTGTTCGAGATCGTCCGAGGACCCAACAACCCCTGGGACAGTCTCCAGCCCGACTTGCCCGAACCGGTGCAGACCGTCGGACCGCCCTCATGGGACTGGCCACTGAAGCTCTGGCCCTTTGCGCTGGGTTTGCTTATCATTGTCCTGCTCTATCGCGCACTGAGACCGATCGTGCGGCGGATAGGGAAGACCTTCCAGCCGACGGTTGAGACTCTCCACGAATCGATCCGTACCGACGCGCAACCCCTCGCCGATCTGGCTCGGCTCCTTCGACTCGCATTTGGCTTATCCGCCGCCGACAAGGAAAGAGCCCGGCGTTGGCGCTACCCTCCGGGAGAGACTGGGATCACCGACGCCTTTCAGCTCTATTTCCGCTTGCTTCAGGCCTCCATCGCACGGGGCCACGCGATGCAGGCATGCGCGACTCCGTTGGAGCGTGTTTCAGACCTTTGCGTCGCCGTACCTGGCGCTCCCGCAGACCAAATCACCCAGTGTTTCAACAGGGCCTGTTATGGTCGATCCCCTACGGATGTAGCGACCATTGACGCGCTGAGGGCGCAGCTCGAGAACGCACTGAACAGCGGAGAAATTGTTTCACCCCGGGTTTAGGGCATTTGATCTTAGTCTGGCGTTCCAATTCCGTCCCGGGTCATGTATCGCTGTCCTAGCCGTGATCCTCGAACGACTGCTTTCCGATTCCAACTCGGTCGCTCAGGCGACCAACTCGACCGGCCGGTCCTGGCCGATTCCGGTCTTTTCAATCGTCTCCGAAAAAGGTTCGTTTATGCGAGACCGACAAAAGGCCATGATCAGCCACAATGAGACATTCCATTGCCAGCCCCAGCCTGAACCCCCAGGCGTTCCGAGGGTCCCGGTTGTCGCGGGGCAAGGCCTTCTATTAAGCCTTGTTTCGCCAATCTGAGGTAATACGGCGCGGCAACTACACGCTCTGACCTACGACCTCGGAAACTTCATGCGGACGCTTGCCTAGCCGAAGAAGGTGGATTTAGGCCTCCTTAATGTCAGCACGCTACGGTGCCTGCTCGGAATCGAGGAGGACATGAAGCCTGGTCACTATCGATCAAACTACGGCGATTGCAATCTGGACGGGTCTACTCTTGTTCTTCACCGCGGCCATCGTGCTGTCGTGGCCGTACCGCCGGGACCGGCGCTTCGTCCTGCGCCGTCTGATCGCCGCCCCGCGCGGAGAGGTCTCGGACACCTACCACCCCGGGGGCGAAGGTCCGGCTCACGCTGCCTTCGACTGGGTCGTCTCAAGCGAAAAGCTGAGCACGGCCCCGGTGATCTGGAAAGAGGTTTCTGACGCCAGCGGCGGCCACGGTTCATACTTCCTGACCGTACGTTTCGAATCGCTGTCCGCGCAAAGGCCCGAGCTTTCCGCGGTACGCATCCAAGAGCTTGATGGACAGCCCTATCCCTATGGCAAGGCGCATAGTGAAACGCTCGAGCTCCAGGACCATCCCTGCGGCACTCTGGCGTCACTCAAGTTTCACGGCGAAACCGCCACCATGGGACAGTACCTCCAACTATGGCGGCATTACCGAAGCGAGCTGCGCCGACTCCAGCGGTTCTGCGAGAACGGGGGTGCCGCGCCAAAGGCCACCATGGACCGGGCGCTCTGGACCAGCCTCGTGCTTTCCGCCGTTGCCGTCGGCAGCTTCGCCCTGGTCTTCGGCTGGTTCCTCGCGCTTTTGCTCACCGCCATCATGGTCGTCCACGAGTTCGGCCATTGGCTCGCCATGCGCCTGACCGGACAGCCCGCCCCGCGCATTCTGCTGATCCCCTTCTTCGGCGGTGCTGTCATCAGTAACCACCCCTACAGGACGCTGCTCGACGACGCGTTCTGTTCGCTGATGGGCCCGGGCTTGAGCGCGCTGCCTGCCCTGGCCATGCTGCTTGCGGCATGGGCGCTGGGCGTGCCCGACATGACCCACTTCTTGGAGCCGACGGCGGCGCATGGTGAGACATACGACGAATCGAAGTTTATTGTGGAGGTCCTGGCGATCGGTGCCTTGGCGATGGCCAACGTCATAGGCCTGGTCAACCTCCTGCAGCTCGTGCCGGTGCTGCCGCTGGACGGCGGGCAGGTGCTGCGCGCGCTCATCCAGTCGTTCAGCGCCAAATGGGCGCGCTGGGTGCTGCTCGCCCTGACCGGGTTAGCGATCGTGTACATTGTTTCCACCCCCTACTACCTCCTGGCCGGCATCTTGACTCTGGGCTCGCTCCAGGGCTGGCACTTGGGAAGCAAAGCGCCCAAGGCCCGCCCCATGAGCGTGGCGGGCGCCTCTCTCATAAGCCTCGGCTATGGCCTGACCCTCGCCGTTCATGCCGGTGCGGTCTTCTACACCTTCAGCGTGTTTGGCATCGAGATTCTTTGACGCCGGCCGCCGGCACAGTTCGACCGTTTAGGCGTACGCTGCCGGGACAAATTGACATGGGAGAGATCGTTTCATGCGATGGTCGAAGCTACGTAAACTTGTCGAGGACAGATTTTGTGATGAATTGAAGGGCCGCATTGCAATCAACAGTACTGCTTATGGCAGCTGTTCTTGCGGGCACGCGTGGGTAACGCTTGACGGTCAAGTTTTGGCTCATTTTTGCACGCGCGCGTATTACAACGCGCGGGGTGAAGGCTTATCATCAGAGAAAACCAAGGAAAAACATCGGGATCAGTTCGTCATTTACGGCGAAGGTAGTCGACAGGATTTCTACGAGTCCTGTTGAGACTACATTCACAATACCTCCGTAGAAGATGCGCTTGCGGAAACTGATCCAACAATGCAGGCATTTGCGGTAATCGACAAACGCGTTGGAAAAAGACGATTGGCCAGGATAGATCGTAGCTTGCTCCACCCATTGGCCCGACGGCTCTATATGGAACGTACAAAGAGTCAAATTCCTACTTGAGCTGTACCGGGCAACCGAGAAACCTGCGCACATCCGGAAGAGCGGCCTCGTCGCAACGAAAGGCCGCTTTGGCGCTGACTCCAGATGCTCATTGAGACCCCTATGAATGGCTCTTTTTTGGCCGATTCCGGCCTTCCCAAGCAGCTGCTCCATCGACCGCATCTACGCAGCCACCACGAAAAATAGAGCCGGTCCCTGGGACAGCCTCAGCTCAGCTCGGCTTCCCGCTCCAGCCACTCTTCCTGACAGGTCCCGAAGTCGAGCATGACGTGGGTCCGATAAGCTGGGAGCTCCCGCAGCCGGCCGTACCAGGCTTCCAGGTTCGGCAAATCCGGGCGCTCGAGGTCCAGGGTGAAGTAGCGGTAGATCACCATGCCCAGGGGGATGTCGGCCAAGCTCAGCGCCGCCCCGCCCAGGAAGTTCCGCCCGGACAGCCGGTCCTCGGCTAGGCGCAACTTTTCGCCGACCCGGGCGGCCGCCGGCTTGACGGCATCCAGATCCTGATCCGCCCGGTAGGTCCGCACGATGGCGAAGAAGATCGCCATGATCTCGGGGACGATCGCCGTCTGGCCCCATTCGAACCACTGGTCCGCCACCGCGCGGTCACGCGGGTCCGCCGGCCAGAGACTTCCCGACCCGTAGGTGGCGGCGAGATAGCGCAAGATGGCGTTGGACTCCCACAGCACCAGCTCGCCGTCCTTGAGGGTCGGCACCAGTCCGGTCGGGTTCATAGCGCGGTAATCGGCCAGAGCGTTGCCGCCGAAGAAACCGCCAGCATTGTGGTGCACAGGCTCGAGGCCACCTGGTACGACGGCTCCCATGCCCTTCTGCACGCCGCGGGAATTGCGTCCTCGAATATACAAGAATGAACTAGATTATTCTATTATCAACATAGTCACTATTCTAGAAGGTTCTGGAAGGTTATAGAATCTTGTGGAATGTTCTGGAATGTTCTGGAAATATTGAGAATGATCTAGAATCATCCGATAATATGACAATTATCATGTGAATATCATAGATGTTGCCAAATGGAGTCTAATCAGGAGAGAATAAATGGTATAAAACTGTATGTTTTGAATAAATTGAGACCATGTCTAATTGGAAAGTTTTCCAGCCAAGTAACAAGTTATGTAGTTTGAGCTTGAACCTAGGGAGCATTTGGGGTTATGCCCCCCTCTGATAAAAGTCACTCATGTATTAAAGTATAGCCAAAGTACTTTAATACCAAGAAATTTTCAATCTTAATATTGTTTTACATTTTTACACATGGTCCACAATTATGACTACTTTGAAAAGAACACTAGAGAAATAGAAAAGCATGTCACCACTGGGGATCAAACTCGTGAAACTAACATTTCAAATCCTCTCTTCTCGATGATAATTATGGTTATATATTTTGGTTGTTATATAAATAAAATTTTCAATCAGCATCAATTGATCAAATTTTTGTTATAGCTCTTCATCTTCACCTCCACCTCCACCCCTACTGCCCCCCCCCCAACAGGGGTACCTGTTTATCGGTCTTTGTAAGTATCCCTCTGATTTAATATTGGTAAACAATCTGAAAAAATTGTATATACATCTTTTGTTTCACAGATAGATGAAATCAGAACAAAAGTTGGTGGATTCAGCTTTGATATCAGACCTGATTATGTATTTGAAGTGAAATATAATAGGGGAAGTGCAAGTCATAGTAAATTTGATGACCTGGCAGAAATATATCCAATAAAATTTGGCTTTCATGGAAGTCGATTTGATAATTTTTACTCTATTGTAAATAATGGGCTGCAAAGACACATGACAAAGGTATGTGACTGTTTTACAAAATTCATACCGGTATAATGATATTGATCAATTGGGGCGAAGTTGCTCTTTTTAAAAATCTTCAGAAATTTGGCTTTTCATTAGTGAAAGCTAGTATTGCAACAAAACTGACGAGATGATGATAATGATGATGCTAATGATGGTTATGATGGTGGTAAGATGACGATGGTGGTCATGGTGATCATGATAGTGATGCTGATAATGATGGTAACGATGATAATGATCATAATAATGATAATGAGGATGATGATGATGGTCATGGTAATCATGATGCTGATGATGATAATGATGATGAGAATGATGATGGTGATGGTGATAATGATGATGATGATGATGATAATGATGATGATGATGATGATGATGATGATGATGGTAATCATGATACTGATGATGATAATGATGATGTAATATATAGTTCTGTTTACATAACTTGTTTCTCGCCCCTTTCTTGTTATTCAGAAACCAGGGAAATTCTTACATTGCACAATTCGGTTTTAGCTTCAGTCTTTTTACATTCTTGCATATATCACTCTTTCAGAATGCACTATTCGGGGACGGGATATATCTATCAGAGGATCTGGCTGTGACAATGCCCTATGTAATCAACGGACAAAACTGGAAACATTCAGCCTTGGGAGATTCCGTTGGCTGTGTTGCAGTTTGTGAAATCCTTGATCATCCAGATGTGAAGTGCCAAACAAAGAATGAAACTGGTTCTTCACAGAGACGGTCCCGATCCCATGCTGAGGGTTCCCAGGCAGGGGAAGTCCCAGAAAAGTACTTTGTGGTGACCAATAGTGAGCTTGTACGAATAAAATATGTCCTGGTGTTTGGGACAAAGAAAAGCGCAAAAAGGTCAGTAGCAGCAATTGTTACAGAGTGTGTGACATCACATATCAATGAATATTGGAATTATGATAATATTTCCATTTGTTGCATTTTACTTGTTAATACATCTGTAGATCACCTGTTGAAATTTGAGAACGATATCTTGATAAATCCTCCCAGATACACTCTTTCAAACTTTAAGCCATGGCTATCAAAAACCTTGTTACTTGAAGCCAGTTCAAATCTTATGAACTTAGCAAAATTAACAGTGTTTCCTCAAAGCCTTGTCCAAATTCATAAGTCATTTCTCGCAGTTAATATGAAATTTGAATGTTCTATTTTGTATATGGGCATTTGATGGCAAGTCACTTAAATATAGTTTTTTAAAAGTTGGTTAGTGGTACAAAATTTGAATATTGCGTTGAGTAACGGATTCATTCTGCTAAACGTTTTCGCCGTACACTAATCACAGCAATCATATGGAGTGATTTGGTCTTGTCATTTCCTATAAATTCATCGTAAAAGCTTTCTCACTTCACTCCATACGATTGCTGTGATCAGTGTATGGCGAAAACGTTTAGCAGAATGAATCCATTATGCAATGCAATGTAGTTTTCATTGAAATTTCTCGAAAAGAGGGGCTTTTGACATCATTACCTCTGTTATAAATCTTGTTAGAATTCCAGTTATTATCTTAAATTATATTCCACGAATTTCAACATTGAGTATTACAATGTTATTGAAAGGGAATAAAACTCTAAAACGGTTTAGATTATAAATACACAAATGAATATATGTAATAATATATCAGTAACGTCTAAAGGTGATGAGAATACTCTATTTTATAAAAATATGTCTTCGAAACTCTCTTAAAGGTATTAAAATATGATCTTTCATTCTAAGTAGGCTTGGAGTATTTGTGTAAGCACTTTGAGGTTTGATCTGCGCTCTTTCTCTTTTCGTTGTTACAGAGCTGCGAATCGGCAATGGATTATCCAGAAATATCCAGTTGCAACCATATTATTCCTGTATGGGTTGTTTCTTCTCTTAATGGGAATATGGAGGACGAAGCAAGTCCAAGTATTTTTCAAAAAATATCTTGTGAATCAATACAGTGATGTAACGTGAACTGCAGAACACCAGCCAATTATACGAAGTTGGCTGCAGTTGTGGTTTCTCGTCCATCCGAGAGCTGGAAAATTGTGTCAGCAAGTGGATGGTTGTTAAATGCACCTATTTTCTCATCTTCTGCAGATCAAGCTGCAAGGAATCGGCGCCAGTTGCAAAGAACGTATCTTTGAACTCATAGCCCCTTTGAAGGACTCTTAGTAAAACCAGGCACAAAGAGCAGCAGTAAGGTTGTATTTTAGAGAAATGTAATACGTACCAGACATTGCCTACTTTTCATGTAATGGAGTATTTAAAGAAATGACCCTCATATAAGGGTAAACACGAGGAAAGCACACCTATATTGAAATGTTGGAATGGCAGCCTGTTCATTTAACATCGAATTCGAGAACACAGTTTTAATCTGGCCATAAATGCTAAGGTTTTTCTATTGCTGTTTCCTCTTTACAAGGAAGTATACACGTTTGTCGTTTTTTTGATAAGAAATCAGTCTATCAGAAACGTTAGATTCAGATTTGGGAAAATTTAAGAAACTCGTAAGAAACTTAGGCAGGCTGAACTAATCCAAAAGTTAAGAAATATTCGTGAAAAGTATGCGTAGAAATCATGTTTTCCTGCAACAGTCCATATATATTACCGCATGTTATTTTTTATAAGTTAAAATGGTATTTTATGAGTGCATGTAACAGTCGTACATGATTTTTAAGGAAGTACGTCTTAAGAAACTTTGAAGGCTGAAACTGGATAAACTAAGAAACATTTAAGGCTGAAACTGGAAACGTTTTTAAGAAACTCGAGGCTCAAGCCGTTGCTTAGGTTTCTTACATATAAAGATCAACGTGTATTCGCGTAATCGCGACGACTTTTCATACTAGTGATGTGCTCGCATATTTTCCGGGTTGTAAGACTGCGATGAAATCCTATTCCCTCAGTGTTGTTTTTTTTAAACTCGACTGTTCACAGGATACGTTTCCGTTGGCGTTCACTCTGCCTCCCTTGGTTCTTTTATAGTTCAGGTTTGAGATACCGACCCCTCCTATTATGGACACGCGTGCTTTTTGCATGGATCATTAATAGCGTGTAGTGGACACCACGAAGGGAATGTAATTTTATCAGCCGAATTATTTTCAAGGGCACGGTGCAGCAGTCAAAGAGACCTTTCTTGGCAATTACCAGACCGCGGTTGACCTTGGTTTAATCAGGTTTGCCTCCTTTCAAGGTCTACTAAATGATTGCCATTAGTATGTGAGACTAAACCGGAAACGCTCGTTAGGTCATAAGGACCTTGGTTACGTGGTAGCAACGACATGCTTAATACAGTGTTTTCTACATGCCACTGCAAATGTCTACGTTTTTGGAGGTATCACACAAGATGTAGTGAGGGGTTTTGAAGGATTTAATTAACTTGTAAGCATATTTGGTCTAGGGAATCTGGTTTTGCAGGTGATAAATTTAAACCTGTCGAAATATCTTAAGCACCATTTAGAAAACGCTGTGCTGATGATGTCGTTACTACCGCGTTACCAAGGCCCACTGCTTTCTATTACCTTGTTTGTCGTTTATATCATAAAGAGCTAATCGTTTTTGCATCAAGCGCTCAAAATACGCCTCTGAGGTAAACAGTTTCCGATTAAAATTGTAGCTCAAACGTAATGCAACGTCACACATCTTGCCTCGTAGTGGATTTGATATTTTCATGTTTTACAAGGGCAATCAGAGGTCCTGTCATCTGAATTAGATTAGAAATATTCAGACATGAAGCAAGGAGTTCCGAAAGGACGAGTAAATAACAAGGTGAAAAGCGCACCGACAATTTACGGTAGATCAAACGCCAAGTAAGGAAACTTTATTGACATCTCGTCTTCTGAAAAACTCCTTCACGTCACCTGCAAGATCCTCCGAGTTCAGTTTAGCCAGTTTTAGAATCAATCTGTGGGTGGCTCTATAAAGACGAGTAATGTATACCCGCTGACTTTGTAGTTTTGGCACACGTTCTTCTATCTTGTAGTTCTCAGAGAACTTTATTTGCATATTTTTTTTATTGTATCTTGCTACGAAATTGGGTTTCAAAGAAGCCCAACCTCTTTATATGTTACATTGATTTATATATACCAGAAATTAAGTAATAATGTTGGATATACAGGGAAAGGTTTGTTATGACACGATATAATATGACACTGTACCTATCACTGTACTAAGGATTTATTTCTGTATGGCCTCATTCTGGACCGATGCACACGGGTACGAGGTTTAAAGCCGTTCTGAAGCATCCCGCTGAAGACCAATGCTGTGTCGTTGATAAATTTTCCGCAAAAAGACACGACCGTTGCGCAATTTGTCTTTGCCCAGATTAGTAAACACTCGGGACCTTGTTGAAATGCGGAACGCCTTTTTGCGGAAGCGGAATGGTCCTGCGGGCATCTTCATAACTACTGAGTACAGTTTGGGGTCAAGAATGAAGGCCTAAAGCATAAGTTCGAAACATGGACTTCTAAATAATAGCATCTACTATTATGCTATTATTTAGAAGTCCATGGGTCGAAAGATGTAAATTTTGTCCAATATTGTGTGTTAAGTAGTCCGCATCAACTAACTAAAGCCTCGCCTGTCGGCCAAACCTGCGCATTTTTCCTACGCCCTAATTAGTAGCTACTCTCGGCATTGTGATAATGGGGGGCGTCTTTTGCGGAAGCGGAATGGTCCGGCGGACGTCTTCATACCATTTACCACCACGCACTTTTTGGCCGAAAATGAAGGCGTGAAGCATAGCGAAAGATGTAAAGTTTATCTGACATTGCAGGTTAAGTAGTCCGGATTTACACTAGAAATTCGGCCTCCCTGTCAAAGCAGCACGTATTTTTCAGCGGCCATGTGGAACGCCATTTTGCAGAAGCGGAATGGTCCTGCGGACGTGTTCATGCCTTCTGACTTCAGTTTGGGGGCGAGAATGAAGGCTTGAGGCATAACGTTGAAAGATGTGAATATTACGCGACATTGCTTATTTGGTAGCCCGCATTTACTCAGTGAAATCGTGCCTCTCGGTCAAACCAACACATTTTTGTACATCCGGAAATGTGTTGCATCCCAGTGCTGAAGTTGTTTCTATTTCTTTAGTGCATTTCCCAAACTTACCATTCAATTCATGTCTCCTCGATGGACCATTTGACACATATGCTAAAATATACATGGGATTCGATTTTCAAATCTTCATTAAAATGATGAGTATTGTGCCAATTTTGGTTGTTAAACGGCTGAGCGGCCGCTTTCATACGCGTACCCATAATATTTCATATACTGAACGTTATATTTGAGGTCGTTTTAACATTTTATTAACATTTCTGTTTATCTTCAAAATCTATTTCTTCTCAAAATGTGTCAGGTAAATAACTGTGCCTCGTCAGTATTGGCATTTCTTTAATAATCCTTTGCATGTTTTTGTTGTTGAAATGCTGTTCTCGCGTTATGATTATTCTAGTAAATACTGTATAACAGGATAAGGCATTATCGTAATATCTATAACATGGACTTCTAAATAATACCATCTAAATAAATGCTATTATTTAAAGTTCATGATCTATAAGTAGACGATCCCATAATTTGAGTTTATCATTAATATTCTTAAAAGATGTGACATTTGAGTTTAATAGTATTTTGTGTTTTAGTTGCTGACTCTAAATTGCGTGACATCGTAACATGCAAATAAGTGATCAGGAATTTTTTCCAGCAAAATATTTGCCGGTTTTGTTTACACAAGTGTCATATATATAAGAAACACTTCGCTCAAATCATGCAAAAATTTGGAAATACTGACAAAGTCTGTCGTACCCAATTTTGTAGTGACGTCAATGTTGTTCAAAGCTATTATGCACTGATCAAAAAACTCTGACTGTATGAGACATTTGAATTCCAAAAATGGAATTATGAAAACGTTAATTGGTAATGCAATGGCTTCTTTTGGCAGTTTAGTGGCTTCCTTTGGCAATGCAATGGCTTCCTTTGGCAATGCAATGGCTTCCTTTGTGTATGTTGGAAGCAAGTGCGCTATAACCTAATGAATTTAAAACAAGTCTTCCAAGAAGAGACCTTTAAGACTCGACCTTGCGGACTATCAAACACCCAGACTGAAAGCTAAACTTGTTTTTTAGCCAATAATAGATATTTACACTGTATCCAAAATAGAGCAATGCGTGTTAGCTGCTGTCTTAAGAATTGAATGAGGGTAGGACAACCAAGAGCCCAGAGTTATTATTAATTTTGGAATTTTATAACTCGTAGTATAACTTGACCTTATTCATAAGTTATTGTTGAATGTAGGAAATATTTGGGTCGGATTCTCTTAAAACTGTATCTCTTAGGATCGAATCTTCATTATTTAGAGCGTATGTAATTTACTTTAGTTATGGTGTTAACGATGTCAGCTGTTTTTCATCTGTCTCCTTAACCGACCAACTCATATACAAATGCGTTGAGCTGGATGTCAGTGGCCACCGATGGGTGACTATGAGCTAATGTAATCACTAGAAAGTAGAGGACGTAAAAGATGGGGGTTCACCTGCAATTAAGGTCGGAACGGGTTAAGGATTATGATTTTCGCCGGCAGTACCCCTCTGATCATTTTGAAAATAGTCGTTTCGGAAAGCTACATACCAGCGCCCAATAATACCCCACAAAAGAGTCGATTTCAACACAGGACAAGGTAGATTGCATGAATTTACTTTGCTACATTCTCTTTGTGGCCTGCGTTCACATTGTTACTTTCATTAAAGCACATTCTCGCACCATTAAGCTGCGCAATCAACCTATTTTTATTTAGAATGAAAAGACCAAAATTAACAAAGCAGGAGGCGTGGCCTCTGTAGCCCCACACCCCGGATCCTCCACGGCATTGGAGCTTTTCTCCTGTACATTAAACTTGCCCAGCTTGTGTCCGGGGTAGGCGTACCTCTAGTTAATAAAAGTAGTTTAATGTCAGTTAAACTATTGTGAGACAGTCTTGTCCTTCTTTGCCTCCGTTATTATGTAGTATGTTGCGATCCAACCCCGCCCTTGTTTACTACAGTGTCGGAGCTTTTGCACCATTCCGATCGTACAGAGCCTAGTCATGCCAGATCTATTGTTGTAGGTTCTTAGCTCACGCGTGTCAAACTTTGAGTTTCTGTAAGGTCACCTGGGGCCCGCATACTGTGGTCTGTGTTGCAAACTGCAAGTATATATTTCCATTTAAACAAATGTTTGGGCAAATTGCTCCATCAGTTTCCATTTGTCGATGCCACTAAAATGTTTGCACATTTTGCATGTTTCTAGATTTAAGTAAGAAAGATAGTATGCAATAAATTTCTGTAATTATTTCAGTATCGGTAATTTACGCATTTTATAATCGTGTGTGGCTCTCTAATGACAACACATGATTACCCATGTAGCCCTGTGTAACCCCGCAGTTTGACATATTTTCTTTAGATAAGCAAGGCCAAGGTGCCTGGTGTATCTTAGGGACCCTCTGGGTCAATAATATATTGAAACTTAGCCGAATAGTTATTTTAATTACTCTTAAAACATTTGTTAAAGTTCTTGTAATTTCTGATATAAACTTGCCTTGTACTTTGCCGGACTGTCAACTTAATATCTAAGAGTTTACCATAGAGTAAAGCCTATTTGTTGTGTGAGATCTCCATAAAAGCCCCCTTTTTATTAAACTACACTGTCGTCCTGTTCGTCATCGAGTCGAATTTAACGTTTTGATGGCTCATTAATCCTTGCACCACCATGACACAAAGTAATTTTCCGCCTTTACCGCGAAGGGAGATTGAATACCTGTGGGCAACATTTAACGAAGCAAGTCAAGAAACGGCTACATGCTTGTCATTGGTTAACGAATCCTTTTGACGTTAGTACTCTGAGGAGTGTCAGACGAAAAAAGCTTTTAAGTACACAATGTTTTCGCTATTTCGTGCAATAATTGTATTTATAAAAATTTTAATTATAAAAATTTACATATATATATAATATATATGTAAGTACTCAGCAGACACAAATCAATTATTATATATTTATCACGGAGTGGAGCATTACCGCAATAACTTGCTTTCTTTTTTCAACGGAGCTGCGGGGATTCGAACGCACGACCCATTCGTTTGAAAACCATCACATTAACCATTGGACCATGAAGACCATATCTATAAACCCGAGACTTTTTTGATACCTCAGCTTCACATGTTTGACTTGGTATCACCTAACCTGCTAAAGATAAGAAAAACTTCACACAAGCTCTTCCATACAAAATACAGAATATCCTTGTTAAAATTTTATTTGCATGCAAGCAAATACATATAAGAAGATGTAATTCGTACAAGGGTTTCAAAATGGCGAATACTAGAAGTGTTGAAATGGCTTTTGTTTGTACCGCCGTTGATGTGGAACAACGTTATTAGGGAAGAACTTACTCTCACTACGTTGTTATTACAGCAACAAACCACCAACACATGCATATTCACTTTATGAACTAGTTTGTTTGTGGACTCAATTTTGTGAACCAATTCATGCAAAATCACATCTTAAACTAGTAAGTTTGTGAATTCAATTTTGTGAACCAATTCATGCAAAATCGCATCTTAAACTAGTACGTTTGTGAATTCAATTTTGTGAACCAATTCATGCAAAATCACATCTTAAACTAATACGTTTTTGGACTCAATTTTTTGAACCAATTCATGCAAAATCACATCTTAAACTAGTAAGTTTGTGGATTCAATTTTTTGAACCAATTCATGCAAAATCACATCTTAAACTAGTAAGTTTGTGGATTCAATTTTTTGAACCAATTCATGCAAAATCACTTGAACTAGAACGAAAGTTTGAGGACTCAATACGTGAACCATAAAAGAAGAAAGCGATGATAGCTTTACTTTCATGTTTAAAGTAGAGAGCCACAGATCGGTTTTTCTCAGCACTTGGCTAAGAAACGAGAGAAAGAAGCTTTATTGCTTTGGTGATTACTTGTAACACGGTAGAGCACAATCACAAACCCTTCACTACCAAACACCTTTTTAATTTACGCTTTGATGGACCTTATCAGATATATTGATTTTCTCGCAAGAGCAAAGGCGGTATTAAAATCACCTTAGCTTTGTTTCAAGATGCTTAAGTATACCATAGTTGCAACAGCCGATAGGTATGATCCGGTAATCGGTGTACATTCGGTACGTTTGATATGTATGAGTTACAAGACGATGCTTGGATTATTTTGGTAAGAAGGGATCGAGAAAGAGGCTCAGAACCAGTTCGTTAGAAGGTACCTAGTGGAGACATAGACATGTTGGATCATCGTTTGCTGTTAGGATATGAAGGTTGAATATACATTACTTCCCTCAGAGCAGTAATAAAATACATTGCCTTCTTACCTTTGGTTTACTTGATGTCAATGCAAACCGATGTAAGTGCAAGAAAACTGATGTCATTGATAGACGGTTAAAGATACAAGACGGCCTACTTTATGGGATATTGTTTTAAACTTCGATATGTAAACCCACCTGCTTCGAATTCGATTCCAGTCTCTTTAACTTTCGAGTATAACGAGTTATTATCAATAGTAAAAGAAATCCTATAAAGGAATGGAATAAACAACTTTCAGCAAAAAGAATTGATGCAAACGTTGCCCATATATTTGATCTCCTTCCCCCTGTATTCCTCGTGACCTCTAGCCGGTCGTTAATTGGTGAACAACACGGAAGTGGGCTCCGTGTAACGCAATCCCATTTACATGATTGAATATCCTGGTCTATAGTTTATTCATTATATATAAGTGATGCAACTCATGGGAATTGATGAAAACATTCTGATAATGATGATCACGTGTTCAAACTTCTGTTTAAGGCGCATATTTAAACAAAAAATGTTCTGAAGGGCGCTTTTTCGGATCTAGGCACTTCTTGAAAATATTTCTTTCAACTTTGGTGAATATTTTAGCCCGGGCGATTAATCGGTAATACAGCGATAATGCCGTACGTAAAATTACAGAATGAGTAGAATAACCAATAAAGTCAACAGAATATTTTATTGTGAGAGAATATAAAGGTTTCTGAAGTCGAAAGTCAAAGAAAAACGACAAAAATAAGTTTCCTTTTAACCCATCAAATATACACTGGGAGCTTATTTATTCTTTGGCGCTTGTGAGAAATATTTCTCCATAACAGGGCGCTTATTCGAGCATGGGCACTTCACCGGTAATTTACGGTCACTACAAATTTCACTGGTGTAACGAGTATCATATTGTTCTCCTATTCGCCATAGAACCTTGACTTACAAAAGGAACTTTACAACTGTGAGCAAATGGCAATAACTCTGATTCAAACGACCATTCTCCCTTTATCCGTCCCGCAAGAATAAGCGTAGACGACTACTAGGATATGCCTATAAAGTGTGATGTAAAGAGAGGAGTGGGAACTGACAAGGAGCATTTTAAAGCTGACCTGTCCCTTCTCGTCTCCCTGGTTCTCCCTTCCTTGAGGAAACCCTACGTGTGCCATTGCCAAGAACATGTTCAAGTGCTCTAGTGGCCAACGCATTACCCGAATAAAGTGAAAGGAGTCCACTAGTAAGATTTCCTTTTCATTTTTGAGGTTTGAGGATCAAAACATGTATCATAAATCATATCAATATTCCATTGAAATAAAAGAAAAAAGTCGATAAAAACAAACCAGAATGCACAGCGTTTGCATATTGGAGGTTTGGCGATAAAAACGTTGTATCAGAAAACAATATTCCAATGAAAAGTAGGAAAGAAACTTAGAAAACAACGTATAAGCAAGCACGCCCTTTGCATGCGGTATAAAATACCTTCGAGAGAAGCACGTGTAACTTGAGCGACTGTAATCTCCTTTCATGACAACAAGAAAACAAGTCTTCAAATTGTGTATTATTAAAAGTGAGGAGTTTACCATGTAAGAAAAACATTGTGCTCAGACAAAATAAAGAATAAAATTATCCTTTAGTTGCTGAGCTGTTAGAAGATCTTTGTAATGAAAGCTGGGTTACGAAACATACTGTTATACGATGCAGCACCTGATAGAGGTTACGTGAGGTTTCAGTGCTCATCAAACCAGCATGAACTTGAACCTAGGCTCTTTTTTCAAAAACATATACTTTGTCTACATGACAATACATATATCCTGGCTTGGCTAGTCTTGGAAGTTTTGTACTCAAGATAACAATCCAAAACTTTAATTTTAAGCTTTTCTTCGACTCGTTTTCCTTAAATTATTCTCGGATTTCCTCCTTGCGTTTTGATTACCTACCTCTGATCAATCTCTCTTTCTTTCATTATCCATTGCGTCCTTTGTTTCGGACTGCCTTTTGTCCTTTTTGTTCTCCTATTTTCCTGCACTCCCTCATTCTTTCTTGCTAGTTTTCGTTATGATAGAGCTTCCACTATTTTTTTAATTCCTTTTTCTCTTGTTTTCTTTACCTGTCTGTGAGTTCTCCCTTCCTTTGGCGTCCTTTGTTTTTCTTTGCTTTGAGTTTGTTTACTCTTTTTGTCTTTCTTTATCTTACTTTGGTTTCTATTTCGTTTTTTGTTTTCCTTTCTCATCCGTTATATCCCTTTGATGTGCATTACTCTTTCTTGATTTCATTTCATATGCTCTACGTTTTCTTGCCTTTACTTCACTATATCTGACAAAGTGTTCGGGTTAGTGGTACACAGACATAAAGAGCACTTTGTCATAGCAAAGCGTTGAATCCAAATCCACTAGTAAAATATAGAAAGGAAACCAGACATTCTAATGAAAACATCATTTGTATTGATTTGTTCGTTCAGGCAAGGGTTACTCTACCTGTAAGGTTACATACCTCAGCAGGCTACGTCTTACAGACCACGTGTAACCTGTCTTGACCACGTTCAGTGGCCTGAAAGAAGCGGGTGGTAAACTCAATCCCAGAGGAAAGGCCAAGAAGGAACTAAAATTAGTAAACACAGACTTAACGGATTCTGTTCTTTCACAGTCTTTGCTCATAACTAGTATATGACCTGTAAACTCGTTAGGAGATGCAAGTACCATGAAGTTATATATAATCACAATTAACAGCATAATTATGTCATTTTTGAAAAGATTTAGGGAACTCGCTATATTCTCATTTAAATCAAATCAAGTAACCTTAACATGAAGCTGGAGTATTTGTTTGTTTTTTATTTGATTAGCCATTAAAAGAGCAATGTAACCAGGCTACTTTATGGAAGGCAATGCAAAACCTTACATTACCACGCTCTTATTCCCATGATTCTTTTATGGGCTCCTATTCGGTAGGGTCAGTTATTCACCAGGGACGCTTATTGGTAGGAGCACTTATTCGTTAGGGGTGCTTATTGGGTAATCATACTTATTTGGTAGGGGCACTTAATCGGCAGGGGGGCTTAATCGGTAGACAACCTTACTCGGCAGTAGTGCTTACTGGGCGGGGGGGGTATTAGGTAGGCACACTTATTCGTCAGGGGGGATTTATTCGTTAGGGTCAACTTATTCGTCAGGAGCGCTTTTTGGCAGGGGCCCTTATTCGGCAGAGCGCTTTTTCGGCAGGGGGGCTTATTCGTTAGTCCCACTTATTCGACAGCAGAACTTATTCGGTAGGAGCGTTTGTTCGTCAGGGGTGCTTATTCGTTAGGAGCGCTTATCTATTTTCCTTAAGATTTCGTGAATGTCCTATCAAATGTAATCCTATCAAGGAAAGGCTAACTTGCGATTTGGTCTCAAATTTAACATACGTAATGAGATGTAACCCTTTATCTTATTGGTAACATTAATAAGTACAGCGCCGCCAAGACCAAATACTTATGAAGATGTAAGGGGTGGCTTGCGGCAGGGGCGCTCGGCACAGACTGGAAATAATTGACTACACTTCGTTTACTACACTCGAATTCTTTTCAACAAACTGCAAAGCAATGTATCCGATGATAATCAGCATATTCAACTAACGGGAACTTGGCAAAACACGATTATATATACCAAGTCACCATAAATACAATATTGGATTAAGATAGGATAGTAATGTTCCAGTAGTAGCCAAGTTGTAAATAATACGTCAAGAGGGGTCACGAAATCGCCCGTTAACAAGTAGCTAGCACTCGTAGGGAATTTACCACAATGTAAGCGAATCTGTACTGTACACAAACAAGTGACAGACGCAGAATGACATCTAAAATCGATATGCATAACAATCTTGACTATATTATCAAAACGGCAGTATGACGTAAGTAGGATATAGTAACAACACACGAAATTTTTGAGTTGGCCTAAGCTAGGTCAAGTGAGGTAACGTGAGGGTAAAGGGGGATCATACCATGTGTAAAGTGACCGGGTCACAAAGAGGTGAGGGTGCTTAATCAGCGAGGGCCCCTAAGGGGAAAGGCCTATTTACGAGGTGCTTATGTGGCCGCATTAGCGGTGCATTTGTCGGGGGTTGCTAATAAGGGCATCTACGCAGTTTTCCCCCATCTTTTTATTTTGGCGCCATCTTAGTGGTAACACGGCTCCAATTTTTCTGCCCTCACTCAAACGAAATGAAAGCAAACAATAAAATTTTGGTTTTCTCTCTCTAAAATATCTCCCCCTTTTAAAACGTTTTTACCCCTGGGGGAGGGGGAGTATCGCCCACGTTGGGAAATACTGATTTACGATGATGTCAATCTATTCCCTGGCATATGTTCATGTTGTATAGTGGCCGTTGCGTTCACTAAAAACTCATTAAAGAATTAATACCAGCTTTAGCTTGGTATTCAACGAAGTGAAGCAATGTCACAATGCTCAAGATGTTTATTACAAATTGATAATGCGTATATTATCATTAATTATATAAACAATAGAATTACAGATACAACAGTTTCACAAGAGATCGTTGACTTAAATTATATTTCTCTGGTTTAAACATCCAAATATCTCCACTCATTAGTCAGGATGTACAATATACAAATACGAGGAAACGTATTGTATATTGTATTTTGTACAATTCTTAACAAATCTTAGCTGATTAAGCTTTGACTTTTAAATATTTCATATAATGCCAGTCGGTATTAAATAATTGTAATCCATTTTCCAACATTGGTTTTATTGCTAAGTGCCCGAATACTGCAGGAATAAACTCAAATTATTCCTTCTGCTGCTCAAAATAACAGTGTAATAAATCGGCTGGTTGCATTATGTTTCAGATAAAAGCGCAATGTCATTGGCTGATCGGATGTGTGGCAATAGCGTGACCACAGGGCGACGAGAGGGACATGTCCCCCCACTTCTTAGAAAAATCGATTTCGTAATTTAACCGAGAGTGTAATAAGAATTTCTTCGGTTTAATGCTCCTATCCAGATTAGCAGTGATCGGGAGACTGCAGATGACATCCTGCTCAAATCACTCATTAAAATACTTACATTAGCAAATTCTTGGGAACTGTTATTGTATTTATTAGCCCATTGTCCCACATACAGGTATGCAATTCTTAAATTTTTCTTTGGTACTTTACTCGTTGAATTAAGAGTAAGGCATCGATAATGGTCGTAATTTTTAAGAGAATTATAACTTCAAAGAAGGCTATTAATTATTACCACCTGTTTTATCCCACCTCCCCCACTATAAAATAGCTGGCCACGCCCCCGATAATTGGCTAACATCTTTTTGACGTTTCTACGATTTTATGCTGCAAGTTGCGATGCATACTTGGAAAAGAAGACAGATTTGGAAAAATAAAGAATATTGAATATATAGCACATTGGCAAGGAGCGCTCCTTCAACTGGAGACTCAACATGACACAGCTTTCCGGTTAAAGTACTTGGGTGGGCTGCTGAAGAATAATCGCTAATCTGTTTTAGAAGAACTAACCCGGAAATACAACGTAATCAGAATGGAGTACCCTTTTCTCAGCTATAGTATTACGCAGTAATATGTATTGCCAAAAGAAAAACTCATAAAGGTGATGAATTTATGAAAAGGTAGGCGGCCGATGTGTCACCTTATAGAACACCAGCTGATAGCGTTTGTCTTTCTACCGTTTAATATTGAGTATTGATACTTTTGATCACAATCTTGGGAACATTGTACGCCTTCCGAACATTGAACAGACTAAACCTTGCTTCCATTATATCTAAGGGAGTAGCGGACTCAGTGCAACCGACTTGGTTCTGTTGCGCATGACTACAATCTTGTATTTCATTGAGATATTTCCATTAACATGCGACTGTCAGCGATGCCCGGGGTGTGTTTGCAGCATGATCGTTTTGAACTAGCTGATACATGAAGAATATGACTTTATTCTTTAAGGCCATACCAGAAGCAGCTAGGGTAAAATCATTCTAAATACTGTTTAATGTCCGTAAATGAAAATGTATCGAACACGTTAAAGAATTTCTAGGTAATAGTGAAATTAATGGAACATAGTAAATGTGTTCTTTTATCTACAGGAGGGTTAGGATTTTATAAATGTCTATTTTTCTACTCGGGTATTAGGTTTCAAATTCATCGAGAAGAGAGTATTTACCATGTCAATTTTTAAAAGACACTAATGAAACAGAAAACATGCCGCCATCCGGGCTCAAACCTGTGACACAACCTATCATGGGGTATGCTGTACCAAATGAGCTAGGTGACCTCCAATCTTAAGATACACTTTGCAATAGGAGCCATATTGGCTTCTAATCATCATAAGATGGACATCGACATCCAGCTCAATGCAATTGGAGAGCAGCCTTTCTAAGCTGTGTGACTTGACCAAGGAAGGACTGCCATATGGCCTGTCTTCCTTTCCAATGCCTAATCGAAAGGAAGAAAGTATGATCGAGGATCTGAAATGGAAAACATGCAACTACGGCGGCTAATGAGGTGACTAGAGAAGTAGAGTATCTTAACATCGGATGTCATCTATCTCATTTGGCAGAGCACACGCCACGATACCGCGCGTCACTGATCCGCACCTCGGGGGTGTCATATTTCCTCTCTCTAGAGTCTGTTAAAAATTCAGTCCCAACAAAATGACGAGGCTTCAACTTAAGAGGCTGTTTTGGATTATTAGAATTTGTTCCTGACAAACTTGTTTTAGATATATCAGATGTAACTTTTAATTCAGTAAAAATAGAACTAAAATTACATGGTGCCTTTACTAAGCCTTCTTATTGAGTGACCATTGACCAATGCCACCTGATAGTATTTGAAGATGCTGAGACGGCAACTGACTCAGAAAGCCGGCGACGAAAATTTTCATAAAATGTTTTTCAAAATGGGGAGAGTTCCAAGAGGTAGAGGAGTCAATTTAAGTTCAGTCACAGAGAAATCAAAGCAAACACGTTAATTTCTTGCCAATTAGATATTTTTTTGCTAATACGTCATTACTGGTTCCCGTACGATACTCTGCTGTATTAAAAACTACAAATCCAAACATTTTTGAAATATCGGCAATTTCTAACATCCAGTTCCCAAATTAACAAACGTTTCGACGCTTCGATGAACGGTAGCAGCAGCAGCAGCAGCAGCAGTATTCATCGACATTGATAACTTCAATCTTGCTGTCTCTTGGTCTGGTGCAAGGGATTCTAACATTCCCAAGCATAAAGATGTCGATAAAGGCAAGACGCTTCTAAGGAGGAAAAGTGGAAGCTTAAAGGGTACCGAACGTACTTTAGGTGTTCTGTCAGCTAATAAATTTACTTATTTGAACATCTCCAATAGATGAGCCAGGCGGTTATGTTGATGATGGTGATGATGATGATGATGATGATGATGATGAGATGATGATGATGATGATGATGATGAAGATGGTTTAAAATGATTACGTTGGCGGTGGTGACTGATGAAAAAATTGTACGATGGAAGTGATAAGAACCTTGATGATCGTCATCATAAAATTGTGATAATAACATGTTGATAGATGTAAGAGAGTAAGAGAAAGTGGTAGTAATGGTTACAGTGACTATGATCTGATAATAACGATGGTTATTTATTTGGTGATTGTAGCCTAAGAAACGATTGTCACTTGCTCTCTTCGCTAGGCTTCTGGTCAGTTATCATCCGTTTCCATCATTTGGAAGAGGATTAAGGGAAGGAGCCATTGTGAATTTATTCAACGTTCACGTCTTAAAATATAACCAGGTATTTTCTAATTTCCATCAGCATATTTTCCATCTACAAAGGTGAAGTTACAAGGATTTGAAGTTCTATTTAGGCAGTAAATGAACTTTATGTAGCTTGACTTACTTTGTTACAATTTAGGCATCCTGCTTATACGTGGAATTTCAATGTTTTAAAGTCGCCCTATATAGATCTTTCTATAGATTACGATTTCTGACATGTTCACAAATGATTGATAGGAACCGGCAAAACTAGTAGTTCTTTCAAAAAGACCCCTGTGGTACACCGTTTCTATACGACAAACCTTTCATCTTTATAATTTTAATGCGTTAGTTTTAGTGATACGTTGTTCTGTGACATGATTCTTGAACAAAAAAGAGCCGACTTTCTGCTGTTGGAACAGCTATTCAGTTTATAGAGACCGGGCTTTTTTGGATATTTTGAAACCTTGTTTTGAAGGATTACAGTTTACAGTCAAATATATATATATATATATATATATATATATATATGCCGCAGTTTGGAGTATCTTTATGATCTACCCATGTCTTTGTCATTTTGCACAGCAATGGACTATACTTTTCTGCTGCACCATCTCATCTGTCAGAGTTGAAACATTTTCAAGCTTACCAACTGTTTACACGGTATGTAACAAGTGTTTTTTCAAAGGTATCTTTTGCAAAAAAGCAAATCTTTGAATTTAGGTCATGGTCAACACTGAATTTATGTGCAACATAACTTGGTGTGTATGCTTTTATATTTCTTTTACTTAATCACCCTGTACCTCTGACCATGATGCTATTGTATACGGCTCATCAATGTCGCTCGCTGATACCACAGATCAGGCGGTGGCACTATAGCAGCAGGAAGCTGAGATGGTTCCCTAAGTCCACATGAAGAAGACAGTATTTAAGTACTTAGGGTATTTTTAAGGTATATTTAAGGTAAGTGTTTACGAAAACAGTTCCTGTGTTTAATAGAATTTCACACACGTACCGTTGGTATGATAAAGGCATATTTTTTAAAAAGTTGAGGGGCACCACTATCAGCAGTCAACAGCTTGCTTTCCCCCCCCCCCCCCCCGGCATTCCTCTTGAACCAGGGCCCCGCGTGCATCTGCTACGCCACTGGCAGTAGTCTGATTTGGAAACTACCTTCGGTAAAGAAAGTATAAGAGAGACGGGTGGTTGTTGAAAAAGATTTTGAAATCTACTTTGTGTAGAAGAATTGTTTTGTGCGTCAAGAAATCAAGTACGAAAACACACTGATCGCGATGTTTTCATGTTCGGCGTGAATTATCGTTCTTTTTTGACATATTTACGATAACTTTCTACAAATTTACGTCTGCTGTTTATCTCTTTCTTTTATCAGTATGCACCCCATGCGGTTTCCTAGGCACAATGCTCTAATCAGATATCAGTCGGAACGGTGCCATAGGGTTAATACAGGTTAATAGTTCCAAGGTGTTGTACACAGATGACCGTAATCAAGGGGAAATGTAACAAGTTTTATAAGATTTTAATGCGGGCTGTTCATCTGGCTTCCTGGACTGTTTACGAGCTGTGCCCACGCAGGAGGCGGGGAAGGGAGTAAATTCTATGCAAGTAGTTTCTTCCCGCGCAAAAAAAATCGAGTTCCTGCAACTTACTTTTGCTGTAAGCTTTGAATGAAGCTACCAACAGGCTGTTAAGCATCTAGAGAAGAGCTGAAATTTACTGTAAGAGGGTTACCAGTTTTAGTAATTGAGTCGGAAAAAGATAAGTCTGAAAGCCTAAACGGTTTAGCTTTTCGGGTTATTGCCCACGAAAGCAATACGACTAGGCAGTATTTTAGGTGGAAAACGTACAGTTCAAAAGTAGGGTGGTAGTCATTTAACAATACAAATGTCAATGTTAGGAGAATAAATATTTACTGTGGAAGCCCACCCTTAACGTAATTGGAAATTACATTAAGAGGGATTAAGTTTCCTCTCGTTAGTTTGAAAATATCGAAACACCTGCCAATTAAACAAAGATAAGGTACGGATCTTCAAGTCATTTGTAGTGAAAATGTAACACAGCCGAGATTTCCGGGAATATATTCGTGTTCGTAGCTACATTCTGACCAATATTATAATAGAATTAGCTATTATTGAGAAGAATTCTTCCAAAAGTGTATTCGGGTCAAATTTCAATAAGTGCTCAAAAATTGCCAGACTGAAAAACCCCAACGAGGACTAATCCAAGCGGAGGACTGAAGATGGGTCGGTTCTGCGGTTGCTGTATACAGTACAATGCATGTACGAATACCATTACCACTTAAAGGTACGCAGAATATTAGTAAATCATTAAGAATTTTTACATGATTTGTAATAGCAAATATATTTTGAACAGCATAGGCATCTTTCTTCGGTCTCACATTTGTCTGCTTTGAGCATTGAACGATTTATAAGTAAAAAATAAGATCTCTTAGTAACCTCTTGATAACAAGAGATCTAATGGAAGCAAAACGTTTACGTCCGACAACAAGACGAAGCAAAGGCTACCAAAAACTAGTTTTGATAATACTTCACATTAGAAATGTACAACTTTCTATCACTATCCCAATGTTTTTAAGGCAATGAGTACAGCGTGCGATTTTAAATCACATTCGTCAGTATCACGCGAGTATAACATAGTTCGCACCCACCCCCCAGGCAGGTGGGGGTCCAGCATTTTCAAAATAAATTTTTTGTGGGTGTTGGATCGAATCCCATTTACAGGTGGGGTTGGCCTCTAAGGTGGGATTTGATATTTGCAGGTGGGTATTGTCGACCATAGTCTAAATTAAATTTTGTGCACGGTGGTATCCACTTCAAATTAAAAGTTGTACTAGCGATTCTGTTTCACCTAACTGAAGAAAAGTTTTCTTCTCAAAAAGGTAGACGTTTGGGTGTTTTTCTTGAAGGACGTGGCATTGTGAAACTTTTTTGATGAAATGGTTTAATGGGATAACTCTAAATTAGTGTTCCGTTTCTGTTTATATTATTGGTGAAAAGCGGTGATTTGAACGTTTAGAAATGTATGCCAAAAAATTTCCTCCAGGTAGGGGTTGGCCTTTAGAGGTTTAGGCGGGGATTGTCTTTGTAGGTGGGGGTTGATTTTTCTAGGTGGGGGTCCAGCCCCCTTTCAAACTATGTATAAGCAGTGACAGCAATACTGTCTAATAGTCAATCTAGCATTTTCTTTTACAGCCATTTGTAAAACAAAATGACCGATACGCTAAGAAATGCCACTGCCTGCCCGTGATCAGTTACGTAAATAAGGTGAAGTCAAATGCTGACATTGGCCGAACATGTAATGATGGAACAAGGTAAGAATGTGCTTTTTAATGTATTACCTACTTATAAAAGCCGCCGCTAAAATATCCCTCGTGGTTTTTGTCACCGTTCATGAAATACTAGAAAGCGTATTGTAGAATGTGGATGTTTTTCCTTTCAAACGTTAATTAATCCAACTCGATCGCATTTGTAGAAATAAGCCTCATATCTAGCCCTGTACTATCAAATTTGAATTAAAAAACCGCTGGTTCAGCAGGCCAGTAGTGCTCACAACATTTCAGCTGTACTTGGCATGACGCAGGGCCTTACAATCACGGCTCAGTTCGGATTGGTTTTTAAATGTGATATTGGCTTTAAAATTGCCCATTTGCCAATAGCTAAAAGGCAAAGTAAGTAGATCCTGATATATAAAAGATTGAACCTGGTTGTCGGTCATGTAAGCTTATTTTATCCTTTCTGAATAGACCCTGGAACGAACCCCTAAACATGTCATCATCTGTGATAATAACATTTCTTTTACCTTGCCACTTTGCTTTAGTTATTGCGAGAGACCCCTTACTACTAGAGCAGCATCTGAACTTGGATTCGCTTCGACATACAAGAATACAAGCAGAGACATCTACTCGGAATTTTTCGACGAAGAGCATGCGTGCATCGCCGATGTTGCTCCTTGCCAGGAAAGATACGATATATTGCCAGCTGCTTACTTAAAGTACATGACGAAACCTTGGAGTGCTGCTGCCAGTAAAATGCTAAAAGAAGCTGTCAAAGTAAAGACAGGTACCCACCTTGACCCTCGCATCTCGAAATACTCACAAAGACAGAAGCATTGGGAGTATTGCATCATTTCTGACAAAGACCTTAAAGAACCCATGGTTGGTTTTCTCCTACAACTTCATTTTCTTAGCCTTATAAATTTTACAGTTAAATTATGTCGTCGGTCACTGCTAAATATATACGAGCATCGGAGCTGATTAAAGATGGAATACTTTTAAATGCTCAAAACTCTGGAGTGGTAAACCTAGGTTGCAAATGCATGTATGAATATGTGTAATAAGATAGATAAGATACTTTGTAACCTTAGACTATATCTTCTACTAGTACTCCCCACGAAAATTTCTGCTATGGTTTGTTTTGCAGGGAGCCAATCAGAAGTTGGAGCAGGAAGTTAATATTTTGTTTTGCATCGATCGCAAAATGTTCCAAAACGTTTACATTCACTGGTTTTGTACGAGGTACTAGTTTTCTTACGTCGATATGAATGAGTTCCTGAATTTCCTTTTAAAGGAGACATGATGACTGATATTACTGATACGCTGATATTAAATGAAATTGATGACGATTATAGGTTTTGACTTAATCTAGTTATCATGCCGCACTTTAAGTCTGATTGGCTGATTCGAAAGTGTTAGCTTTCGTTTTTCTTTTTCATCTTTTATCCTGGCCCTTTGTACTCTAAAGAATTTAAGACAAAACATAGCCTTTAAGTACCAAAGTGGTTTCGCTATTTCAAAGAGAACTACCCTTTCTCCCGCCTCTGCTCTGCATCTCTTCAGAAGTCTCTCTTAGTATTTTTGTAGCTCCTCTATCCGTCTCCTCCGTAGCCCCCTCGCCCACCTGTATGGCGTATTATGTCTCTCCCTAAGACCTATGAATCGGCCCATCTCCGTGTAACTTTTGTCACTAGATCTCACATTTTTTGTGCTTCCTCTATAACTATAATCTCTCCTTTGTATTTCCCTGCCGCGTAACGGCCATTATCTCTCCTTCCGCTTTTCTCCGTCTTTTAAGACCTCGATGTCTCTTAGGTATTTCTTCCTGCCTTGACGACCACTGCATGTATCTCTATTCCTTCAGTAGTCACGTTCTCTATTGATTCTGTAGTTTTTCCAATATGACAGATGTAAACCCACCCTCTTAATTTTCGACGCCCTTTGAAAACACCTCTGAAAAGATTTTTCTGTAAATTTTTAGGCTGTCTCTGGCGTATTGAAATATTGCAAGAGCAGGGGATTATGGCAATTACAAGGAGACGAAAGAAATGTTGACATTTTCTTCGAAGTTTCTTCAGAATCTGCAGTTAGGTAAGGTATCAAATTTTAAAGTAACGTTGATACTTACTACGACTGTTGTGGAATTAGTTTCCAAAATTGAATAGCTTAGCACGTTACTGGATGGGATAATGAGATAGGAAGGGTCCAATGTTGTATTCCGTGAGTAAAAAGTGTTAGGAAAGGCCCAGGATAGTGATTAGTTCGTGGAAAGGACGAGGAAATGGAAATGGACTGACAAATGTTAAACTACAAATACGTCAAAGGTATGGGAAATTTGTTAATCAAACAACTTCTGACAGTATTGTAATGTATTCTGTACCTTAAGTGTGCCACCAAGAAGCCGTTCCCACTATTTGAGAAATGAGCGATGATGGAAAGGATTCTACGACATTCACCCCGCCGACATATACCCCAGACAATCACCCCCAGACAATCATCCCCTGCGACATTAACCCCCGCGATATTCACCCCTTGCGACATTAACCCTCCACGATATTCACCCTCTGCAACATTAACGTCATATAAGAAGTTTTCTGAATATCGTAGGGGGTTAATGTCGCAGGGGGTGAATATCGCGGGGGGTTGATGTCTCAGGGGATTATTGTCCAAGGGGTATATGTCTGGGGGATGAATGTCGCATTACCGATGGAAAGAGAAGTAGGACTAATTCTACGGGTAATGATTAAAATCAATGACGGTAAACAAAGGTATCGCAATATAGAAAACAACGAGCCTCGAAATTCGAGAAGCAGTCGTTTAAGTGCAGACTTTCGTGAATCAGTAGGAACAAACGAGCAGCAAATGTTACATGTCAGTCATAGATAAACGATCTGATTATGTAGGTAACTATACATAAAGAAGAGGACCAAGAGAATGCATGTTTTGACACTGGTATTTTCAAGGAAACTATTGTAGTTGTAGGTCTACTGTAAATTTATTAAAGAAATTATAGGGGCCTATTTGTGTTGTTTTCGAAGGGGAAATAACTAGAATTTGTAAGAAAACGTTCCGAAATCGAAGACTAATGACGAAAATACATTCATACAAGTAAACAATATGGAAGTGAAAAATTTTAATCTTAAGCTTGGATACTCTTTGTGCAACAGCTTAAATATGGGGACATTACTCTTTGTTGTATTGATTCAACAACCGCAACTTGATTTGTCATTATTTTTAACGAAATGACAAACTTCCTCCTTTTACTGTTTTTCATGTTTTTTCTTCACAGGTCTAAGATAAACGACAATCCACTTGGGGAAATTGTCTTAGTCCTTAGAAAATGGACTTTAATTTTGGAATTTTATCATTCTAAGAATGTACCTTCGAACAAGCGTAACCAACCATGGACGCGATCTTATATCGAAGTGGACTTGAATCATAGACAAAATGTTGTACTAACTTTGGCACCTCTAGAACATACAACCAGAAAAAGGAAGTTAAGACTTTTTGACATAAATAGGCACTCAGAAGTTAAAAAGTATAAGATTGATCGGGGAATATCTCCCAATAAAACTCACAAACATGGTTTTGTTTTTATTGTAAAAGAAAAGAGAATGCCTTTGTTGAAGGGTGGAAGCAGATGTAAGCTAGAATACAGACAAATCCTCGATTGTAAATTAATATTCTTCTTAACCAATGCAGAGAGTAACTGTTGTGATGCTCTACAATTGATGTTTGGAGCGTACTCCCTGATAAACACCATAGTTCATTTTCCGTGCCATCACGCAGTGCCGACTCTTTTGGATGCACGAGTTTCCGTTTCTGTGGATTCAGACCTTGCTCGGGATGTTGAGAGTGGTAAAATCATATCCGTAATGATGCCAATCCACGGAAACAGGGATGTTAGTTTTCTTCGCAACTTTCTACAGTTGAAGCAGCTGGTTGTTAATCCTGAAATGGATACACGAGTATGCTCTTACGATTTTTCAAAGAATTTCCTTTTTGTGCCACCAAATACAAGGCTGCCTATTTTGCAGAAGCATAGGGAAGTTAAGATTGCAAGCGAATCTGAGAGATCTGTTAGAGAGCAAATTCAAAGAATGGACAGGGTGCGACGTAAGAAGAGGCTGAATCAAAGGTAAGTTCCATTTACCCATACTGATTTTCCTGTGTTTGGCATTTTTAAACATGCATAGGAGCAAGATAGTTATTACCTTTCATCACGCCTTTCAGTAATGCTAAAACTGTACTCAAATTAAGTTGGTGAAACTTGGTATCACTAACCTTGTACCCACTACGTATCTGTTTAGTAACAATTTTACTTTACCAGAATTCCGTGTAATATTGTCTTGGTGAAAATCGTGATGTCGTTTTGTAACGTCCCCCAAAGGGTCTCAATAAATAGGCGCCAATTATCATTATTCTTACTTTACAAATATTTCTAGGAGATCTCAAGAAACATGTAAGTGACACCGAATTGATTTCTTTACTATACAGATACCCATGTAAATTGATACCAACCAAAAAGTAACGGATCAAACTGGTTATTACACTGACCAGGTAGATCCGATCTCCTTTAGATCTGCTCTCCGTACCAGTGTGCGATGGCCTTTGATTCAATATTAAATCACGTCTTAAATACATTCAAGGTATGTTTTTATCAGAGAAAACAAAATCTTGTTTCCATTCACATAGAAAGAATGGGAGAAACGGCTTGGCCTAATAAATGCAGGAACATGATAGAATATGGAAATGGAGGAAAAGGAAGGCCAAAGATTACCTGGAATGAAGTGTTAAAGAGGCATCTTAAGGAAAGAAGACGGAACACAGAATAAGCCCGTGACAGAGTAGCTTGGAAGTCATACATAACGAAGTGTCTAACCCATTTAAGCATTGAAAATGAACAATAAATGCAAGTGATGATGATGATGCTGCTGATGATGATGACGATGAGGAGGAGGATGATGATGAGGATGATGATGATGATGATGATGATGATGAGGATGATGATGATGATGTTGTTGATGACGATGATGATGATGATGATGATGATGATGATGATGATGATGATGATGATGATGATGATGATGATGATTCTCCAAAGCTAAGTAGGTAATAGGTTAAATCCTGGTCCAATACAAAATCCCAACGTATGCATTGCCATTAAGTAACTACCTTGTTTCCTAAAATCTCCGTTGCTGTAACATCTTCCATATTCTCCATAAACTATTGGGAACAATGCATCTACACTACCTCCAAGGAATCGACCGAGCAATATCATATTACTATCGGTTGCAATCATGTAGAGTGCATTTCCTACAACTGTTAGAACAATAATGAACAAGACTGCTCTTCGGAATCTCAGAGTTGTATCTGCAATTCTACCAATGATCAATGCACTGACCATACTTGATAGAAAGTATGCAGCAAATGCAGCTCCATAAATTGTGGATAAATTTGGAGTATTTAGTTCCTTCAGATAAAAAGGAAGACTCGGTTCAATAATCGATAACTCCACTCCCATAAAGAAGAATTGAACAAGAATGATCTTCTGTGCCCTTGAACGCAGTTTGAACCAATAATCCATAATTCATTGAATGGTATAATGTAGAATGTTCCTTGGCCCTACAAAGAGTAATAGCTCAAGTCAACGAAACCTTTTCTCATATGACATCATGCTATGATTAAATGCGTCCCTAGTTTGTGATGTGAGATAAACAGAGGATGCTATTGTTGGTCATATATCCCAAAAAGGTTCCTTCAAAAACAGATGATGTTGTCTTTCTTTGCTCAAGAAATTTTAAACAATACCTTTCTACGACTGATGAGCCACTTTTGTTTACTGCAGCTCTACTGCTCTTTACATTTTACCACTGGGATACAAACACGGTAGCAACTACTGAATATATATTTAATGGTGCAGATTGTATAAAATAGATGTGTATTAGGCGAGAATTATGCCCAAGGGGGGTTCTTAAGCCCTGTACAAAAGGGCTTCACTTTTAACTCGACTTCACTCTTATTTTTGTCGAATCAAAAGTCCATGCCATTTGGACATCTTGTATAGAGAAGTCAAATGCCGCCAAGTCTTGTACAGCGACGTCTATTGATGTTTGAACAGCTTGAAATTTGTTGACCGGGTCCACTCTACAGATCTATTGTTCTATTGGTCATGTATAGCCTTGTCAATCTCATTTGTACATTCACAGGAGAAAAGAGGAGTACAATCATGTTCAGTAAACCTATTTTGCAAACTCGCTCGATCAGAAACGCCTCTATAGGTCGTTTGCAGTCTGAGCATTTCTCTAGTACTCAAGCCACGTGCACGGCTCAAGTGGAGGGCACACAAACCGGCTGCACCGCCCGAACATTTACGTCTAGTTTATAACCTAAAACGTTTTAGGTTTTGAGTCAAACTAACTGATGTTTCACAAGTTTAACCCCTATTAGTGCAACGTGTCAGGGGCCTGCATACTCCAAAGTGCCACAACAGTTTATGAAAAATTGGTGGCCCGTAATCAATATCATATAGAGCATGAACTACTATTCTGATTTTAACAACCAAGACATCATTTTAATCCTTATTAAAATGTCTTTCAAAAAGAAATTATTTACATACAGCATTCTAATGCACTGTAGAGGTTATTCTACATCAAATGATCATAAATTGGAAATACGAAACCTTAACCGTAACTTTCAGGCCCCCTACTATATGGGAAAATAATACACCTGCTCTGAAATTGACATTTATGTGATGTAAATGTATCATAAAACATGGAACTAGGAAGAAATTACTATACCTAAAATGTTTTGTATGAAATTTTAGCTAAAGCGAATACAAGTGGTATCCGGCATCACAGTCAAAGGTGTGTGCCTCTGCAAATCTTTGTTTAGGTAGCTTTGGTTATGGAATTTATCAAAAGACTTATTAATATTGATTATAAATATGTAATAAAACCTTACTTCAGAAATATAGAAATACTAGAAAATATGAATGAAAACCTGTCTACCCCTACCCTTATCAAAAAGTGGCAAAAGATATGTACAATGTCCGAAATGCATACATTCTCTATTAAAACACTCATTCATAAACTAATGTCAATCAAGTTTCTTCTTTTTTGTCAAATGATCCAACAAATTGAAACAGTCCAAATGCGCACCAATATCACACCCTCAGCATTGTGCTTTTGTACGTTTCCGATCCCCAGGTACAGAGGGTTTTGAACAAACAGCACAGTCTGTGATTATTCAAGGGTGGTACACCAACTGATGTGGTTAGAACATCAGGTACTGTTGCAGAATCTAAGGCTTTACCATATAACTCTAGAGTACTTTCTATATAGAGTATAAAGAAACTGAAATCTGATCAGTTTCTTTGGAGTGGTAGTGTTCCTCTCATATAGGATGTAGCCACAGAATGTCATGCAATCTATAAATGAGAAGAAGTACTTTTCCCAGAAGTTGTGGGAAGACCTTTCAGCAGCCACCTGACCCATCATTTGGTTTAGCAGATTCACACCACCCATGTGTTTATTGTACATAGATACAACATGAGGTAGTACTTTGGACCCGCCACCCCTCATTTGGTGGTCTACCACGCCTGCTGATATGCCAGTTGATAGCATCAGGTATGGAGCTTTTTGCAACTTTTTCTCCCTCTAAGGAAGACAAAGTGCATGGCTTTACCTGAAGTAATGGCATTCCTGGACTTTTGGTTTTGCAGCCTTCAAAAATTTGGGCGACCTTCTCCTGTTTGAACGAAGAGTTTCAGTCGGAAGAGTTCCCTTTATAAAAAGAAAGGCTGCTAAAGCAGGGCTTGTATCACAATTATCAACAAAGAGATAGTGCCCCTTATTGAACAAACCAGCATAATTTAAAAGGGTATTCACAGTGTCAAAGGAATGTCCCATTTCTGATTATGGCTCTAATAGTTTTTTCCCCACAGTACACAGAGGTACAAAGAGGGTTCCCTGTCTTTGAATCAGTAACAGAGTGCAGTTTGACCCCCCACTTGTGATGGTGCTTGTTGGGAATATACTGAATGAGCTCGGTTCTGTTCGTCATCCCAATCAAGCTCTCGTCTACGTAAATAAACTGGTCTGGTACAAAATACGTCTTACATGCTGAATTCAGACCATCTAAAAGAAGACAGACTTTATGTAGAGGATCATAATTTGGTGAGTCACGTTTTGCTTCCGGCAAGCTGTTATTATTGTAATGAAGAAACTTCGAAATAAGCTAAAATAAATTTCGTGACATCACAGAAGCAAAGAAGGGGTAGAAATACACGAGAATTGTCTTGTCGAATATATTTTCAAATCTTTCTTCTTTATCAATCCCATCAACAGCGAAAGATCGATGTACTTCTTAAGCTCTTCAACTCTGAAGTTGTATTTCTGCCATCGACGAGATCGACTCCTTGGAGATAAATTGGCCCCTGCCAATTGTAGGATAACATCCGCATATCTATTTGTTTCTAAAACAATCCTTTCCAAGATACGTGATGTTAGAAACAGCAAAAGGTACTGAAGAGGCGAATAACAGCTTGGAGGAAGGTTTCGTATTCCAGTATTACGGACTGTGAGTGACTGAGAGCGGGCCCTGGCACTTCTCCGTGAGTACGATCGGGTCACCGAAAGTGGCCCATGGCACTAATAGGGTTAACAAAACACACTTGAACCCTTTCTACCTACCCCTCTAACCTTGGCCAATCCATTGCTTCGAAAATTTGATATGACCAGTTTTGTAAATGTCCCGTCTATTCATTGAGAATGCCCTTGATATACTGAAAGGAGACATACTAAACAAAAATAATTCTGAATGATCACTCTGATTAGGAACCATTAGCAAATAAATCAATTCCTTTTCAGATTCAACCTGCCCTTCAGCAATACTGTTATAAGTTATCAACAATCTGACCTTGTATCCATCATACAACTTACCTAAACAATCAAATGCGAAAATCGTTGGCACATCAACCGACCTGTAGAAAGACACGTTTGCCTCCAATCATCTGTATAGTTTACGAGAATTTATCATGGCCTCAAATATTCTTACTCCTCAATATCATTGCAGTTTCACGGACGTCAAAGAATCGGATTTTTCAGATGTTGCTTTTCGGTCATAACAAGCCTTGAGATGAGCATTCTGGATTTTGTGTTCTTGACGATCTGCGGAAGCGCGAAAAGCCTTTCATCTAAGTTTAAATTGCCCTGCCGGGCTATCCATGCACTTCCCATCTTAGTGGCATTTTGTTACTCTCGTAAAGAAAACAATATCTCAAAATATCAAGCGAATAATGTCCTCAACCTTAACAGAGTTCTGACCGTGCAGCCGGTTTCTTTGTTCTCCACTTAAGCCATGCACCTGTCCTGACTCTAGGAAATGGTTCAGACGGCAAACGACCTACATATCCTGATAATTCTTTTAACAACACCTACCTATGAGTGATCCGTTTCAAACATACATCATCTCGCCAGATAAGAAAAGAACGAGAAGTCCTAGGAACAAGGTAAAAGACTAGGGAAAACGTAGGGGAAAATTGAGCCGGTTTGTACACTCAATGACATGCCGTTCAGGAACTACGGGTCATAAACAAGAGGCTTAAACATGTTTCTTCATTCTTACGTTAGTAAATTTTCTAGCAGAGGTGAAGAGTAGGTCATATTCCCATTCTACGTTTAAATCATATACGGTTTTTTTATGGAATAAGGGCAGATTCGTGATCATTAATAAGGCAAATGGTTACATTCCCAGTGTACTTGTAAAGCGGTCAACGAATTGTAAAAGTAAATTGTGAAGATTGAGTGCAGTTGTAGTAAATGTAAATCGTAGTAAGTTTAAAAAAAGAAGTAAGAAAGGTTTGTGTACTTAAATTAATAAAATATCATAAATTTGCATAAAAAAGTTTTTTAAACATTTTTAATGTGGGGATAAACCTTCGTCTCTTTAATAAATAAGTGGACATCTTTCTTTGATTAGAATGGCTTCAGCGACTAAAAACTGCCTGTGTTGTCTCCCTGGAGCCAATTGAAAACTGTTCAGAAACTAAACATTGCCTGTATTGCAAACACACAACCGAGGTTGGGCGCAGGGGGGCTCTGCCCGCCCAACGGGCAACACTTGGCCATGTTTCCCCCCCTCAAAAACCTTACAAGCATGAAAAGATGGGTGACCTTTGTGTTTCAATTCACTAGACGTGAAAGGCCGGAAGTCTAAGGGAGCTTATACACCAAAGTGGCAAGTCACAAAGGCCACTTCGCAAATGCCACGCAAAGCTGTGCTTTCAGACTGAAGTGGCAAATGCCACGTCGCATGTTTGAAAAGTACCTGCTCAGTAGAAAGATGTATTCCTCTGACGAAGACAATGTTATTGCTCATATTGGTCTTATAGTTGGTGGGATAAAACGTAAAAGGAGAAGATGGGTACATCTCGTATCAGACACGGTACGTTGACTTGCACAGCGCTTTTATAGTCTGAAGGGCCTTATACTACCCCCAAAAGATGTCTTTCGTGATTTAGCGGCCATTGCAAAGCCTTACTTACAGAGGTAGGACACTAATACTGCGGATGCACGAGGGGTAAAGAACGACCAGTACTATTCTATATACCTATATAAGGTAATACGTTGTTGTACTGCATAGATTCTTTAAGTAGAAAAGACGTATTATAACCTACATCTGCTCGGAAGTTGCTATGTCATTACATAATTTTGCAGTTGTTCATCATATAGAGTAGCTGAGACCATTTGAACAGTGAGTGATATTTCGTGAGCATACCTATATTGAATCTAAAACATATATCAACTGAGTAAATTACAGTATCATCTATTTAAACAGAAACTGTAATTCATAAAAAGAATGCTCATCGAGGGAAGAGACAAAACTGTTCTGTAGTTGTTTGTCTAACTAGAGAACTTTAGCCTTAGTCGATAATCTACGGCCTAACCAAACACACTGGACTTGCCCATGGTATCATGAAAGTGTTGACATCTGAGTACCCTTCCAAATAAAGTATAACAGATTAGCGAACCTTTACCCTAGTCCTCCGATGCCAAGCTGTTCATATGATGCGAACAAAGACTACCCTGATTGGCGGAGAAGCAACTGTGCGACGTGGCATGATTTTGAAAAATGGTCTGCTCCGTTTCTCGAGTGGCACAGAAATGGCACGTCGCATTTGCCACCTGGCGTGCCACTTCGGTGTGAAAGGTTTAGTGCTTTTGTATAGGTTCATTCCCACGTGATATGCTACGTCGCATGCCACGTCGCACATGCCACTTCTGTGTGTAAGCTCACCAAGTCTGTTAAATACGATCTGGTCCCTCCAGGGACAGTAAACAAAACCGTGGTGCGCTGGCTTTGAAGGAGGGTGGAGAGGACAATATTCGTTTGGAATTTGCCCGTCCATCAAAGTTTGGCTGGCTGCGTGGCTGCTGTATTGCTTCCCAGGAGCCAAGTGAAAACTTCGTGTTCTTTCTAATGTTGTTTAACTAAGATTTGTTTCCTGCGTTTTCTCTTTAATGTTCTCTTCTGGCGCCGTTGTACAAGTGCTGTCTTACCGTCATTGTCTATCTAATATATTTGCTGGTGTTGCATCCAGCCTCGGATTACATGTATTAGTAAACTACGTGGTGTACTTTACATCTTAGAGTGGGTTGCAACAGCGATGATACCTTTTTTTCATCTTTGTGTATGTTGAGCTTGAGCTTGGCATTTTCCTTCATCGTCCTGTGAGATATAAATTAATCTATTCTTGTTTTTCGAAATACTTTTCGGACAGAAAGTTCTTAATGATTTGATCTACCATTGGCAGAGGATAATTGCTTTTTACTAGCACCTGCTTTAAAGTTTCCACTTCCAAATGAAAACCGTTCCAATCAGAGCTGGAGGCATGTCTTTACTACAACTGTAACATAACGGTCTTGTGAAGCACCCATCAAAGCAATAACCGTTGTTTCCTTCTTTCCTGTAGACGGTGGTGACAAAGCCAGTATACTGCGGTAGATGACTCACTTGGGACTGTAGTCGCAATGCATTTTCTCACTGGGGACTGTAGGCTCGCAATGCATGTTGGGTCACTCTTTTCCTTCGGACTCATTCATTCTGGTTTTATTAGAATCTATTAGTTGTCACTAACGTCATGAGCATAATTTATTCGTTCATTTGTATACAAGCACGAGGCATTGGCATTAGTTGAAAGTGGCAATTTCCAAGGCTTTGGTATCAGCCCAAGACCTCAGATTTGCGGAAGTAAGCAATCTTTCTTTATTTTATCTTCTTGATGCGAATTATTGTTTTGTAGCTATATGTTTGTGTTATTAATGATGCTATATTAGTTTCTCTAGTTTGATAGTGTATTAATAATTGTAGTCATACCATTTTATATTCAAAATATAGACCGTCAACATAATGTCAAGTAACCGTGGTTTAACGTAGAGTTAAAGAGACAGCCAGTTGTTGAGCAATTTAACCGTATGCCAATGTTAATCAGTGTATTTGTCCGCATCAAACATATTTTAACCATCTTTAAACGGAAGATAAATTTAGTTTATGGTCTTAAAGTTGAGTTAGTTGACACGTGTGCGCAACTGAGACAATTTTTGTGGGAACCTCGTTTAGGGGTTACTGTGCCTTGGAGTACTTTTGGTACGAGTTCCCACAGGGACAATCCAGCAACCACCATAAAACTAAAATCGTCACTAGAAAAGCGCAAAAACATCAACCATATCATAGAAGAAGAAACATACAAACGCTACAATTGCTAGATGTAATGATAACTAAGAACTACAAAAGCCCATCGGTAATAAACAAACATTGGGACAAGGTTAGGACAGGCATTCATAAAGAAATTTGACTTTCAATCACTGTGATACTATCCTTACATTTTGGTGTCATGAAGTTGGATAGCTTTTGGAAAAGAACTAGCGTCGAAAAAGAATCATCAAAGTAAAAAGATACGGAAACAAACGAAGTGGAAGGAAACATTGCAAAAACCGAACAACCAGCTGCGAGACCTACTGAACTGCAAACCCAAAAACGGAAGAGAAGACGGATGCCAGGTTGGCAGGACAAAATCAACCACCCAATATCAAATAATGATGATTATTTGAATCGATATCCAGTGTCATTTAATAGCTACGTTTGCGGACCATCATTGCCTCGCTCGACATTTTTGCGAATTCTGCAGGATTTTTCTCTCGATACAAAAATCCAGGAGGATTCAACATTTTTTTATGAGCGGATCGTTCGGGCAACAAACCAACTGACTACGGCCCTAGATATTTAACTTCGGCAACGGCAGTTTTAAGTCTGACTATACTTAAAAACCTCCTCAAGAGGAGAACGTTGATTTGTTAGTTTTATGCCTGGCAGACGATCTTATGTCCATGGTTGTTAATGGTTTGCCAGCTGAAGCCGATCTTTCTGCAACTCTATCTTTCCTAAAGCAATGACTTTGTTTGGACGATACTGTTACGCACAACGAAATTTAGAGGAAAGTGCCATTATATTGCCAAGAACAGCCATGTGGAGAAACACTGTTTGAAGAGAAAAAGACTGCCAAAGTCGAAGCCTGAGGGCAGTAAGGAGGAAGAAAAATGGGCGCGACTTTCATTCATATAGTAAGTAATAGACCACCAGAAACAGTGGACATTCTCATTCTGATAGAAAAATATCAACAAAAACTGCTAGTAATGCTGTCCCACCTTCAATAATATACGAACAATAGACAAGTTCAACATATAAATACCATATCCCACCATACTTGAATCAAAATTACAGCACAATTTACGTTATATCGTCTATGTCTATCGGAGCTTCCAAAGTATCATAACATACAACAAAAAGAATTATTGCTATTAAAAGTATTAGCATCATCCAATAGCAAAAGTAAGAAAGAAAATCAAACACAGATCGATAGATAGATAGATAGATAGATAGATAGATAGATCGATAGATAGATAGATAGATAGATAGATCGATCGATAGATAGATAGATCGATAGATCGATAGATCGATAGATCGATAGATCGATAGATTGATAGATCGATCGATAGATAGATAGATCGATCGATCGATAGATAGATAAATAGATAGATTGGTAGATACTCTACTTCTCTACTCGCCAAATTAGCTCCCAATCATCAACCAGTATTTTCTATCTCTATAGTGTTCTTTTCGAGACTAACATTTCAAATTCTCTCTTTTTCATGATAACAAGAGCTGTAAATCAACAAAAATAATGACTCTAAAAAAAGGAAGTATACCTTACTTCATACGGAAATTCAGTAAGGAATATATCTTTTAATCTGTTAAACAATGGCCTTGGTATATTTTCTCGGTTTATACTCCTAATCCTTTGATAGAATTGTCCTTCTGTTTAGAATATCTTTAAATTAACCGTTACTTGCATTCCAACAACGGGGGGTGGATTCTTTCCTTTACACCAGAATGATAGGAGGATTACCTTTGCAACAAATGCCTTGGCATGTCTTTTCATTCTCTACGCATAATGCTTTAATAGAATGCTATTTCCACTCACAAGCTTGTCAATTGGTAGAATTAAGTTTGAACTTCTGTGTTCTATTGCAGCGTTTCCTGGTTGATTGCATCAATGGATTTACATTAGTACGTAGTACATCAGTATGCTAAGGATGCTTGCTACCATGCTTGTTTGCGTGTACAAAAACAAAAGATAACCGATATTTGCTACCGTTGCTTCTAAAGCATAAGATTTGTGGAAGAAAGAGAACTATAAGTATAGTCCTTCTATGTCCCTTTGCAGCTACCGCATTGCATAGTTTTCTTTTTGCTTGACTATGGCGATGCTCAGATATAATGCTACAAGAGCATTTGTAAGAAAGTTTATAATTTTTACTGTTGTTTTGATTACATGGATGCACTTGCAGGTTTTCTGGATCAGTACTTCCAGTCCATTTCATTACTCGTCAATTATGAGGCGATATATCTTTCGTCCATATTATCGAAGAATCGTCTACGAACTGAAGACACAACATGACACGTCCAAAACAAGACATAACCATACCTTTGGAGATACTAAAGTGATACTTATTTTCATTAGTAAACGTACAAAAGCGCGGTGGGGAATCAAAGATGGAAAGCTGTCAATCAGCAAGAGATGTTTACAAGACAATTGTTACATGACCTATGATCAAACTCGCTTTTTGGATGCCGATGCTGTTATCTTGTTGGCACAAGACATGCCTAATACCGAATATTTACACCAACTGAACAAGGACATTAAACCTAACTATCAATTATGGGTATTTTACACCCATGAAAATCCATACAATATTCCATGTGTGAGTGAAATGAACGGTTTCATAAATGTAACGATGACATACAGAAAGGATAGCGATATCTACCTACCATATGGCTATTACAGAAGTAAGAAAGATCTTATTAAAGAAGATCAATTAGCTACAAAAAGACATAAACCTCGGTTGAAGGAGCAATTAACAAACTTCGCTGCCTCTAAGAGTCATTTAGTTGCTTGGGTCGTATCGCATTGTAAATGTTCCAGGGATAAGCTTGTTAGAGAACTTGAAAGTTATTTACAAGTGGATGTTTGTGGTTACTGTGCCTCATATTTCAAAACCCAAATGAAATGCAATGGTCAAAGATGTACAAAGAAGCAGTGTAGAGGTAATGTTAGACACTACAAATTCTACCTTGCGTTTGAAAACACACCTTGTTTGGATTATGTCACGGAAAAATACTGGGAAAATGCAATTGGAAATGATGTCGTTCCTGTCGTACTTGGAGGAGGACCGTATGACAATCCATTAGTAGCAATACCTGGCTCTTACATCGATGCATCTAAGTTTTCATCAGGGAAAGATTTAGCAGAGTACTTGCTTTATCTAGACAAGAACGATACAGCATATAACGAATATTTTGCATGGAAAAGAGAGTACACCTACTTAGGGGAGGAACATTGGTCATGCAAATTGTGTGACTTTTTACATAGTAAACATGAAAGGAAAGTGTATGATCGATTAACCAACTTCTGGAACTATAGTAATTGCATGGAGAACCCAAAGTGTTAGCTTTGAATCGTTGTAGCATGAAGTGGACTATTGAAATTGACTCATTGCTTGTTCAATGTTGTTGGTAGCCGTGCTTGTGTAGTGTTGCCAAACCACCTGTATCTTTCATTGATCTTATGTGTTTAGCCAGTTCATTGACAAAAGACCCCCGATAAAAAGCACCCCTGATATTCAAACAAATCTATATAAACGCTATATTTGCATCGCGACAACCTAAGTTACCTTGCATTGAGGCCCTAATTGCCTAACTCCATGTTAAGGGAAAAGATGGAGCAAGAGGAAAGGCATAGTCTTAGACTCAAGTCCGCATTGTGTTGGTAGTCAAATTTTAACTTCGATTCAGTTTCATCATAGAAAACACAAAATGTCAACTTTAACTGAAATATGATGCATTAGTCGCTTTACAGGAATTCGGGACATTTACTTGTAAAAATAGAAAAGTTCCGTTTATGGGAGAAAGGAGCACGACAAGAAGACAGCCAGAGAATTTCTCTAGAGCTGCTTTCAGAGGCATGTGGAAGCTTCCCCAGACTTTTCTATACCAGGCTCGACAATCCTCCACTTTCCTATACAAGAGCTGTAAACTGGCTCGACTTTTGACTCGAAAAAAATTGGCGAAGTCCAAGAAAAAACCTAGCCTGTTTGTACAGGCTTTTAGAAAGATTGGTCTACTTTCTTCCTCAGAATCCAAAGTCTCTGAAACTAAGGGGTTATTCAATTATTGTATTATTTGTCAAAGTCATACTGTACGCATTACATTTCAACAGGGATCTTTGACTTAGGTTAAGTCCTCTGATTTGAAGGACTCTGTTCGGGAAACATAGAATTAAGAATATTATGTCTAGCTATGTGTACTTGGGGCTAGGGAAGACAGGTTGAGAATCGCCGGAGTAGGGTTAAGAACAAAAAGCAAGGAGAAACATTTTTAGAGCAAAAAAGTCATGAAGTGTCAAATGTTTTTCATCTGAACCAGATTACTCGTGCAGTAGTATCTATAAATAAATTAATAGTAGGTGCCTTCTCGAAGATTTATAAGTTTTCAAACCGTGGCTATGAAAGTTAAATATTTTCGCCAGAGTATAACGAGCCTGTGAGTCCCAGAAACCTGCTCTTTCTCCTTCGATGATAAAAACAAAAGTCACTTTTGAGCAATAAAGTCACTATGCAAAAATGTTAGAATTTTGGTTGTTGTGGTTACATGAATAATGTAACTTAGTTACCCTGTCAATCAGAGGAACAATATTTCTAACCTCTACGTTTTTTCTGTTTTAATGGCGTCAGTTTCAAATTAAGGGTTCTATCTTTACCACATACTGTAGATATGAAAATAGTAGTTGGCTATCTTTAAAAACTCAATTTTCTTGGAGCACGATAATGAAAAGACGTTTTTTATCCTTTAAACAAAACTGACAGGCATCAATTGGAAGAAAGTATTAAGCAGGTGACAGTTGGGTTTGGGGGTTTTGGGGGTTTTACGCCTTGTGCTTCCATTAACAGGGGCTAGGGGGTGTCAATATGTATGAAACTTCTGCTGAAGCATAGAGCACTTTAAGACTGGATGTCTTTCCTGTCGTCACCAATGGCCCTTCGGGGAATCGAACTCGTACCCTCTAGCGAAGAAGGCAAATGCACTATCGACTGGACCACGGCGGCTCTCTCGGTTTCCAAAACGAAACACAGTTATGAAATTTGAACTGTTTCCTGAGCTTGGAACGTATCTTAGCAAAATCTTCACAATGCCTCTTATAAAACAGCTCCATGCTTTGGCATTAATCAGCGAGTGCTTAATTCATTCAATTCTTCAATCTTTTAGGTTTTTCAGAGGTTGTATTTATTTGTTTTAGCCATCTTCGTTTGGGTAACTGCTCAGTTAATAACCAAAAAGCGGACAAGAAGTTGCAGCGGTGAAAAGACGTCTGTGCTTTACATGAACTTAATGCCACTGAATGCAACCGCTGCCGAGCAACTGCTCAAGTGCAATCAAGGACACTATAGGATGTACGCACAAAAAGTAACTAAGTAGTTTTTCGTTGGATTTTAAAGTACAGACTAGCTAGTATGCCTGTAGCGACGAAGTCAGTATGCATAAACACTATGCTAGGAAGTACATTTCGAAAATCTGTCTCTGATCAAGTAAACTGCGAGGGTATCTTGGAGCGGTAGTAAACATTCAAATTCTCACTTCTCCTATGAGTTTCCTGAATGACTGAAATTATTATGGACCTTTGTTTACATATATACGCAAAGGCACATCGTCGACTGTTGAGCCAGGAAAGATTATTTAGAGATCGTACACACCCTCTGGAACTTTATGAAGTAGAATTTAAGCGACTTTTTCTATTTCAAAGACATACCACCATACGGGTTAGGCCTACCGAATATCTAGGGGTCGATCCGAAATACGCTACTGGCAGGAGCTCAGAACTAACTACTTTGCTACAATTTTGAATTGGATTGTCATATTTTGTAACAGGTTGCATGCAAGTGTCATTAAGGGCCTTGCTTAATCCCATCCCGCACGGGCCTTTTAGACTGAAGCCAGTACGTTGTGGGGGGTCTAGCATGCCCGTGACTATTTTAACATATGTTACTGCTATAAAACGTGGTTGTATACTTTGATTTCAAGTTAAAATACTTCGAGAACTTTTACGTTGAATTTAAGAGTGTTTGTTGTTTACTTTTTGGCAAAACTGTTTTTTAGATGTAATTCGGATCGGAATGGAATACATGTTGTTACATATATTTTGATTCAATAAGGGCATCAATAGTTACCTCAAATGTCATTATGAGACATAGAATAAAATGTCTATTCAAAAAACGTGAGACACACAAGTTCCTAACAAACATAGAAACTAACGGTGAAGATGAGAAGTATCAACGATTGCAGCCAATTAACTTCAAGCAGAATGTCTGTTATTTCTGAAGAAATGAATTTTTATTTCTCAATAACATATGTTTATACCTTTCTAAATGTCACTCATTTATATATTTGGAGCCCTGCTATTTGATTTTTTGGTACAAGATAATTACAAAGTCAGGAATCCAAATATGACGTCATCAAAAGCGATTATTACCTTTACTTAGTGTTAATTACCTCTACGGGAGCATTAATGAGTTGCAACTGTATTTAGAATCTAATTATAGATCATTCTACAAAGCGTTTTCCAACTTCATGAAAACCTCTCTAAAGCAACTTCTAAGTAAACAAAATGCTCTTTCTCCTCTCTTTGTAGAAAATTAATATGTCGTCAACATAGCATGCGACAAAAGGTAAATCGCTAAGATACTATCTACTAGGCGTTGGAGACATTAGCTTGAGCTATTTGAACCTATCAGCAACACCTTGAACTGGTACAGCTTCCCATTTGCACTGAAAGCTAAGATTCTTCAGTAAAGGGAACTTGGAAAAATGCACTAGCTATGTCCAGCACAGTGAACACAGAACTTTGTCTCGCAACTCGGATATTCTTGGGACTTTAAAAGCTGGCTTTTCCGCATGGCTGTTCAGCAAGGAAAGATTTAGACAAAAGCGATGCGTGCTGTCCTTCTTGCTTGTCATACAAACTGGAATCCTGTATGGCGATATAGAAGGCTCGATTACCTCCCCGTCGAGAAGCTTTTTAACTTCTTTGTGTATATCTCCACGAAGTGAATATAGTCACTGAATACGATTGTCGGACAATATTGCCAACCGTCACGATCTCGTGTTGACTCAGAGCCGTTTTACCCGGTCTGTCACTAAAAACCAAGGGTATTTGGAAATTAGTCTATTAACATCGAGTTATGGAGTGTCTGATCTTCTCTATTGTCGGATCAAATTGTAGTTAAATTGACACCTTCCAATCTTTAGAATTTCGGCCTCAAAGTTAGCCATGCATATAAAGTGTGAAATAAATGGTTTTTTAGAACATTGAACATTAATTTCTCTCACAAAAAAACCGTTTTTAATGGTCAGTTCCGTAACTTGCTAGTTAGCGGTTTTGAACTTCAACTGAATGTTTAGTGGACGGACCTGTAGCAATGATGTCCAATAGGCTGTCTAGTTTCCCATACCTTCTTTTGATTTCTTCTTTGACGTATTCATTTGTTTTCTTCTGCTTCCACGAAATGATTAGAACATTCCATGTCAAATACTTCTATTTTCTTCTCCATTTTCGCGTTCAGTGTCTATGTTTTGCATCCATATAGAGTTGTTGAGACGACAATTGCTCGTAGAAGGTTGATTTGTGTTGATAAAAGTAGGTGTTGCTCTTTCCAGATATTTTCAAATCTCACCAAAGCACTTGTTGCTGTTCCTAGTCTGAGCTAATATTTCTTGGTAGGATGTGCCATCTTCTGTTATCAATGACTTAAGGTATTTGAGGGCCTTTAACTGTTCTAGGTGTTTGCCATTCACGGATATAGGTGGAAGTATTGTTTTCGGTTCTGCCCCTGTTACCATCGTCTTACTCTTGCCATATCTGTTAGCTGCTCTGTCGATCTTATCCGTCATATCTCTCATACCTTCTTCCGTCCTTGCAACAACGTCTATGTCATCTGCAAATCGTAGATTGTTGATTCTTCTACCTTCACACTTAATACCCTTGATGTCATCTTCAAGAGCGTCAGTCATTACTCGTGCAAGGAACAGGTTGAAAAGTCCAGGAGAAAGCAAGCAACATTGTCGGATACCTACATTTGAAGTAAACCCTTTACTATAGTCGTTGTTGATTAAGACTGTGCTTTTTGCCGATTCATAGAGCTTACATTTTAGAGTTGTTATGCTGGGTCCCACTTATGCTGGTTCATCGTGTGCCATAGTGCTCTGTGCCATACTCGATCGAAATCTTTTTTGAAATCGATGAAGCTGTGGTAGATGGTGCGGGTTACATTTCTATATTTTTCACATACAATTCTCAAGTTGATGATTTGTTCGACGTAGTTTCTTCCTTTTCGATACCCTGCCTGTTTTTCCCTGAGCACTTCTTCTATCCTTGGTTTAATTCTGTTCTGGATGATTCTCAACAGAACTTTGCTTGCATGGCTGATCAGGGTTATAGCTTTGTGGTTCTCACATACCTTCGTATTTCCTTTTACGGATGGTAATCAAAATTGACTCTGTCCATTGTGTTGACCACTCTTTCTTTGACGTCAATGAAATAGCATATGAGAAATAACATAAGAAAAATTTAAATTTCTAGGGCATTTTATTTTAAAAAAATAATGAAAGGGTAAGGTTCTGAGTATCAAAGCCACTACTATCAGCATTCCAACAATCTCACTATCATGTATATCTGTCATCGAGGTAATATGAAAAATTTTACAAGATTAAGGGATCATTGAAAATGGAATAAAGTCAACAATCTTTTAGTACTTTAGAATTTTTATATCAAAATATCCATCTTCCTCAAATGTATAGTAGACCATATATGTCCTGAAGCTAAATTTGGAGCAGAGTTCATAAGTAGAAAAGTAGATGTGATAAAACTGTTAGAAAAACTGATTTATAGTGCGTTAAATAGGCAAAAATAAAAAAAAGTAGACAAAAGAATAAGAAAAGTAGACAAAAGAATATATGAGTAAGACATATGATAATCAAACTGATTGGAACTGTGATGAAATTACCGCTTGGCTTTGTGAACGCAATTGTTAAAATCAGTAAACTACCCGTGAGTAACCATTTCCTTCGTCAGTGATCCGTGCGTAGCGGGATAAGACTTTGCGATGAGTCTTTTTCCAACTTTGAGAAGCCTCTCTCATACGTGAGCTGAAGTTTCAGCGCAAATCCATGGACTGATTCGGCCTGCTGACTCAACAAAAAAATTCGTGCCGTCGCTGGAGCGGATCGTCTACCAGAAGTCTAGTTCTTAAAACAACCCATGTTGTATGGAAATCCGTGTCATCTGGCAGCCCACTGACTACCATCGAAATTATTTCCTCACTGAGGCAAGACGACATCAAATCTAGCTTGTCTTCTTCCTTAGGCTTCTTCAATCGAAAATAAACTCGAAGCTGCCTCTTCAAAGCACAAAAATCTGATGTGAATGCCAAACGATTTGGCAAAGGAAAATGTAGAGACTCAGCCATCCTACTCTCGCAGCAAATCCTCTCGACTACGCCAGACATCCCTTTCTTGCTGAAAATGTAAAGTGCTCCCCACGTGTATTCTAACTCCAAACTGATTTGTATTATCAAACTCGGAAAACCTTTGGAAATACCAGGGAAAAGCACAGATGACAACATCATGGTCCGTGGATTAACAATTCTGTGGACAATGGCATTACATACTTGGCCAGCACAACTTGGCTTTACTAGTTACTTTACGTGCATAACAATTTAAAGTACAAACTAGGGAGAGCATGCAATAGCTAGTACAAAGTATGCTAAGGAAGTTACTTTTCGTGCATACCACCCATGATGTATGCCGTGATATGACCTTAACGTTTTCACCAATTAAACCCCCGACCATTTCCCACTCATAGATAAAATGATTTTAATCTACAAGGAGGAAAAATTTAAACTTAAAAAGAAAATGAGAAATGAATTGATGAAAGACAACAAAACTTACACAAGATCAACTATATCACCTCAATCAATAGTTTGGTGGTACAATAAATAGATAACATAAAAAGTCAAATATCATGCTTATGAGCTTAATCTACATAAATTAGTAGTAGTAGTAGTAGTAGTAGGTCTGGTGGTAGTAGTAGTAGTAGTAGTGGTGGTAGTAGTAGTAGTGGTGGTACTAGTAATAGTAGTAGTAGTAGTAGTAGTAGTAGTAGTAGTAGTAGCAGCAGTAGCAGTAGTAGTGGTGGTGGTGGTAGTAGTAAAAGTAGTAGTTGTAGTGGTAGTTGTAGTAGTTGGTCTGGTAGTAGTAGTAATAGTAGTAGTAATAGCAGCAATTGTAGTAGTAGTACTTGTAGTTGTAAAAGTATTTTAAAATCCATTGTCATCTGTTTGTCTTGTACATTCACAGCAAACAAGATTTGTAGTGTATGGAATTGTCACTCCTACTTTCTGTCAGGATAGGGGCAGTGAGATTTTACTGTTGATAATGAATAAACAAGAACAAAACACCGAACGACAAACAAAGCAAAATAGAAACAACATGTAGCAATAGCAAGGGACAATATCAGCAACAACAACTTCTACTCCTAGTAATAGTGATAGTAATAACAATAACGATCATAGTAATTATAATAATAATAATAATAATAATAACAATAATAATAGAGAATGTGTCATCACTGGGAATCGAACCTGTGCGCCACGCATCGCATTCGAGACATATGCTCTACCAGGTTCGATTCACTATAATGACATAATTTTCTATTTCTCTTGTGCTTTGTCTAAACTAATATGCCAAATCGTCTTTTCTCGGTGATACTTAGTAATAATCACGTAAGAGTTTATAATACCTAATAGTACTTGGGGGAATGACAACCGAAACTAACAGATATATAGGACGAAGACAAGTATGTAGAATTAGGCATGCATTCACAAATTCTTGACGCATTAGCATCTTGTAGTGTGCGTGAAAAGGTCATTGGATCCAATATAGAAATACTAGTTGCTTAGTGTATACTGGGTTTGTACAGCAAACAAAAACAAAAACACTTTGGGACAATATTTCGTTGCTCAATACTTTATTGAAAACGGGCTTTATATATAGTCAGTGATTAACGGATGCTCTAACCAGTACACAATTGGATCCCCTGGCTTTCACTCCAATGGCATATCTAGATATGCATTTCCCATGGCTTTAAATCCCTATAGGCAATTTGGAATGGTTTCCACAACAATCGTAGTTCATCTAGTTAAACTCCCTCATATCAGGTGATTGCTATTAGCCTTGTGTTATTAGTCTTTCCCTCTCATGTGTATATTTATTCTCTATCGCTGATTGAGGAACACCAGATAAAAGACATTGTCAATCCTAGCACTGAATTTTGTTTATGTTTCGCAACAGCATGTTCTAATGAAAACTACCTTGAGCGGACTTAAGCACAAACTTAAATACTAAGTTGATGTAAACTTCAACACAGACTTACGGACGCCCTTGGAAACCACTAGGAATATCTTCTGGTTATCAGCTTCTTCTTCAGCAGTTTCTCCTGCTTCTACGACAAGTGGAAGCAAACAATCCTGTTATCCACCGATAGAGTAGAAACGTTTTGATCGCCAATGAACCAGTTTCGATATCAAATGAAATGCCCACTACACAAGAGAATTGTCTTACGAAACACTTGTTCCAATATCAAAAGGTAGATCAGACAGGACCTATTTCATGATTCAACTGGCTGGTAATAAAACCTCCTGTTATTATACTAAGACCTTTGTCTCTGGTCTCGGATTAATGGTCATTTTAAAACATCATTTCCAGCTTGATTCTTTTTCCTTCTCACTTCTGTCAATCAAGATCACTGACGCTTAATTAAAGACAACCAGAAACTCAATCACATTAAATGGCATGTGCTTCTCAGCACTAATGAGCAATAATAGCATTATGTTCACTGGGCAATAGCTGCTATAATGAGAAAACCTGCATTCTAAAGTGTGCCCTAAAATCTTTCCAGAAAAAGCTTCAGTTCTTTTCTGATCTATGGCCTTTTTTCTTTACTCTTTATCTTTTGTTTCTGGCTTTTCCTTTCGTTTATTCTCTTGCCTTTTTAGTAACTTATAGTTTTTTACAGGGCCTTTTCCAATAGTACTGGTACTGTTGATATGAGGGCAACACTAGCAGCTATTAACATAAAACTCAACAAAGGAAAGGCTCATTAAGGCAAGACTTACAATATTCTTTGCCGTCCAATGGACCTCATGATACATGGAGCACAACCTCTTCCATCATCCGGTATATAGCTAGTTTTCCTTGTATCGGCAGCTTTAAGCGATTGATCTATTTCCCAAATAATCAACTGATGGTTATCAGAATGATTTCAAAGACTCGATGTTCTTAAGCTTGTAATTCCTTCTTACTCAGATAGAGTCCTTTACTTTGACCATGTGCCAGAGAAATCCACGTTAGCTTATCACCGCCATGTGGACTTCCAATAGTTACCGCCTACGCAGAAAAGTAAATACATCTATTTATTTATCCAGATGGCAGAGCAAACAAAGAAACTGGCATTGCTTTTTGCTACCACTTACCAGGGTATTATGCATGTTGATAGTTGTTCTTTTTAAAACAGTATAGTAATAGACCATGGGTGAATTTTTTACAATACCCCATGTTTACTTGTTATTCGTTGCTATCTCTTACCAAAATGACTCTCTTCCTTCAACTTAAACGTGCACAGATTACACTGCTCAACACTTTTCTCGACCAAAATGTTACCAGGTAATGGGCACATGTCTCTGGGCTATTTTTTCATTTTTTCACCCAACATTTCATAGCTTGTTAAATGTTGTTACAATTTTGATTTTGTTCGTCTATAAAGCTGTTGATGCTCATTTGTATGTTTGATTGTCTTTCAGTTTTAACAAAAATTTGATTAAATGTGCGATGAAAAGGAGAAGCTTGGGCAATTTTGACTAGGAGTTGACATATTCCCAAGTGGCTGTAGTATTGTTGTAAACAGATACCGGAAAATTAAAAATCTTTGTGAAAAAGTCTGAAATAGCTCATTTATTTCTTTCTGACGTTTATTAGGATTTGAATTGCAGTTAATATAATGTTTAAAAGGTCTTACTCATAGTAACATGTCAATTAATTTCTTCTTAAAATTAAACATTCTGCCTGTTTGACCATAAATGGCATATATCTTTAGCGAAACAACCTGATGTGATAGGGGGGAATGGACTTGATTTTCAAAAAGAGCGTTAACAAATAGCCCAGAAACATGTGCCCATTACCTGGTAACATTTTGGTCGAAAAAAAAAGTCGACCAGTGTTATTAATTGATTGAGAAAGTGTAGAGAGTTTGCAATGTGACCATAAAAAGGTACAAATTTTAGTTTTGACAGACATTATTTGCTTAGAATTTAATTTTTGATTAAAATTTAATCATATTTCTTTGGTACCTTTTCGACATTTTCCTGGAACAATCTGGAGCTCAAATCCTGGTGTATTAGTTTCAAACCTGATTTGTTAGCAGTTTTAAATAAATAGCGTTCGAGGGAATTGTATGGAAGATTGATATCCTCCGTGACCTTAGCTTATTCCTGAGGTACATGTGTTAGATCATGCGGTAGTCATTACTTATCATACCAAAATCATACTGTTTTGAAAGTACTAAATGCACCACATATTAAAAAGATAAAAAGAAAGGAGGGGATGTCCATTCTTATGCTTTTAATCTGCGTCCCCCGCCCCCTCACATCTACAACTGCTACTTCATGATCTAGAGTTCGATAGAATCTAATTGAAAATTCCAATATATCCCATGAGTTTGTTTTTGTATAATAATAGGCAGCGAGATCTTACAGAAGGTTTTTACATCCCGGCTTAGAAACATCTAGTTCAAGTTTCATGTTGTTTGGTTCGTCCCCTAAAATTTTTTTTGATTATCAATCATGTGCAAAATGATTTAAGGAATCAGTAAGAACAAGCATATCTGTTAATTAAACAATTGATAAAGATGGAAAACAGAAAAACTTGGTTGTTCTCATCAACCAATGTTAGTTTTAAAGTCTCACTTACTTGAACAGCTCATCGTTTGATACAATTTACCTGGATACAAGCAAAAAGTATTCCCATGTTCAGGAATATTTCCTAATTTATTTATTTTTGGTCAAAATGAAAACTTTTTGCTAAGTATGAAACATTTTACTCAAGTTGATCATAAATTATGAAGGTCCAATTTTTTTGCTTCAGACGCTGACTAGGTCAATGCAGCAGATGGACGCTTCTTCCTCTGATAATAGGTCTATTCCTTTCTGAGTAGCTCTAGTAAAAATATTTTAGATGCCACGTCAACAAACATCACGATACAAGAAACGAAACCAACACAACATCCCCTGTGGAAGTTCCAAACAGACTTTATCCAATTAAGATAGCAAGAAAATGGTCTTGTTTAGAAACAATAAGACGACAAATATCAGAGGGAAAATGAACATGAGTGTGCACAAATTATACAAAGGATGGTTTTAACTTTGGTGGAAATCGTTCTGTGCATTCAAAAGATCTATGCATCCTTCATACCTGTCTGTTAATTTTAACACCCACTCTTCAATAGGTCAGGATCATGAATCATTTGAGATCTTGTGTACAGAAGTAGGAAAAGTATTGAAATCAACAGAAAAGAACAGTGCTGCAAGTTTCGTTGGTTTGCACATTAGTAGGACCATAATTGACTAAAGCGGCATCTGACCCATGACGAAACGTTCCACCTTAAAGTCGAAGCAGACTCAAATTGTGTATCCTCCAATAGTTTATATATGTTTTATATTTATAAATATTTCATATTTATATATAAGTATCTATATAAGTATCTATAGCGCGCACAACTCTTCATCATTTGGTATATGACCAACATGTTATCAAGCAACTTGGAGCTTCCTGTGAAACCTACTAAGTGAGGTGTAATCTCTGGGCTTGGAAACTGGAGGCAGTTTTGTAGTTTGTTCTTGGTGCCATTATGGAGGGGTTGGAAAGATTAGATTTTTTGTATGTGTAGCTGGTAGATTAAAGCATCTAGTTATGTAATGGTTATAATTAATGTAATGATAGATAGAGAACACACAGAGAAAGCAGGAATTGTGATTTTCGGGGGCGATCCCGTCCATAAGCAATTTAAGGTATTCGGGAGAAAAGGTACATTAAATCTAGAAATCGGTATTAGGGCATTTACGTGCTCGCTTAAATGGGAGTGTACGGTATAAACTGTAGGTTTTGGGAGTTAAGCTTTCACTATTAAGTAATAATAAATACTCAAGTCTAGTGTAGGCCTGTCTAAGGATATGGTTTTGATTTTGGCTCCAGGAGGTAACGGAATATCAAACCTTAACCAGCCCTATGTTCCCATTGGCGATAAAGCGATACCTTTATTACATATTACACATAAAGCGATATCGTAAAGCGGTAAAGGTACAGAAGTAAGTCATTTTCAGTTTCCAACGTTGAAATATTTCCCTTGGCCACCAGTCATAGGCGCCAAAATTGGATTGGCGGTTGATGCGCTTGGGAAGAATTCGACCGTTACATTCCCTAGTCATTGCCAAGACTTTAGCAAGAACCGTCACTAATAGTTCATTGCAATTAGCTACCAAATGAACAGAAGCTTCAATCAAAAAGCTATCTAAAGATGTAAAGATGACGTCGATGTGATAATTACAGGAAGACATTTAAAGTAATTGTAGACACAAGGTGTTTGGATGTAATGACTTGTCTTTCACATCCACGTCAATTGAAACTGCAGTTAGTGCATCCGTACTATGGAGATTTCAATTTCTGTTCAAAGGATGCTTCCAATACTTTTGTTCACAGAGGCAAATTAAAGTGACTTCAAAAAGCTGGAGAGGGGAGAAGACGGATATTGCCTGTCAAACAGAGGAATATTTCTCATTGTAAACGCTCATAATGTTGAGGAGATATACCCTCAATCAGTATTTAATAATACAGAGTAGAAAGTATATACAAGTTTCAAAGTTAAGTCCAATGATACATCCAACAATGACAGCAGGCTAATCTATGTATACCATTTATGCTAATGAGGATGAGGAGACGGAGAAAGGTACAAAACGAGGGAGAGGCAGAGAAAGAAAGAAGGAGAAGGAAAAAGAAATGACCATTAGGATGTAATAATGAATGGTTCTCATTGGAAACATATCCTTCATACAATAGAGGCGTTTGCAATTGTTGTTATGATGCCATGAAAAAGAAATCAATATAATTTTACCCATGCCACTTCAAAGAAACAAACATAATATATTCTGTTTGGGATAAAAAATGACTTCGCATACAGGTCAATGAATCTCAAAGATAATGTCTTTGAGACTTGATTAAAGTCTACTTTCTAAGGTTAAGAAATTTGGACAGCTGAGGGACTCAATCATGACACATAAGTTTTTACATTTGGGCATCAAGATGCAATTAAAATTAGTGAAGGTAAGGCGGGGGTCATTGTGGCACCCCAAGTTTTCTAACCTGTTATGATAAATAGTCATCATCTACGAAAAGTCAGAACAAACAAAAGAAAACCAGGGAGGGAAGAGTAGATGACGGAAAAAATGAAGAGATGGAAAATTTACAGAAAGAGTAAGGGTCATAAAGGGGAAGATCGACAACAACAAGTACGATCTTGATAATCTTCCTTTGTTCAATGTCTTTAGAAATCACGATGAGGATAGCGCGGAGTCAAATCCAGTCTTACCGATAATCACGATCTAAGTTGCATAACAGCAATGGCACAAAGCAACTTTTAGGTGACTTGATCTTTTACTTAAAATAGACAAGACAAATAAGAATTAGACAGAAGTGCTACCACGTCCAATTATCTGTAAATATGAATCGCATAAACGATGTTTTGAATTTCCTGTGGATGCCTTACTTTGTGTATCTTATCTTTATAATGCTATTCGCTCTTGATGAAGATCCTGTTATTAACTGTGACTTAAGATCAACACCTACTTTATGATTTAAGAGCTCAATGGATGAATGAAATGAATAATTTCCTCTGTTCCGGACCGCATAAGTCTTTGGACTGAGACGTCCTTTTAAACTCACTTTCATGCCGCAGAATCAAAGAGAGGTTTGCTATCATATTTGATGCTTAGTGATGACAGGCACTCAATACTAAGCTCTAAGGTAACCATGACAATCGAAAACTAATCTTTAGTAGTGCAGTATGGGTTTCTTTTCGAATTCTCTCTCTTCATGTACATCATTTCGGCCAAATTCGATTGGATACTGAGAATGTAATATAATTTTAGCCTCAATTTGTGTTCAGTCATCATCATTAGCATCAGCAACCATTCATACCACTGATGGCATGTGGCCTCCAACTAACTCAGTTCTGCGCTTTGTATGCAGTTGGGTTCAGCTTGCTCTTTTATCTCATCTCGCCTTCCTCTTGTCCTTTGGTCCTCTCGTGGAGTCAATTCAGTAGTTACCTTGGCCGACCTACTGTCCTGCATTCTAGCAAGATGACCTTGCCTTTACGTCTCGTCTTCGACTTTGACTGTTGTCTTGACCCACGTCTCCGCTGTCGTCTTGACTCTCCTCTTGACTGTCGTCTTTGACTTTGTCGTCTTTGACTTTGTCGTCTTTGCCTTTGTCGTCTTTGACTTTGTCGTCTTTGACTTTGTCGTCTTTGACTTTGTCGTCTTTGACTTTGTCGTCTTTGACTTTGTCGTATTGAATTCGTTTTCTCTCTGATGACTTCGTTTCTGATGTTGTCTTTCCGATCTTCACATTGATTCAATAACATTAAGTAAAGTTGAGCGTAGCTTCACGGATTCTGAACCAAGGGGTTTTCTTTCTTAGCAAAGCATAGACGATCAATGTCTACAGTCTTAATCTTCCCATTCGGAGATTTGAAGATAACCCAAGAAAAATCACTTTCAGCTCAAAGCTTGCTTTCCCCCTTTTGCTAGTATAAGCTTTGACAAGCACCTCTAAAGAGGGACTATTCTGGAAACGAGATCTTTCGCGCATATTTAATGATATTTCAACCATCTTTACTTATAGGAATATATTTCGTTAATATATTTGCATGTAACTCGAAGCTGTTTTGCTTTTAGTGTGTCCTATATTATGTCCTCTTTAATATTTAAAAACGAATTGTAAATTTATTTTGCTATTATAGTTTTGAAGTTTTCATATTTTCATTTTTTTCAATGGTGAAATGAAACCATACATACATACCTACCTTCTAGCAGACTGTAAGTACTTTCGATGTCTAGGAAACGTCAGCATAATGTGGAATATAAAAAGAATACGGTATTGTAAAGATAAGACATTTCACTGAAATCTACTACAGTTTTAAACAATGTAATGTACGATTTCTGGGAAATATTAGACACGAGATTAGCTGATAAGTATTGAGCCATCTTGTCATGTTATTCTATTGTGTAAGAGTCACAGAAAAATAAGTTGGGTGTTTGGTTTGTGATTGAAAACTCTTCATCGGTTTTAACAGATAAAAAGAGCCAATTTAACGTATCTAAAAGGAATTCGATTTATAGAAAATTCGAAATTGAATGATTATGTGAGGTAACAATGAATTCTTATCGGGAAGGGTTTACAAGAATCCGGCTGTTTTGCAATCACATACCACTAAAATTTGATACTTAATACGGCGCGTTATACTTACAGACAATCTGTGTATAATATTAGATAAAATAAAAGAGAAACAGGAAATATTACTTTCTTTATAAGTATTGCTGTTCCTATCAATATTGTAACGAATATTTAATTTAATTTTAAATAAATTTCGAATTCAATGTACCATTTAAATTACAAATGTAAATAATGTGCATCTTATTATGAAGATAGGCGAATACAAGTGTAAATTATCATCATTATTATTATTAAGTAAAAATTTTGACCCAATCTGAAAATATAATTTTCAATCAAAATGCCATCACATCGTGGCAGACAAAATTAAGTAAAATTCAGGAAGTTTCAGCCCTTGCAAATTACAGGCAAAGGTTTGCTAGGAGCCGCCCCCTCCCTCCTCCCGAGCATAACATAGTTACGCTTGAAATATTGCCTATGAAATACAATGGTTTTTAATTGGAATCTGGTTTTACATTGGTTTACAACTTTCTGGTCCGGCCTGTCCCGCTGGTACACCAAAGATCGTAAATTTAACCCCCTGTACTGTACATAACGGTTACACTTCATGACGGAAGGGACAAAATCTTATGTATAACTATTGCATGGATCCCGATTTTTAAATTGTAACTGATTGATTCTTGGTCATATTTTAAGACACTAGTACGCAATAGTTCCATTGATATTTTGATAGTTTAGGCCTTATATGGAGAAACCTCCTGCAAGGGATCATTACAGTTCCGGATTGAGAAATAAGTTCTCACTCCACTGTTTGCACTCAACGTTAGGGTGAGTCATGTCCCATTGTTGATACTTTTCGACACTGTTTTTCTGGAACAATTGTTTCACTGTCCAATTTGAGCAGGCATTGGTGGGAGATCCAAGTAACGAAAGACAACGTGTCGTGTGATTGTTAGACGAGACAACCTGTCAACATCAAATCGTAGGGGTCATTTGTGATGCGAAGGTTCGCCGTCGTGCGAAGTTTTACAGTGGATAATGTACAATGCTGTTTTTCGCGTATCATCTGCTTTATTGTGAGTGGATCAACGGCAATGCAATGAGTCCCTTGTAGAGGAAAGGGGATGTCGCTTCGTGGCATGATGGATAATTGTGCGTCAAGATACCAACGGAGGTTCGACATGAGCCCAACATATGGGATTGTCATTGCTTCCGTTGATTGCTTTCTCTTGCCGATTTCGTTATTGATGAATGCTACACTGGCTGCTGGCCTAATAAAAACCAAACAATACAAGTCAATCACAGGACGATTATTCCTTTGCTTAAGTATTTCGGACCTGGGAGTCGCCTTGCTGGCGCAACCATGTGTGGCATTGCTTGTTACGGTTTACTTGAAGACTGCAAATTGTATGTTCTCACTGGTAACACAATTTCTCATGGTGACATTTGGACACATGTCAGCACTGTTTATTGTGGCGATTGCAGTGGATCGCTTTGTTCATATGGTCATGTTGCTAAGTTACGGACAAACAATGACCAAGAAAAGGAGCAAGATCATGATTGTTGCAATTATAATAACTGCAGTCATTATCGGAATTGTTTATACCGTTGGCTCGCTAAGAGATGCATTTTTACAGGTACATACAGTTATTTTGGCGTTGGATTGCATCATGTTAGCTACTACATTCATTATGTACGGTGGGGCATTTGGAAGGGTGCGCTATCATGTACACCGAAATAAAACCCTTCACAAGAGCCGTAATATACAAAACAGACGAAAGTCAAGTCCAGCCTATGCTTTTGTGATGACTCGTGCTATCTTGCTCATCTTGTTCTCAGTCTGCCTCTGTTACGCACCGTATCTGACAATGAGCTTCATCTGGTGCCTCAAAGAAACGAGAATGGAAGAGCCAGAGCAGATCATCGAAGTTGGATTATATTTCACTTACCTATTTGTTTATCTAAACCCGATACTTAATTCAGGGATATTTATTAACACAAACCGCTCTTTAAGAAAATTTTACAGAGAGTTATTTTATATATGTTTGCGTCGTAAAGTCTTAAACATCGAACGTACTTCGTCCAATTTAGATTGTACATTTGACAATGCTGTTTAACTTTTATTTCAATTTGTGGTATATTGGGTATCACGATATGTAGAGCAGTGTTAATATTAGATTTAAAAAAACTTATCATTCTAGAATATGACTTTCATGATTGAAACTGAGGCTTGGTGTCCCAGGCTCCCAAGACAAACAATGCACCTCAGTCTAATGTATCTTTTAGCTTCTTCAGATGCCAAAGTTACGCATTTTAAATGTAGTGCTGGGCAAACATTCAATCTTTCTCACTTCTTTCCCTCGGGTGGTTAAGCGTCGCGTCCCCCCTACTTTAAGGCTGGCGCCTTGTATTGTTTCAATATCGGTCGTATTGTTTGTTGGGGAGGCTTTCAATGGGATAGAGTAAAGTGGATAAATGCCCCTTCCTTAATTTCTTCTTTGGGATCAGAATGTGTACGTTACAAAAATGAACAAAATCATCCATCGCCCTTTCGCCATTAGTAAACTATAGATGCATTCCACAGGGACCGTGGAGCGGGTTTGAAAGTGGGGTAGCCAAACCAAAAGGTCTGGGGTAGAAGGCGCGCTCCGATCCCCGGAAATTTGAGACTTGTTAAACGCTTGATTTTATCAATATAAACAAGGATTACAGAATTGGAATACCTTGGTCACAACTATTTTAACACTCTACATACTCTACATACGTTTTCCGCCAAAAAAGTGGTGAGAAGCCCCTCGCTCCCCCCGGCTCCTCGCTCCCAGTTCTATTATGCCTTTACTGCAAAGTACTCCGCTCAAATTTTTCAGTTTAAGCAACAAAAACGCAAGACTGTTATTTCACATAAATCAAAAGGGGCATAGATCATCTTTAAATTGTTGGATTTTTTGTCATCAAGTATCAAACGTTGCGTAAATTGGAGAGATTAACTCTCTGAGTTTCAAACAGCTTGCTATCAAACATTGTGACTAGGCTCCACCTTATCTTGCTCTCTTTGTTTATCTTGACTGGCACCTTCACTGTACCTACTTACTTAAGATATTAAGGACATCCATCTTTAAAGAACTTACACAAACTTTTGTTGTTCAAATGTGACTAAACAAACAGGCTCGTCTTACATTGTCTTAAGTACGTGGTAACAACGACATTTTCAATGTAGTACCTTCTGCATCACTACAAGTTCACTATTATCGCCTACGACCCGGTAAAGCTTTTTGAAAGACGGAGTGACCTACCAGTTATTAAAGATCACGAACAAAGTCAAACAATATTTCCAGCATAAGAGTGGAATCTGCTATCATTGAGAAGAGGACCACTAGCCGTTTATTTTATTATTAGTCTGTCCCTCGTTTAATGCTATGGTGCACAGTATTGAGTTGACGAGCGTGCGCTTACATACCTCTGGCACTGACGAAGGCTCAAAACCGAAACACAATAAATAGTTATAATTAATGTATTTCCCCTTAGCCACTTAGTGGAGGAGAAAACACGATAAGACTGACTTGAAACTTTCTCACTTTAATTATTGGACGTGGTGGTCCAATGGTTAAGGTATAGGTTTTTTAAAACAATTGGTCGTGGGATCGAATCCCATCGGCTCTCATAGTGAAAAAAGGCAACCTATTGTGGTGATGCTCCACTCGTGATACATATACAGTAATGCAATCTTTAGGCAGTTGGAGGATTTAACCCACGATTACGTGTTTTGCAAACCAACACCTCAACAATTGGAGCATCTAGCCCAAGAGCTATGGTAAAGATTTTTAGTGTCAGTCTTTCATGGTTTCTCCGTCACTCAGTTGGTACCTCTGTCACTGATGAAGGCTTAAACGCAAAGCCAAAGTACAATGAATATTAATTTATTAATTTCCCTTTACCTACTAAGTGGAAGAGAAACCACGAAAGATTGAGGCCAGATGGTCCAATGGTTGAGGTTTTGAGCTCTGGATTGACACTGATTGTTTTCTGCTTATTAAAAGGCCCCTTTTTTGCTCTCCAAATCGAGGTAACAGAAGGTAAATGACAATATCTTGTAGTATAAAAACGCCATGTTTCTAAAGTAACCAGATTTATAGATGCTTTCTTATCTTCAGTAATACGCGCCCCTTAATTGATACAGATATAGAAGTAGGTATACTTTTCATATCTGAATGAATTGCTCCTTTTCTCAAACAATACCATTTCTACTTACCAAAGCGCCTCTTCTCGAAAACGGATATCAAAGTAGGTGTCACTTTTCCGAAGAATAAAAAGAAGTTGGCCCTCTCAATGTCTGGAGAAAGCGCAATTTTTGTACTTTCCTATAATAGATATCGATGTGTGTTCTTCAGTTTCCAGAGTGCAGTTTTCAAAACAAATTTAGAAGTAGGTGTCCTTTTCATATCCGTATGAAGTGCATCTGTGCCGTAACAGCTATAACTCCAACTTTTTAACCGTCAAAAGTGTCCATATAGATGTGGAAGAACAAACCTTTTCCATAAGATAGCATAAGTGTTTCCTTCTTAAGTATGTGCTCCCTTGCTCAAAAGTGTCTCATTTCTGGAACGATAGAGACATTGATGCTCTTTTCTGTCACTTTTGCAACACAGACATTCTAATCTATTCATCTTGGATGTTCTTGTTATCTGGTGCTGCGCAAACAAACACAATGCTATGTATCTTTATAAATTCCCGCTTTGGAGCATCTAGTCGCAGGTTGAACACCCTCTCCCAATAACTGGACTCAGTGTTTCCTGTTTTGACAAATTTGAATCTGCCCGTAACAAGAATCATTCCAGTATCAATTAAAAGGAAACCGTTATCAGCTGTTCTAACTTGTAGCTGGATAATAGTTCAGATCCTTAAATCGAATTTAACCAAATTAAATGATCTTTTATGTCAAATTGTAAGTATACCGTGATGTTCCGTATTTTCAACCTCCTAAGAAGACCAATTTTTAAAATTAAATCGGGTTCTAGGATATTTTAAGCCAGTTTGATGCGTAGTGAAAGCACTGAAAATATATGGCAGCTCAAACTTCTCAGTCTCAATGGTATAACAACATGGTATAATGGCATAATATCAGAGTTGGAACGATTAAAGCTGTGGTTAGATTCCACAGTGTGCCATGTTTCCATCATTGAGCTTTTCTATATATGTCACCCAAAACGTCAATATTGAATACCCATCTGAACAACCTTATTGCATATGGAAAGTGGATTATGTTTTAAGAGGGGTGGGCCCTCACCAACACGACCAATGCTCCTCTGCTTATGGGCCCCGTATACATTTTGCTTTTATCGCTATAACTAACGATAGGCTGATTAGGTAGTTGGTTGAGTAAATACGATTACTATGTGGAAGTTAGCGACTTAGAGAGTATGACAGAGGCAAGTCCATGCGACCCATCTTGTCAATTGTTGAATACTTGAAACAGCCCCTACAATCAATTACTGGATCTGTCAATGAGTTGGGCATAGCAGTTGCTCTAACCAATTACTGTGCAGTTTCAAGGGCCCTTCCATCAAAAGAATTGCTCGCAATAATGGGCTTTTGAAGAGTGTTAAGAAGCCGCAAGGGGAAGGAAACGTCGTGTGTAATTTTGATAAGTAAAACAAAGTGTAATACTATCATAAAAAGAAAATTGATACAAAATGATGGGTATAAATCTGAGGAGAAGGAGGTGAGAAGGACAAATGTCTTCCAAACGTTTAATGGTGGTGTACCAGGAGCAGTGTCCACTCAATGTCTCGCCTCGAAAATAAATGAATGATAAATTTTCCTAACTCTTAATTATTATGAAGCAGGACCGAAAAAGTGGAAAACCAGTCAAAATGCTAGTTTTGATTTTTTTTAAAGTTCAGAATTATATCTTCGCCACCTCTTTATACATATTCTCTTTGGGTGGTACTAACCGGACTTTTTAAATATATCTACGTAGGACTTTAAACCCCTCCCTAGTAACAAATAACAGAATATCTTTAATTACTGATACTTCTTCTCATTTGATTATTATCTGATGTTTCAATATCAAGCCCACCAGAAACCGTTAACTTAGAAAAATTCAGAAAACCTTTTCAACAGGTGTAAAGGATTTCATGAGCAGGTCTACTTTGACTGTACCTAAACTAAACTGCGAAGTAGGCGTGGTACAATTTGCATTTGTTGACAAATTAAGCCTTTACTTTATTTAAGCAAAAGATGCATCGATAATTTTATGCGGAGATTAAAATAGAATTGCTTCTAAATATACTAAATGCAGCAACACTTACGTTGGACTCAACCCCCTTGCAATTTTCCAAGAAACTCATCTTGTTGACAAATTAAGCCTTTACGCGCCTCCATTTTGCTATTTCGAGCAGCTTTGAAAAAGTAGGTGGCACGCCTATCGTAGTACCAAAATGGATGACTCAATAAAACGGTTGCAAAGCTTTGGTCTTCACGCAAAGCGCGTTTGGGCACGCATGATACTTGTTATGATTGTTACACTCAAACCCACAACACTCATCTGAGAACAAAGTATACTTATCATCACTTCAAGGCCAATAACGCAAATAATCTAACTAAATTTTACTTGACTGTACTATCGTAACTAGTTATTGTGAAATGGATATTCCACGGGTATTAATTTGTATTCAGTTGTAGCTATGACTTCATCATCCTGATAGGCAGCAGTTATTTTAACACAAACCAGTATCCGCCTTTAAACGGACCGCTAAGACAACTAACATCTTATGATTAATACAGCTTGCAGAGGATCGACCTTTACTTATATAAAAGTTTGATTGGTTAGACTCTGGGAAAGATGAAACATTAGTGGGGCAATTCCGTATCCGTTTTCGTTCGCATCTGTCAATATTGAGTTATGGAGTTCCACCCTCAGTAACTACTTGAGCAGATGTAGGTTTCAATTGATTGCCGTCTTCCAAAGTTTCACGTAAGGTTATGTCATCTGTATCGGTTAAACTTTCCCCAGTAGCATAGCGCTTGAATCCACTCTTCAAAAATAGTTTGCAGGCCTTATTTCCGTTCAGGAATATAACAGCATTTAATCCTGAATTCAGATAAACAAGTACGTAAGTAAGGTATAATGAAAGCTCAAAGTTTTGACTCGGTATTTTTCCCCGTAACTTCAATCCACACCAGATAAGACTTGCACTCACGTAAGGCGTGTAGCATATAAAAACTGCGGCAAGAATAAAAAAGATCGTCTTCGCCGCTTTCAATGCATACTTCGGCTTTTTGTCGTTTTTCTTCGCATCGTTATTCAGGTCAGCAGGAGTAGTCCTCAACGTCTGCGTTGACTTAACGTGGTAAGTAACTTGGACATAGGTTCCTAAGTATGCCAAGAAAATTGTCGTGATTATGATAGCATCCGTCAGTAGGAAAGCAATGTGTGCCGGTACGAAGAGCTCGTAGTAACTTGCAACTGTATAGGAGGTTGCAATACAGATCGGGAAGACGATACAAAATACAATTAAGATGTGACTCCTTTTCGTCGTCATGATCTCTTTGTAGGAATACGGGTACCTCATATGTATGAAACGATCCAGAGATACCGCTACGACGAACATCGCAGACAAATGTCCAGCCAATAGAGTTAGAAACTGGCTTGTTGCTGACAATCGACAGTTTCTTATATTCACATATTTAAGTATCATTACTGCCACAGAAGGTTGTGCAGCGAAGGCCATGAAAAGATCTGAGCATCCAAGACAGCATATCAATAAACTTGATGTTTTGCGATATTGCCTAGTCTTCACTATACTAAAAAGCAAAAGTCCATTCGCAACTAATGTAAAAGGTATTAAAACCAAGTTTGGAATTGCAATGACGAATCGGTAAGATGATGGAAAAGTAAGTCTGGAGGTAAATAGATTATCACAGAAATCCATTTTGATGTCAAGCGATGTTTCCAACCTTCAGATGCCTTTGGTGCATTATTACATGAGCAAAGTGTTCCCGACTGTGCACCGATTGATTTAAGACAAATAAGGACACATCAATCAAAAACCTGTTGGCCTAGCCCTGATGTCTGCTTTTTAATATCGGGCTAACAACACGGAAGCAGAAAGATTTTCATGCCTTATTCCAAACCCAACGTATCGTTTAAAATCAATAATAAAATGAGAAACGGTTATTGTTTCCGTATATTTGCGGTCTATTAGAGATCTTTCTTCAAATTATTTTTAAATGAAATTTTGCTGCGACGATCCGGAAGAATCGCTGTTTAGAGAATTAACGATCTTGAAACCACAGAAACACCAGGGAACTTTCACATAGAAACGAAAGCAGGCCTGAGAAGACAAAGAAGTCAGTAGTGCAACAAATTTAACGCTCTGTTTGGTTGAGTCGATAATGTCTGTGGTCATGCGGGGAAGAAATTGAAAGTAGATAATTTTTCCTTTAATTGCTATTATGCAACGCACTCAAATTCATATTATCTACCCTTATGATCTCTCAGAAACCGGAAATGCTATTTTAGTTCCGCCCTGGATACCAGGTAGCAACCGATGTTGAATGCTAGCCAGAGTGTAATTCAAAACAACTCGAGTAAAGTACCATAAGATACCGTAAGTTACCGTAAGATAAATCAGTCGACAAAAAAAGGAAGCTAAATACAAAGATATTGTGTTTGTGGATGTTACAACAATGCGGATAAAAGTAGAGAAGTTTCTCACTACGTTTTTCTGTCAAATAAGGAACGAGTAACAGCCAGTAACGGCATGGGGCGCGTTCCGCAGCAGGGACAAAATCCCGTGTGGTGCCCTATGGACCCTATTAGTATTATTAGATTCGTTTAAATATGCCAAGAGGAGACACACTATGACAAGTATTTTTGTAATTTTCAAATATTGGAGCTTCCATTCGACTGAATTACGAGTTCCTTCCTATCTTATAAATTTCTGGCTGTTTTTGTTTTCGTGTATTGCAGATATTTTCAAAGCGCTTTTGTTTTTGGCGCTCCCCTTATCCCACAAATACGGCTGTCTAGGGGGGACCGTGGCCCCCTGCCCCCCTGCCCCCCTGCCACGCTGCCACGCTGCCACGCTGCCACGCTGCAATTGGAGACCAGCCTCTCTGCGCCATGTGACTTGACCAAGGAAGAACTGCCATCCGGCCCGTCATCAATCCAAAGCTCATTAGGTTAGAAAGTATCATCAAAACTAACATTTCAAATCCTTTCTTCTCGATGATAATTTCCCCATTCAGAAATTTCAGTACATTATGGTCGGTGTGTTTCCTACATCCTAAATACACGGTTTCTAAACTCCTCATAATAGCTAACATGCCTGCAGATCAATCATAGACGATCGCATTTGAAGTGGGCTAGGATTTAAACAACATGTTCAGAGTTTACCGATCAACACGTTACATCAGAGTGCTGTTGGCCTGCTTAATAACTGAACGACTTCGGGTCATTCCTTCTAGTTCAAGTTTTTGTCTACTTTATTGTTTGGTCTTCCATGCCTGTTAGTAGGTCTATGTGCCTTACAGCCTGCCTAACTTCCAGCTTAAGCCAACCTACCTTTTAAGACTTTTATGGCCTATGACCTACTTACTACATCATTTACTGTTACGCATTGAACCCTTGATACCCCCGAGTTCCACCGTAATAACAAACAACAAAAGATCTGAGAAGCATGCGTCACTATTTGGCCGGCTTCCTGGAAATCCTTATGAACTAAAACGGTTTTACATGTTAAAAGAGATGCCCATTTGCCAAAGCTGCTATGCATGAATAGTTATTAAAGGAAGCGTGTACACGTACCTTTGATTCTCCTGTGCCAAACTGTTATAAACCCAAGACCCTTCTCACGAAAACTCCTTTTCTTGTTAAACTCTTTCCTTTTGAGGTACTCGTTACTGAGAACCCCAAGCAAAAGGTCCATTGCAAAGTATGATCCTAAGATTACCAAGGATACAAAGTATATCCACGGATAATAGGGGCCAACTGCGTCATTTACCTGCAAGTAATCATAAAAAAGATAAATGTGTGAGACGATACTCTGTGTAGCTATGTAGTAGTGTCTGTGCTATACAACAGCCTATAACAACACAGAGGAGAAGTATTTTTACCCATTTTATGTAGCAACCATAAAGCCAACTCTGCTTGCTTGCCTACTGTACAGGTAGTCTTATTGCAAAAGTCCTCCCTGCGAAACGGATGTCGATGTTTCTCAATAAAATTTAGAGAACGACAATAAAAGATTCAAGATGTTGATGTAAAGTTTTAAATGCTATAGTTAAAATGTCACCTTTGCATGGCCCTCGAAAGCCACCAGGGACACAGTCTGTAATAGCCACGTGTTCTCAAGAGCTTGAACTAGAAATGCCATTGATCAGTCTATAAATGTTTTTGCACGTTTAGCTACTTTAAGACTCCTTCTAGGCCAGGACTCTGGGGTTTACTACTCTATTGGTTCGACAGTTTTGCGCATTTGCTACTATCAGCTTAGAAGGATCGTGATTTTTGTCGTGTCGTTTACTTTGCAATATTTGTAAGAACTTGCTGATTAATGATGTCGCATGTCATCACGCAGTGGAACGGCTTTAAGTACAACAAGGAACTGAGGGTAGGGATCTTTTGGATTTGGCTAATGCACTATCGCACACAACCCCCATGGGGAGGAAGGAGTCTGATCATGACAATTTATAACTTTTTCCAAGTAATGTCTGCCGAACAAGTTCTTATACACTTATGCTTTGAAATACGTCTGATTCCTCCAAAATTCAAGGCTAATGTTGTCTTTCCATCAAAAGTACATCCTCTAGCTCTCCTTCGTAGTACCTGTGAGAGTTATTCGGCACCCACAGATATACTCCCTTGCAGGGATGGGTAATTTATTCTATAAGTACTGCTTCTTTAAATGTTATTCGTCTTTAAGGGGAGCTGTTTTGAAGACTGCATTGATTCATCGTAGACAAAAGAGCTGGAAACGTTGAAAGCAGAAATAATGCAAGGTTCAACCATGGAACGGTTCCATTGAAGGAGATTCTTAAACACTGATTAGGGGGCAAAATGTTAAGACAGGGCGTTTAAGTGAAAGTCATTCCGCCTCAAGGATAATGCGAAGGGTAAGGAAAGACTGGTTAACGGACAGCCTTATTTGCGTAAACATATCAATGATGGAAGTATGATGTACAAGGAGCTGGTGCTGTCGTTTGGAATTTGTCATTTTTGTAGCAGGGAACGTTATCAATAGACTACAAACTTTCCTATCAAATGACTACAAACTTTCCTATCATTTTCTTGTTCTGAGACGTTTGATAATGAGTTCTCTACTGAAGTGACACAAAGTTACGACATCTCCAGGTTTTAGAGAAACTGTACCATTCTAGAACTTTCTTAAATTGCTTTCTGGTGCGTTTTACCTACCAAAGGTGACCTATTTATAACATATACCAACAATAAACTAGAAAGTGCAACTAGAAAATGCGTAATATTGTGGTCACCCTACTTACCATATAAAGAAGGGGAGTCCAGTCTTCAAGAGTAATGATTTGAAACACTGTTAAAAGTGAGGTACCAAAATTATCGAAGTTTGTTATGCCGTTGTTTGGCCCACTCCACTTGTCCATACAGGCTGCACCTGAGCCACAAACGTCGGTACGAAACTTTGAACAAACTTGCAAGGGGTAAAGCAAAACTTCAGACGTCTTGTTAACGCAAACAAAGTGAAGTGCACCTATGAAATAGGGAAAGGAGTAACAGCGCTTATCAGAAAATTTCTACCATTGTAATGCAAACTTTGCTGAAATTGTGTCATTTCCCGGGTATTTAAATTCCTTATTTGAATTCAAAGTTTGCTGTTAACTACAACCTGTAAGGACTACTACTAGTTGTAATAAGCACTACGGACGCTCCTTAAAATTCCACTTACTAAACATCTCAATAGATCTTTAAATACTCTAAAGCAAAAGTAGAGCTAGTTAGCAACAACGTTCCTAAAATAGTTTCTCTTAGTGACTTGAACCATGAACTGTCATCGTTCTCGGGCGGACCTTAAAGGAACGGGGTACACTCGGTTTCTGTAAATTATAGAAACCAAATAAATCACTACAGAAAGGAAGGGTAAGATGTATAATGCATGAAATAGGTATCAATGGATAGGATTGTATTCAGAACAACCGCTTATTTTTAGAAAAGTACTAAACAACAAGGTTCCGTGAAAGTACAATGCTCTAAATTTTTGCAATAAACACAACTAACAGCTTTAAAATTTTGCAATAAACACAACTAACCGCTTCTTCAAAGCACCAACTCATAACAAGATTGCTCCATTCAAACACTAAAAACGCAAATTTTACACCAGAACAATAGAAATTGACATTAAAAACTTTCACTACAACTCATCTTGAGATTCTGACAAACCTCCTTATACATGATTAACTAAAAATTAGACGAAGTGTATATACTTCTTGGATATCTAGTCACGGTTTTTGTGTTCTTCAATGGTACATTTTATGAAAACATGTAAATCTTGCTTTTTCATTTACCTGCATTAAAAAAAGTATCGAAGTCAACGGATAGTAGGGGTATAAGTATCTTACGCTTACAGAAGTTCATTAAATTAAGAATAAAAATAAGATTTAGAAAGTAGCAATGCTTTATTAAAAGTACGCACGAAATATTCAAGAAAGAGTAGAATTGGCAAGAGAAGACGATCAGGAAATAGAATCACAAAGGTAAGAGCCTGTTCAGTTTTACTTCAGTTTTCCTGACGAGGTAACCTACTGCCTTCACGTTAAACTGACGGTACTGGTATTAGGGCCTTCTAAGGTAGAAATTATGTCTTAAAATGGAAAATAAAGGGAATGCTTCGATTACATAGTGCAAATGGCATTTTAGAAGGCATAGAATGGGAAACAGACGATAAGAAAGAAGTTGTGTTGCAATGGTGTGCTGATATAATGTTTTAATTAAGTTTTGATTCAAAGGAGTGATGGGAAAGGGAAATTTTTGCTTGAAATAAGAAATTATTTATGAACTAGTAGAGTTGTTAATAGAAGATCATCGACAAGTAAAAATGAAAGGTGTAGAGGTAACAGGGTCGTGTGTCTTATGCAGGTGTTGCTGTCATTTGAACCTACGGTCTGGGCCGTATCGATGCTAGGATTTTTAAGTTAAGGAGTATTTCATAAACGAGAAGTGTAAAGATGTGATAGAAAACGGAGAGTTTTGCTTGAATTACACATATTATGGGTAGGAAAGTGTAGAGTGGAAAAGAGAAGGCGATCGACAAGTAGGGGTGTAGAGTTAAGACGGTCTAAGGTCCTATTTCAGGATTGCTCTCGTTGTAACCTACGAGCTTCAAATTAAGCTGACAGAAGTGGTATTACGACCTCGTAATGTGAGGAGTATTGTATATGTTGAAGGGTATAGATATAGCGATAAAAGTAGGAATGCCTCTATTGAATTGCACAAATAGCCTTTTAATAAAGCGGAGAATTGTTAAGAGAGGACAACCGAGAAGTAAATTTGTGACTTTAGGATGTTATGACGTCTTATACCATCTTATCTTATATCCTACACCTACTTACTTCGCATTCTGCAGCGAGTAATGGTATAAAAATCTTCTAAGCTATGGAGTATTTCATTAAACGGAAATAAAGATGAAGGAAGGAAGAAAGGAGAACTCGGCTCGAATTATACAAATCATGATTAAGAACTGATAGAATGGCAAAAAGAAAGCAATCGAGGAGTACAATTGTAGAGGTATGATGATGTAATGTCTTACTTCAGTTTTGTTCTCATTGCAACCTAAGGGCTACAACTTATGATAGCAGCAATGGCTTTTGGACCTTCTACGATAATATAGATTCAACTACGGAACAATAAATGTATAATAAAAAAATGAAGAGATTGTCTTGAATTACGGGATTGTTTGAAAAATAGAAGAGAACGAAGGTGAAGACCATCCGAAAACTGAGTTGTGAAGGTATGATGGTGTGACGTTTTACTTTAGTATAGTTCTTCTTGAAACCTCAGGGCTCACATTAATCTGGCAGTCATGGTAAAACGCCCATCTAAGAAGAGGAGACCGTCTAAGTTAAAAATAGCATTTCATTGAGGAAGAGTAAAGGTGTAATAAAAAAGGCGAGAGTTTGGCTTGAATTAGGCACGTTTTTAAGAACGAGTAGTGTTGGAAAGGGAAGGTGATCGAGAAAGAGTTGTAAAGGTGTCTTGGTGTAACGTTTTACTTCAGTATTGCTCTCTTTCCAACATAGGGCCTTCAAGTTAAACTGGGAGTAGTTTTGTTAGGATCTCATAATATAGGTAGTATCTCACCAAGGAAAGAGTAATGGTTTGATGGAAAAAAGAGACGTTGGCCTTAATTTCGCAAGTCATGTTTTTGGAGTAAAGATGTAAAGCAGTGCATGCGTAATGTCTTACTTTAGTATTGTTAACATTAGAACCTAATCGTTTAAACTTAAGCTAGCAGTAATGGTGTGTCGACCTTCTACGTTAAGCAGAATTTTCTTGAGGAAGAGTAAAAGTGTAATGAAAAGAGGAGAGTTTGGCTTGAATTACGCAAATTTTTAAGAACGAGTAGTGTTGAAAGGCGAAGGCAATCGAGAAGTAGAGTTGCACGGCTGTGCTATTCTGATGCCTTACTTCAGTATTGCTATCATTGCAAACCAAGGGTTTCAACTTAAGCTAGCAGTAATGATGGGTGGACCTTCTAAGTTAAGCAGCATTTTATTGAGGAAGAGTAAAAGTGGAGTGAAAAGAGGAGAGTTTGGCTTGAATTACGCAAATTTTTAAGAATGAGTAAAACGGGAACAAGAAGACGATCGAGAAGTAAGATTTTAAAGCTGAGATAGGGTTATGGCTGCTTGAATTCTGAAATACCATTTTGATGAAGTTGGAATCAAGGTTTCTTTATCAACAGGCCCTTTCCATTGAATCATAAAGGTAATTTGCCAATTCCATTATTTCAACTGCAATGCTACAAAAAGCTTGAGATTTAGACGTAGCTTAAGATCAGGGGTCTCATCATGATATAAAAGAGAGAGGGGTTCTCTGCTATATCTTAGTTTAACTTTAGGGCGATTAGGGAAGTTCTATGGTAAATTCTCCGTGGGGTTGGTGGTGTCACTTTCCTAAATCAGCCTGTCCTATCTGTGAAAGATTGGCGTTAAGTTTGTCGATAAATGTTGTGTTTGCGAACTAAGGGCGAGAGAAAGTTCAGTAAGTTTTGTGGAAGTCAAATGAACACGACATAAGCTTCTCCAGATTCGTAATAGCGATAGATATGGAGGAGAAGGCATCTCTACAGCTGAGAAGTGGGTAGGAAAAGCAATTAATATCAATTGTGTCAGTTAGTGTGGACTAGTTATTGGTAGGTGATAGAATTGTCACTTTTGTGCTGATTTATGCTCTTCAATGTGGACTCAGTGAGGACGTTCTACGATAAGCTTTAGGACCAGTTGATATCAGTCTCGTCTACGTTTGGACACATGGAACTAGTCATAGTAGGACGTAATTTCAATGGCCATGTTGGCAAGATATTGGAAGGGCAAAATAGTGTTCAAAGAGGCCATGGTTTGAGAGTAGAAATAACAGGAGAGATTGCTTGACCTTTGAACAACAATAGACATAGTGGTCTTCAACAGATTGTTCAGTAGAAGGGAGAGTAGCCTTTTAACATATGGGGCAGGTGGTAATATGACACAGATAACATGTGAGTCAGACAGCTGTTAGACACTATATCTTGGTCAATGTTAGAGAAGAAGGTGGTGCAGGATTCAAAAGTTATATCAGGATAAGAACGTCTTTCAGTAGATTGATGCAAAAAGATTAACCAAGAGGAAGGCAACAGAGCCTAAGCTTACAGAAGCTAAGCTTACCCATTATTCATGACCTGAAGACCAAAACCTTAACATGCACTCAATCGAAGCGATTGATTATAGATAGAGAAAGATAACTCATGTAAAGATTTTTTAACTTTCCAGTCCATGGTCAGTGTTTGAAACAGAAAACTGGGTACATTTATCAAGTTATATGACTGAATATACCGTGACTCAGAGGGGGAGGGGGTGGGCGAACTGTCAAGACGTTACTCCGGATAAAAGTCTGTAACGATTTATTAGGTACTTCAATGCCTCTGTAAAACTCTTTCCCTACTTCTAAGATTTTCTTTTGTCTCAGTATATGCTACCTACGCATTCTTAAGACACGTATACTGCAGTAAAGCTTTACTCGCAACCCAATAAATAACAATCTAGAACGCAGCAGTATCTATATACAACTTACATGTCTGGTGCTCTTACTGTATTGATAGACCATTGATATTTGCGAATTATTGTAATAAAGTGTCCAAAAAGAACCAGATGGAATGCATGTGATGTTAAACTAGATCTTTTATGCCAGTCAATATACAATGTTTCATTTCTAAATTTCCCTTAGATATTAATATCTTTCCATAGGCAGATTGTAATATGGTGTTGCTCAACCCGTCTCAGTTTCAATTATTAACCTAGCAAAATATTTTATAGTTGTATATCCCAATAAATTTTACATTATAACTTATAAGTCAATTTAAATTACTTTTAACAATAGTTTCGTACGCTTCTTTAAATACTCTCAGGCCTCATAATATATCAAGTCTTAACTAGAAGGTGCGTGGCCCCTCAGGCTACTTTCTGGCGACTTTTGGAACAAGAATTCAGCACTTACCTTAGTTACGAAGTGATTATGCCAGTACCGTTACATATGCGCTTGTTTCACATGAAATATCTACCTTTATCTCCTCGCAATTTCCTCCAGTGCTATTTTACTATATAATTTATGGATAATGCGAATCTAAGTGCGGCTGTTATACGTTTATAACACCTACGTTGTTGAAAAGATTGTCAGGCTGTCTGAATGCTACTCAGCATAATCTTTGGTTTTTCGAGATAATTCTATCCTATTCATGCGGGCATTTAAACTTAACACATCCAGTACTTGATACTATTACTTAAGAATAAATCATGAAAATGTGCATACTAAGGAAAAGTACGGCCTAACAAGCATTCTGATTCTTTTTTGTATGCCATCCCAATCGTTATGATCAGTTTTGTCAAATGTGAGAATATTATGCAACACTATAACTATGTTCTCTGTACACTATACAATAAGACTATAAAAATAAATTAGGATTACAATCCTTTATAATGATTATAAAAATGTATATATAATACATATATTGTACAAGTTTGAATTCCTTTTGGTGATGAGAGGCAAACTCCATGGAAATTCTTTTTTCTTGAGCAGTCAATAATAGTATGGTCTGAGTTCATGTACGTTACTTCTATAAATTTTGTTGCTTGCAAAGCTATTTAAATCATGCCTCCTTAATAAATTTTCCCCAAAATACTCCAATATATATATACAAATTTGTAACCATACTTAAAAGTAATAAGAAAATATATCCCAAGTTATAATTACTATCTGAAAGACCCTGTGCAGCAAATAATTTACCTGCGCTTGCTGATTTGCTGCTCTTAAATAATGGTCGAGTTCTTTATTTTCAACATGGCCCCCAAAATAATAGTTTGTTGCTAAGTTCAGCTCATTATAGTTCGTTCACTATTCATAAAGGCACGATAAAAACTATTCTTCCAACAAAGAAACAACTTTCTATTATATTTAATTGTTGCAAGGTACAAGAATGATTTGTATGAGGTTACTATACATTTCAACAGCGCCTACTCCAAATAGTTGTAAACAAAACTGCGAAACAATACAACTCGATGATTGGCAAAACTCTTTCTCTACCTTCATTTTGAAATTTGATATAGCTTCAATTAGGTTTAGTTTGAACTTACCTCTAAATAGTTGTTGACCAACAATGGAGTAGAAGGTGACCCCAAGCAGAATAGCGCGCGTGCCAGGTTTAAACGCTGAATCTGTCCACCGGAAAATTGCCCGGTGCCGTTATCGAGGAAGACCCTGTCCGGCGCGTCCAGGAAGCGGCATTGCGCCTGGTTTAGCGCGTCAACTATGGCTAAATCCGCGCCCCCACGCGAGAAAAAACTGATGTTTTCCGCCAGCGAGCCATGCATAAAAGTAGCCGTTTGCATTGCCCAGCCGAGTAATCTCTCCTTGCTTTCCCTACTAATGTCGGCAACAGGTGAACGATTCCAATGCACGCTGCCCGATGCGGGTTTAAGTAACCCGGCTATTAATTTTAGTAAGGTCGTTTTACCGGCGCCGCTGCGACCCTCAATGACATAAATATTCCCCCGTTCGAAGCGAATGTTCACACCCGCGAACAGCGGCCTGTTGTCCAGCCCGAAGGCCAACTCCCTTAAGGTAATGCTTTGGACCTGCGCCAGAGACTGGTATCCGTCTTTCTTAACCGCACGCCCGTTGCGCGTCACTTCCCCGATCCGTCCCAACTGCGCCGCCGCTTCATTAAATAGTTTGGTTACCCTGTTCAAGCGATAGACCGGTTCATAGGCAAAGCCGATAAGCAACAGCGACAACAACACCTCTCCCACCGTAATACTCTGCTTCAGAACACCCGACACGCCGGCACAGAGCAACGATATAAACAGCAATCCGCGCAGGCAGCCCTGGACAAGCGCCTGCGTGTTAGCCACCTGTTCACGGCTATAGGCATCCAAATAGACGGCCTTAACCGCCTGATCGACTTCATCGCTGAGCTGTTCCTCAACCCCCATTACGTTGACCATTCGCTTTGCCCGCAGCGTATTACCGACGAGCTCCGCCAGTGCACTTTTACCGCTGCTATAGGCGCTGGAAAAATAACGCGATAGGGGATAGTGAAAAAACGCATTCACACCGTGTAACAGCAAAAACAGCAGACCGATCAACGCAAAGGCAGGATTCACCCAGTAGAGAGTCATAAAGACCAGCACCGATACCACCACCGCGTAAGCAAAAAAATAGACGATCTCGGGCCATTGATGCTGAAAGTTCGTCAGCCACAACTGTAACCGGTTGGTTAATTCGGTATAACCGGATTTTTCGATAAATCCGATGGGCGTGGAAATGATTTTTTCGAGATATTCCAGACAGACCCTTTTTTCAACCAGCGTCCGTAAATACAAAAACAGGTAGTCCTGTACTGCATTCAAAACCAGCCGCAGGAGAATGAGAGAAAACAACACACCGGCAATCAGGTAAAAGTGCGATTCGTATTTTCCCGGCAGTACCGTTTCCGTGGTAACAACAAAGGTTACCGGCAACAAAAACGAAAACAGCGAAACGACAAGAATAACCGCCAGTAATGACCCAACAAGCAACCACCGGCCGTGTAAAATACAACGGAGATCGTTCAAGCCTCACCTCCCGCGGGAGCCGACAACCGGAAATGCCCTTGTTCAACATCGATAATTTGATCGAAATAGGCGGGCGCGTTAATACTGTGACTTGCCACAATAACAATAACGCCCTCCAGCGCCTGCAACAGCCGGAAAACGGTGCGTTCCGATTCTGCATCCAATGCCGCGCCTGGTTCATCAAAAATCAACAGGTCGGCGTCACCGGCATAGGCGCGAATAAAGCACAGCCGCTGCAGTTCACCACCCGATAGTTCAGCGATAGATTTATCGCGGTACTCGTTGAAACCCAGCGCAGCCGAAGCACGATCAAAACGTTCATCCAACAACGGCCTGCCCGACAGGGCAATGTTCTCCTGGACTGAACGATCCGGCAACGCCAGGTTGGCCTGATCATGTAGCGCAACCCTTTGCCAGTAACCTCGCAGCCGATCGGCTTCCATCGGCCGCCCGTTAACTTCCAGGCTGCCCTTGGATGGAGTTCGTAATCCCAGGAGCAGGTCTATCAAGGTAGACTTGCCTACGCCGCTGTCACCGCGTAGCAAATAGCTATTGCCGGATTCCAGCGTCACATGGCTATTCGCAAAAATGATTGGCGAGCTGGCGGTGTAACGAAATTCATCGCAGGTGAAATCCACCCTGGTAACACGCTCATCGGCCACTTCGTCTATAGGGGCACGTTTGACAGGGAGTTTGAGGATGCTGTCCAGCTCGCGGTAGTTAACCGACAGGGACTGGGAGTAATTATAGATTTTATAGATCATGTCCAGCCTCGGAACCACCAGGGTCGCCAGCACATAAACAACAATCAAATCCTCCAGCCTGATCAGGCCCTGGAAGTACAACAAACCACCCGCTGACAAAATACCGGCAAAGCACAGCAGATTAAGCGTCACCTTCAAATTGAACGAGAAATTCCAAATTAACCATTTCCCTGCCTGGGTCACCGCCAGATTCGCCAACAATTCACCGAAGCGTGTTGTTATTCCGGATATCCGGCGTAACCGCAACAACAGATGCGACCTGATAAAGGACTCCAGGAAACCGTTGATCTGGCTATAGCGATCCGGCTCTTTTTCAATATAGGACGCTGCCCGGGCCGCGACCCCTATCGGTATCGCGCAGGTCGCAATGACGAAGGGAAAGACAATCAACAAAAAGTAGGCATGGTAGGACGCCAGGATGAATACCAGAATCAAGACCACAAACAGCGACCGCAGCAGGTTTTGCAAAATGTAGAGCTGATGTCTTTGCAGTATTTCAACCATATCGTTTAAGGAACTGTTTAACTTACTCTTTTCCAGACCATCAAATACCGCGAAGGGTGTTTGTATCAGGCGAACCCAACCCTGAAGCACCAAACGATGGCAAATCCGGCTGTTAATTTCAGCCGCCGTCCGGTTCGTCATATACTCCAGCCAATAGCCACCGACCAGTACCGTCAGCACCAGGCCGGTCACAGCATAAAAAGCATTCAACTCACCGCTGTAGATAGTGTTCTCCAGCGCAAACCCCAGATACGCCGACAAAACAAAGGGCGAACTGGCTGCAGCAGCGAATAAGCTCAATATCAGCAGTAACCAAAAACCACCGGTGCTCTGTAGTTCCCGCCACACGTACAGCAAACCGGTAAAACCACTGCGCCTGGCCCCAAGCCCACCATTGGTCCCACCTCCCTCAGCCTGGCGGAGCACCGGTTCCTCATTGGCCTTTGGGGAAGACAAGCCGTGATTGATTGCTAAACCATCAACCAAATTTACTCCCTTCGCGTTCATTTCCGGCCACGACTTAGCCCGGGGGTATTGATCAGCCATGATGCCTGCAATAGACCGCCTCCAGGTAGTCAGGCGTCAGTTGTTCGCTATACAGGTGTTTTGAATTTATGCAAAGCGCCGCAACAACTGACCCATACGCCAGACAAACCTGAATGTCGGCGCCACGGCTGTGGGCATACAAAAACCCACTAAAAAAGGCATCACCGGCGCCATTGCTATCCACCAGCTCATAACCCTCAATAATGCCCTGATCATACCAACGGCCGTTTTTATCGAGGGCGGAAGATCCTTCCCGGCCGTGGGTACAAACCACAAGCTCTTTACCAAGCGCTATCTGATCGAGCATAAACTGCCGATAGTCAGGCAGGTTATCACCGGCGACAAAAATAACGTCCGCCGCATCGACAAAGTCACTGTGGTAGGGATTTTTTCCATCGTAGTCATGCAGATCGATCCATAAGGGCTTATTCAGCTTCTTCGCCATTGCCAGGGACGGCCTCGTATAATCGAGTATACTGACGGCGGCTATGTCAGTTTCCCGCAACGCCCTTTCCACGGCGCTCCAATCCATCGCCTTCGGCTTGTCGGGCGGGTGAGTATAAATGGAAATCCGGCCGCCCTCCGGTGACATAATGTTGGTATGCTGCTCGGTCGGCTGCGCCGTTCTTTCCAGTAAAATCCGTATCTCAGGGTGCTCACAGGCGGATAGAATCTCCTGCGCTTCGGGGTCATCGCCTAACACTGTGTGCAGGGTGACACTGAACCCCAAGCGGCTTAAATTGAGTGCCTTCCCTGCCCCGGTACCGCCGACAGCCCGGTAACAATCCTTTGCCCAAAGCGTTTGCGGGCCTGCCGCCAGCGGCGAATGCAATTGAATTATGGTGTCCAGGGAGGTGCCGCCGACCACCAGTACATTTCTTTTTCGAATCATGAAAAGCCCACCGACAATAACGCCATCTGAATTGCGACCGTCCTGTTGATACAGATTGTTAAGAGATTTGGCTGGTTATTAACATACCCGCCGCCCCCAGCAGGCACAACGATCTACATACGTATTCAAAAATAAAAGTTGGTATCAAGCCGCCATTCTGGCCGTACAATAACAACCTGATTCAGAGTAAAAATGACGGATACCGAATGATCGGAGCGCTCCATGCTAAGCAACCATTTTAAAAAAAATAGACTGATCGGTTTGTTTTCATTTCTTATATCGCTCGCCCAGGTATTCCCCGCTGTGGCCGGGGAAAACAACTATGCCAATGCGACCGATCGGGCGCTGGCACCGATACTGGAAAAACGGGCGCAGGACTGGCGCAACGGCGCGATTGTTTATCAGGTCATCGTCGACCGCTTTGCGCCTTCGCCTGATCTGGATAAAAAGCAGGCCTTCTATCCACCCCCGAAAAAGCTGCGACGCTGGGATGAAGTACCCACCGCCGGTCACTATGTCAAGGAAGTTGATCTGTGGAGCCACGAAATCGATTTCTGGGGCGGGGACCTGCAAAGCCTGCGTGGCAAACTGGACTATATCAGGACATTGGGCATCGATGCCCTCTACCTGAATCCGATCAATCATGGCTACACAAACCACAAATACGATTCGCTTGATTACCTGAAGGTTTCGCCCGAATACGGTACCCGGGAGGATGTCAAAGCGTTAGCAGCCCAATTGCATAGCCTGGATATGAAATTGATTCTCGACGGCGTATTCAATCACATGGGCAGTAAGTCCGCGGCCTTTCAGGAAGCGTTAAAAAATCCCGATAGTGAATATCGCGACTGGTTCCACTTTGACGACAGGTACAAATACGGGTATATCGGCTGGGCCGATGTGACCAATCTGCCCGAATTAAACCTGGCGAACAAAGCGGTTCAGGCGCATATCTATGCAAAGCGAAACTCAGTCGTGCAAAGCTATTTACAGGACGGCGTGGATGGCTGGCGGCTCGATGTTGCCTTTGATCTGGGTTTTACCTTTCTTGACGAATTGACGCAGGCGGCGCACCGGCGTAAACCCGGCTCGCTGATCGTCGGCGAAATCTGGAACTATCCGGCAGAGTGGTTTCCCGCCGTAGACGGGGTTATGAATTTCGCTGCACGTGAAATTATATTGCGGACAATTCGCGGCGATATCCCGGCCGCACAGAGCGGCAGACTGTTCCGGCGTATGATTGACGATGCCGGGATCGAACCGCTGTTAAAGTCCTGGCTATTGCTCGACAATCATGACACCAAACGTCTGGTGAACGCTTTACCGGAACAGTGGCAACAGCGGATGGCACAGGTGCTTCAATTTACCCTGCCCGGCTCGCCGAATTTGTACTACGGCACGGAGCTGGGCATGAGTGGCGGCGACGACCCGGAACAGCGCGCACCGATGCGCTGGGATTGGGTCACCGATGAAAATGCTACGTTAAACTGGACACGCAAACTCATTCAGATACGAAAACAAAACCGGGCGCTGCGCATCGGTAATTTCCGCCTGCTCGACAGCAATAAACTGCTGGCCTTCGAACGCTACACCGACCGGGCGGGCGAGTCGGTTTTTGTTATTGCCAACCCGTCCGGCAAACCGGTCACCGAAGCCATCATGCTCCCCAACTCAAAAATTATGAAGCACACCCCGATGACCGATTTGCTAAGCAATCAATACAGCGGGTTCAGCATCGATACCGCTACCATGCTGGATGCCGAAGTACCGGCCCACAGCTTCCTGTTGCTCAGGCCTGACACCACACCACAAAAGCACGGATACACACCCTTTAAGCACATTCAGTAACAGGAAGCCGGCGGCACCGGGTGCTATCACTTTTCCCTGATCTTAATATTACGGTACCAGACCTTGTCGCTATGGTCCTGCAGTGAGATATGCCCACTGCGAAACTTCCCAAAGTCCGCGTAGGGAGAGAATTTGCTGCCCGCTACCATTGCTTTCCATTGCTCGGTCCACATTTTATATTCCACAACCCGTATGCCGTTGAGCCAATGCTCCGCATACCCCTTATCCACTACAATCCGGACGCTGTTCCATTCTCCGGCCGGTTTTACCGCCGGCGTGCTACAGGCGATCAGGCCGTCCAGGGCCCCGGCACTCAGCTTCGGGAACTGACCATCGGGGTGTTTCTCGTTGTCGATAAGTTGCATTTCCGGCCCCGTCTGCCAGGGGTATTCATATTTTTCGCCTTCAACCACATTAAACATAACACCGCTGTTACCGCCCGGCCCGACCTTCCATTCCAGCGAAAGCTCAAAATTCCGGTATTGATCCTCAGAGATAATGTCATACCCGGTTTCCGGATAGTTATGGCCGACAAAATGCAGCGTTCCACCCTCTGCCTTCCATTTGTCCTCAATCGATTTGCCGCTGATTTTGCCGTTATAGACGCGCCAGCCTGCAATCGACTTCCCGTCGAACATTAATTGCCAGCCGGCTGTTCTCTCCGCATCACTCAAGCGGTTATGCTGCCCACTCGTTTTTTCCTCAGCCAGTCCGGCCTGGGTCATTATCGTTACCCCAAGCAACAATAAAACCTGTCCCTTTCCGCCTTCGAATAGCTTCATCTTGACCTCCTAATCCATTTGTATCTGCCACCGCATTGAAACAGTATGCCGGCCGCTTACCTATCTGTTTAACTGCCTATCTGTTTAACTGCCTATCTGTTTAACTACTTACCTGTTTAACTGCTTACCTATTCAACTGATAGTCCGCCAACGCCCAGGTTCCCCCGGCCTCCTCCAGCGGGATGCAGGCTTCAAACTGCCCCGCGACCGGCTCGTAATTAAATACCGATTCACCCACCTCCTCAGCCGTTAAGTAGGTAATCAGGGTAAAACTTCGTAACGTGACCAGGAAGTTATACAGTAACTGCCTTCTCTGCTGTTTTTCATCGGCCACCCGGTCTCGGGAAAGCAGCTCAAAGACAGCCTTTTTTTCCTGCCCTGACAACCGGTACAGTGCCTCGATAAACCCCGTTTTTACCTTAGGATCGGCTGCCTGATATCGGTAACCGGCTGCCGCTTCAAAATGGTCCGCTAACGCCCGGACTCCCTGTTTGAATCGTTGCCCGTGTTCCAGATCAAACATGTCCCTGACCAATAATTCCACCGCCTGCGGCACTGCCACATCCACGGCGCCCGGCGTATCCCCGGCCGGCAGGATGACGTTTGCCACATCACTGACAATCAACGCCTCCCCGGGACTGAAAAAGGTCGGTTTCCAATGCAGGTTATTTTGTTTGCTGCAGGCCTGTAATACGCCGAGAACGGCGCTTGGCGAAAGCACTGCGCCTGAGGCCAGGGCAATGGTCCTTAGGGCGGCCCTCCGGTCCATCTAGAGCCGGCCTCGTTTCATTTGCTCAACCGCATAATGTGCTGCCCGGGCGGTAAAGGCCATGTAAGTCAGTGATGGATTCTGGCAGGCCGATGACGTCATAAACGAGCCATCCGTTACAAAAACATTGGGCACACTGTGCAATTGATTATATCCGTTTAACACGGAGGTCTCCGGGTCACGTCCCATGCGGGCCGTACCCATCTCGTGAATACCGTGCCCCGGCGGTGAGCCCCAATCGAACCCCTCTACATTCCTGACGCCGGCGACCTCCAGCATTTCCACAGAACTGTCCAACATATCCCGGCGCATTCGGTGCTCGTTGCCCTTTAACTCACAATCAAAGGTAACGGTCGGCAGGCCCCATTTGTCCGGCTTTTTGTCGTCCAGATACATTTTATTTTCCGGATAGGGCAGCACTTCGCCAAAACCGTTCAGCCATATCCGCCAGGGCCCTGGCTTCATTATGTCTGCCTTGAGTTTATGCCCGACCGACAACTCGCCGATGGTAAAGGCCAGGTTTTCGCGGGTGGTTGCGCAGAACAATCCGTACCCCCTGATAAACCCAGCGTCCCCCGATCCTTCGCTCAAATTCCGGAATCTGGGAATATACAAAACGTTGGGCCGCCTTCCCCGATAGTATTTATCTTCAAAACCGTCGAAGTATCCCATGGCGCCGACCCGCTGATGATGGTCCATCAGGTTACGGCCCAATTCCCCCGAATCATTGCCAAGCCCATCGGGAAAACGGCCGCAGGTGGAATTCAATAAAATGGCCGTGGAACCGACGGTCGAGGCACAACAGAAAATGACCTTCGCAAAGTATTCAGCAGCCTTTCCTGTTTCCTGGTCAACCACGCGAACACCGGTCGCCTTACCGAGTTTGTCATCGTAAATCACGGAATGGACGATGGCGTTAGGCCGGAGCGTCAAATTACCCGTCTCCGCAGCATGCGGAAGCGTTGATGACAGGCTGCTAAAATACGCACCGTAGGGACAGCCGCGCATACAGCGATTTCTGTACTGACATTTGGATCTGCCTTTAAACGGCTTATCGCCCGTTATATTGGCGGTTCTTCCCATCATCACAACCCGGTCTGAATAATGGTCCGCTATCCTGTCAACAAAGTATTTCTCCGGGCAGGTCATCTCCATGGCCGGTAAATACTGACCATCCGGCAGTTGGGGTAACCCGATGCGCTCGCCGCTCACGCCGATGTGTGTTTCAACGTAACTGTACCAGGGCGCTATATCCTCATACCTGACGGGCGTATTGGATCTGGCCTATTATGCTTGAAATTGCTAAATCATTACTATTTTGCACACTTTCAGACAGTAGGCCAAGTAGAGGCGTCCAAATCATTATCAGAGCTACACGTTTGGTTTTTTTATAAGCAACTCAATTTTCGGGGTCAGGCCTCCAGTTGCTGAGCAATTTTCCAAAATCAGGCCTGGAGTTGCTTAAGTAGTTGGTTAGGTATTCCTACAGGTTGTCGTCGAATTCCGTTGTGCTGTCGGTTGACAAAATGCAGCCCCTGGCAGTTGTAAACGATGAAATACCAAATGCTGGTTGGATCTTTGATCTCTTTGCTTGACACATCAACAGTGTGATATGTGTTATATTTAAACAGTTTGTAATCAATTCGTAATGAAAATCGTTGTTTTTCAGGCGTTTTAAAAATTGTCCCTCCTGAATTTGAGGCCTCGAGTTGCTTAGCTTATTGCTTAGATTTTGGACCAAATCGAGGCCTCACACCTAACCAATTAAGTTGCTTATAAAAAACAAACAACGTGTACTCTAGCGACTGCGACCGACGATACGTAATTATCCAATCTATGCTCAGAAACATAATTTGTGTACTGCTTGAGACTTGTAGGTGATATACTTTCTTCCTGTCTTTACATACATGCGCTCAATATTTACGAATTGTCTAGAAAATTTGAATGGCTTATGTAGCCAACCAGAATAATAATTTCACTTTCTAGCCAATGGGATCTGAGCACGACCTTCGAAAACAGTGTGACACCTCTATTACATTTCAAACAATTGACATCGCACAATTTGATATGAACATGCAGTCCTAACAATTAAGTGGGAGACAAATAAGGATTAAATCATAAACAAATATTTCAAGCTTGTTTTATTCATACGTTCTTAATCATGTTTCCGTCAACATTGCTATTTGACAAATATTAATTCCATGTCATTCATATTGCCATCACATAGACATTAATAACGTGAGGAAATGCTCGCCCCAGTTATATAAAATAGGACTTCTGTTATAATCTCATTGTAAGCATTTCGTTCAATTTTGGTTGAGTGATTCGATGATTTCAATTAGTATTATATACGTTTTACATAGCCGCCTCTCTTTAAGTTAATGATTCTATATTTAAGACCCGAATTATTTTCTTTAGTTCTTTACAGTACGCAACTCTTATAGTTTCACCCTCTACTGTTTTCTCTCTTCCCATTTATTGTTTGGCTCATTTTTCGGTATTTCAGTTGCTTCTTTTAGCCTAGAATTTTAGTGAATTGCTTAAGTGCATCTCTTATACTTTATGTGGAATTTCTGTTCGCTACTTCATTTGTCTTGGAGGTTTGGCTTTCGCTCTAACATGTGTGACTTTGTTTTCGGATTTCTCTTGCGATTTATAGTCTGCCAAAACTTTCAGATGCTGTCATAATTGGAATTCTGATGTTTTCGACACTTTCAATTCCCTTATTTTACTTGATTTACTTTATTTTACACCTTATTTTAAATGATGGTTACATAATAGTTTATATAGCATAATTTGTGTTACGAGTGATCCATCGCGTCGTGGTTGTGCCATTATATCTCGCATTATAAGCCATGCCCTAAATTCACAATACCGTAATGCTTTGAATTTCTGTGGTGGAATGAAAGAGGCCTGTACAGTCTGAAATGTGACACCGTGTCTGTATCTCCCTGCTCTGATGTTTCGTATCCGCAAGGGACACATTTACCCCCGGTTAAGAAGCACGGTTCCAAAGTCTCAGAAATTATTTTCACATTTTCAAGTTGGAGTTACCATCATGCAATAGTAGAGATTTTCGATAGATGGGATCCCGAAGTAGTTTGTGGAGGCCGTGTCGGAAGTATTTTGTCGAGAGAATCCTTTCACAGGTAGTAGCTCTAACCACGTGTCAATTTTCCAGAGCCTTTTACAAACTACCATGATGGGTATGTTGTTGCAACCTTCCAACCACAGGCTGTGTTGGTCTAGCAATTATTTCCGACTTGATCCGCTTACGTATGATGCCCTGGTTCTCTTTTAGTTAGGCTTAGAAGGGGAGGTGGTACTTTAAGGGCCTACTGTATGTGATGATACACTACCTGTTAAGGTAAAAGAAGAACGAAGGAGGCAAATTACGTTTCATGGTTTTTCATGTTTCATGGGCTACACTGTTCTAAATATACTAATATAACAATATGAACAGTACTGAAACCAGATAAACTTGAAAGATACCAGAGGATAAAAATATACCATCGCATGGATTCGAACCCGGGACCAAAGCCTTCGGAAAGTGTATTATACAAACTGAGGTAGGTGAACCGCAATCCTAACACACTCTGTTTCAGTAGTCCCCACAGCAGCTACCGATCATCCAAAATAAAGCCTAGCGTGTGAAAACCTGGGACCTATACTATCCCACGATGCATTAACTTGAGTAGTTTACAGTGCCGCTTTGTATCGTCATATGTTTTGATTCTCTCCATAGGTCCAGTCGCTGTCAGTAGCTCCGTCAAATCTGATGAACACTGGTTTTGTCTTGAATGGGAACCAAGACACACGGAAGACGGATGACGTGGAGTTCATGTCAAGTTCGTCAGAATCATCTTCTAGTGACAGTCCATGAGAAAGATTGAAGTAGACGGTACTACACGTATCAAAAGGCTAAACCCCTACCAACGGCAATTCACCAATTGACATTTGGTAGAATATATATTACCGAGTGGATACAGTCAGAATCAACATATCGTACACACAACGTACACCTTGATTCAAGATATAAAGATCATCGTAGGTGCAACCACTGTCGGAAGCGCTATCAGAACTGTTAAAAGTGATTTACTTGAAATGAAAACCAGGACTCAGAAATGTTGGATAATCCTTGTTCAGATCATTTGCATTAGACAGTTCGTAGAATAGCACAAAGTGAATGATAAGGTCGACGATCAGAAGCCAAAAATCAGGTCGATGCAATATTTAAAAGGTTATAAAGTTCCCAGATATTTAGTGCTAAGGACTGCTGATATCATTTTTGTGACAGTATTCAAAGACGCACATATATTACTACTCGTGAAGTTTGCTCACCTTAAGGTCATATTTAGTAGAAAAGGATCTCAGTTTAATACGAACAGTAGATAGAAACCATGTAGTTTGATAATTGCGTACTATTGATTTTATTGCTCGATTTATAGTGTCAAATAAAATATTTATGGTTGACGATAGTTACTGCCAAGCCCATGACATACCCGACATATAAGTCGAACGTCAGTGCGCAGAAATTAAAAACCTCTTGTTATTATCTTTCTTTTCCATTGTCATTTCGTTCCTTCTCCCTTCCCTTTCTTTGGTTTTTACTTTCATTGATCGATTTAGTGTTTGTTTATGTTTATTTGTACATTCATATATATTGTTTGTTGTTTTTTGTCTAATATTTATTAATCATTTGTTGTTATTATTTATCTACTATTTATTCATATTTGTTTATTTATTTATTTGTGTACTGTCAGGTTATATTATTGACAGACTATTTTCTGTTTAGTTAGATGGTTGCTTTAGTCTGTCGATACTATTGTCTATCGATCGAGTTAGTTGCCTTTGGAAATGGGACTACTTATTGCACACTGCTCATAACATGTGGATCATGACTATGACTCAAAAACTTTGTTCTCTTTCAAATATATGCATAAATATAGTTTCCAAAGGCCATCTTATCTGTGAAACAGATCGGCGCCTGTTACACTGGACATTCTTATTACAAATAGGTGCGCTGATGGTCGCATTAGAAAAGCAAAGCGGGCTAATTAAAGCGCAACTGTACGTCTCTTTCATCGTACCAGCAGTTGTCTACTGAGTAGGTGGCTTATCCCCAATTTCCCTTTTTGAGGAGTCAAAAGGCAACATAACACGGGATCTATCTCCAGCGGCCTACACAGGCACAAATTTCCATTTTATGAGAGCACGGCAGCCAACGGTGTCCTTTAATAGAGGATTGGGAGATAGTTGTCCACATGAGAAATAATACATGCATTCATCGCAAACATTATGACTCATTCGATAGGGCAACACTATGAAATGTCGTTTTTTCATTTGCGACAATAATTTCTTATAACTATAAGGTATAGGATTACAAAAAAGAAAAACAGATAATGGCTGTACATAACCTTCCAGCGTATTATTAACGTTAAACCATGTCTTTCGGGATATCACGGGTGAAATTTGACGAAACATAACTATTTTCAAAAAGGACCTAAATCATTTTTCTTTCGTTGAACAGCTTGGATTGTATGTTCACAAGTAGATTACATTCTCCTTTTTGCATTTCCGCTGTCACAAAACATTCCCTGTTATTGATTGTTGTCCAGACTGCATTGGGAAATGCTTCACTTATTGGTGAAAAATCAAATAAAAGAAAAATTGTATTTTCATACACCTGGCATTTAGCAGCTGCACTGCATACATAAAAGATGAAAAACAGATTCACCGACTTTAAAAAGTTGCGCTTTCAATAATCTTATTTAGATGGCGTCTTGAATTGTCAACTGCTCAAGATTCTCTCCTTAAACTTGAATTGTTTTTTTGGAATCAATGATGGCAGGTAAATCGTAGAAATCATTGCACATTACGCCTATGTACGTCATTGCCTATATTCATAACATTACCCAAAGCCTATGGGAAAGTTCCTGGTCCTTTCGTGTTCGTTAAAAGAGCACAGATAACGGGGCTTTGCTTTACAACAGAAATTGCTGCTCGGAGGCAACTACAATTGTACGATGTGCTCTGAAAATCTACAATCGTTAATGCAAAGTAAGGTCCTAGGCTCCGTCCATGAGAAGATTGCATGTATTCCATCTTCGAAAATGGGCAACGCGATCTCTACACAACAATATGCAATACTCCTTTTCCTCTAACAGTCGTGACGTCAGTGTGGATTAGTATAAATCTCTAAGTTTGTTCTCTTCTTAACTCCATAAGTCCTGAGCATCGACATTTTAATGTTGAAGATCGGTGACGATGCTGTTTAATACAATTAACATGGCGATTTCACAGAAACACCGCAGCTCCGACCAAACAAGCTGCGTGGAATCGAACTTGCGCTGAACCAGCTGAGGATAAACGTCTTCACTGCAGCTCAGGGTAGAATAGCTGTGGGCAATATTTATGAATATCAAATTATCCGAAGCTTAAGGGAATTCCGCCGAGCTTTGGGAAATTACCTGAAGGTAATTTGTTGGACCCATATCTAGCCAAAACATTTGAAGTTGTAATTTCAACCATGGTCTTTCTATTCAATCGAATAGAATTGAATGGGTTGAATAGAAGGACTATGTTTCAACAGAGATGTAGTTGACATTAAGCAGCTTCCGACAACTATTTCGACAAACCGTTGAACTCTATCTTCTCAGGTCCAAGTCAGGGATATGCAGTGGAAAGTACCCTCACCTTCTCCCATAAGAGTTCATTCTTTTTACTCCATAATAATCCTTGCTAACATCGTTTTTCCGGTTTGAAAACATTGCTTTGTTTTGCCTCCCTGATTTTCTCCTGGTATATACTTTGATAAAAATGTGTTATTAAAATTTTGCCTATTTAATCTTCTCTCATCAGTACATGATCCCTGGGATTTTATCTTCTTTAAAGAAGTAATTAATTATTGGGAGCAGCGATCGACCTCCAGTAATGACGCAGACATCCGCAATTTTAATCCTGATCTTATAAAAATCGGAGTACTATTTCAAATACAAGAAAACAAGCAAACATTGGATTGTTGCACTGTAGCAGAAAGCATGTATGTGTTATTAAGTTTTGGCTTGTGTTTGGTTGGGGTTGGTTATGGGGTTGGGGGCGTATTTTCGTTCTATATGAGAAAACCATCTGACAACAATTTAAGCAAATGTGATATACACGCTACGAGGGCAGTTCATTTATTCTAAAAGTCAATCAATACAATACCTTACATATTTATGCACCAGGAAGCAAATTGGTCGTACGGCAATTATGATCTTATCGAAGCAGAATCGATAGAGTTGCAAATCCACCGCTTCCAGTCCACGCGGTCTTTTACACTCTTGAGGATGAGCTTTTCACTGGACGCTCGTGAACAATCTTGTTCAAATAGTGAGAGGGACCTCATCTAAGCATTCATAAGTTTCCCCAAAACCTTAGTATCGCGGTTCTCAACCAAGAATAGGAAACATTGTAGCAAGGGAAACGGGATGCAATATCAAATTAAATATTGCATAAGCCCAGTACTTCATCGTTGCACTCTTGATATTTGGAGGGAGCAACAATCCTACTGATGGACCCCATACCAATAATAAATCAATGAATAACTACAATCCCGGGTAAAACTCAAAACAAATATAAAAAGCTATAGCAATATTTGTCTTTGTCGGTGTACTGTATAAGTACGGTGTACTTGAAAGAAGATTTTTGTGTTCAGCACATTCAAGTGTCATTAAAGTATTGCATTCATCATATTCACTACATCGTTTTCATCTCAATTGTTGAAATTCACCTTCTTCCATAAGTCATTTTAGACGGAGGGTACGAAGATATTTTATGAAAAGTTCAAAGAGTTAAGAGAACACATGAACCACTGGCTTAAGAACTAGCTTGAATGAAATTACGTCCTTCAACAAAAAATTACCAGCCTTTAACTAGATCCATTAAGTCTGTAGTGAAAGTAAAAGAGGTAACATGTACACCAAGAATAAATATCAAGCTTTTACATCTAGTAACAGCGGTAGAACCTATTCAATATATACCTGCCATCACATACATGTTAGAGGGTTATGCATAAAATATTAAAGGGGCATCAACATTATATGCATAACAGCGATACGATGGCGTTGTTTTGCCTAGATATGTCATCATTATAGATGATACAATCCGGAAATTATTACAGCAATAAGCTTTTGGTTTCACTACTTCTGTTGATGTTGATGTTAACATACTTTTATTTCTCTAGTCGCCCTATTAGCTCCCAATCATCCCACCGTTGGACATCGACATCCAGCTCAACGCAAATGGAGACCACCCTTTCTTCGCCATGTGACTTGACCAAGGAAGAACTGCCCTCCGGTCAGTCATCAATCCAAAGCCTGGCGGTGACATATTTTCTATTTCTCTAGTGTTCTTCTCAAAACTAACATTTCAAACCCTCTCTTCTCGATGATACTTTCTAATTTTAATGGGATTTGGATTGGTGACGGGCCGGAGGGCAGTTCTTCCTTGGTCAAGTCAAATGGCGCAGAGAAGTTGGTTTCCAATTGCGTTGAGCTGGATGTCGATGTTCACCGGTGGACGATTGGGAGCTAATGTAGTGACTAGAGAAATAAAGTATGTTAACATCGGAGGTCACCTAGCTCAGTTGGTAGAGCGCACGCCGCGAAAGCGTGGGTCACGGGTTCGATCCCCGGTGGTGACATACTTTTTATTTCTCTAGCGTTATGTTCAAAATTTTAACTTATGTTAATATTTGATAGAATGTATTTGATCGTTCATCCTTTTGCGGATCTTGCATGCTATATTTCTTATGTTACACTTTGCATGCACAGAATTGGAACGAAGGTCAACTATTTCTTCCTTACTTATCATCATTGTAAATTCATAAGTAGGAAACGTAGCTAATATAGTTAGAAATCCATAATGTATCCGTACCTTAACCCCTTTCCGAGGAAGGACGTTATCTGGCGTTCACCTCAAAAGATGACTTATGATAATAAGAATGATAAGTCATTGTGGTGAATTACTCTATCAAAAATCTGAAGTTGTAAGTCGCGACTATCACTTCCAAAGATAGAATAAATGCGTTCAATGTATTTCAGGAATTTCCGTTTAGTAGGATGTATTTAACCTTAATGAGATAATAAATTGGATCAGATTATATTCAAGATTGTAGATTATCCCGTGACTTGAATTTAAGAATGTCATTGCGATACTTTCCACTGGTCATCAAGGAATGTCGTCGGGTAGTAAATATATGCATATAAATGCACAGAGAACCAATAGTGTTAGCCAGCGCTATCTATATTGGCAGGTCAACTTTAAACAATCTTAACTTAAGGCATGCCGTAATGGTGACGTTACAGAAATTAAGCCAATTGGTACTGTGCCCATGTCACATACATGACTTACGAATGATGAGTTTCACAGAATTTAGGTGATGGAGAACCCATCTAGCGCCATTAACTAACAGTTAGGACAGTCTCTGGAGGAGCTTCGACGTGAAACATTAGGCTACCCCTCATCGTTGCACCCTTTTGATATTTGGAGGGAGCGACAATCCCTACTGATGGACCCCTGTTAAATGCCATTAGAGGAACGAGGCCCACTCTGCACTTTCCTCATAAGAAGACTTCTCCAATTTAAATGTACAGCAATTTGTAAATACTAAGCAATTGCTATTTTTCCGTAGTTTAATGGTTAAAAAAAGCATGTGTATCTACAGCACCAGATCATTTTGAGTAATTAAGAAGCATGCCATTTCTGTTACATAATTCGTTAAGATAATATCGCTCTTGATTTTGATGAGCTGAGTTACGACTTTCTCTAGCTTTCTGAATGCCGATTTTCCATTCGCTAATCTACGTAACACAACAAAAGAAAACCACTTTGTTGTAAAATACCACAATCTTTCACTATCTATGCACGACGTTTCGGCACTCATAGTTGCCGTTAGCAAGTGATGTTAAAATTTTTTACAGCGCAGCTTGATAAACTAGTCGAAGAATTTAGAAAAGGAATGCGCACGGAGGAATTGAAATTCGTAGCGAGTTAAAAGGAATATCCTAATACAATAGCTCGAGGGTAAAGACTGCAAGCTATTGTGGTAATGCTCCACTCTTTGAGAATTATGTATAATTGCAATGTGTCTGCTGAGAATATATATATACATCTATATATACATATAAATTAAACTGAATTTGGGTTGAAAACGGTTGCTTATAAAAGAAATTAAGACAATAAAACCTACTTTACAACATATTATCTAAAATACCTGTGTACGAAAATGTTATTCTTAAACTGTTTTCACTCACAATTGTCTAAAAGTGAATTGCTAAAAATTACTATAATTTAAAAATTTTAAATCGTTCTTTATGGGATAGGCGCTAGCCTCATTTTGAGAAACCTACCGGAGAGCGAGCGACGTCAGACCATTCAGAGGAACTTGGGTCGCCGTAATGAGGGCCTTACCCGTGTGGGGAGGGTAATAGTGCTATCAAGGTACATATATAGTAAAGTAGGCAACCGATGAGGCAAGGGTCACCCCACATGACAAGTGGCAATTAGAGACTCCCATAAATCCGTTGAAAAGCCCTCTTGAGGATCCTCTCCCAGTCCCCAGTAGTCAGAAGATAACGCCTATCCGCATGAATATATTATAATTATACCGTTAGCATCTCCCTTTTGTTTAAACTTTTTGGTTTAAAAGTGTCCAACTTATGTTGCCAAAACGATTTCTTTTTCCTTAGTATAATTTCTGAATCTGCCTCGTGGATATTTTGCATCGCAGAATATATACCACATATTTTGAGCTACAGTTTAAGGAGTCACAGAGATGTTGAAATCACGGTCATTATTTTGGTTCGAAAACGTTGTGCTTATATTGATGTACTTACAAACATCATAGTTTTCCTCTTCTTACAAGGGGCACAACCCTTTATTTCCTGAAACTGTAATCTGTGGTAGTCTTGCACGCATCAGTTTATCTTTAAGTGATTTCGCCCATCGAAAAGAAATGACTGATTTCAGAGGAAAAGTCTTTTTCTGTTCGTCATCACACCCCAGTGTATCAAGTTATCCGAAATTTTTTGTTCACAGTTACATTAAGAGCTGAATGATGCAACAAGTTTAACACTATTGTTCCAAGTTTTCATTATAATCCCTGTGAGTAAGACGTTCATGAGGATCTACCACCCTTACCCGTGCGTACTGTGAATGAATCTTTGTTTGATTATACCCCAATTAAAATGTAGGTACTGTCAGTTATCATTACCCTTAGAGCATGTGTATAGTAAACGTTAACTTACGTCAGATCGTTCTATAAGATCTTTTTGCGGCGTATTTAGAGCGTAAATCGAACGTGGGTAAAATGGAGATCTACAATCTTGGACATACATTAATGCAAACTGGCGATAGGGCAAAACATAACGTATGGTTAACATCATCATTACTACATTTTACTATTACCATGTTATAACTGCTCTTGCCGCCCCCTCCCCCAATCTTCCACGACCTATACTAAGACTAACGATTATAGCATATATTGTTGAACTACTTCGCACTATGATTCATGATGTTGACAACAAATATAAGACAAAGCAACCAGCTCTTAAGACCACAACTCAATTATGGGGTACATTACAATCAACCAAGTTTATCATTCTTATTTTCTAACTACCTTGAGACCCCCCTCCCCCTTTAATGGGCTACCAATTTGATGCTAATATACACATGTATTATTTCACATGTTATTTCAAACGCTTTTGCGCCCAAAATGTTCTTGGTAACATAAAATTCAAGTGTAAAACAATGTACACACTTTATAATCCTATTGTCCTAAATAACTCGGTCCCCAGCTATACCCCAGGAACCCTATCAGATCTAGCCTACTTTACACGCTTAGAAGTAGCTGAATTCTTTACTACAAGTTGAAACCAATTTTAATTCTCTACAACCACTTGAAGAGAAAAAACCCTATGAATGTCGATTACAACCTAATATCCTTTTCCCGGATTTTAGAGACAATCTTGGACATAAGTTAATGTAAGCTGGCGTCACCCCCATTCCAGCTGACGATGGATTTTGAAAAATCTTCGTTTCGGTGACTTGCATGTCATACCTCCCTGTTGATAGCAGGTAAGGGGCAGGTAGCTTGCAATACCACAAATAAGAGCCATTTCCTTTACTAAGTGTCTTCCATGATTCTGGTCATTTTCATCGGGATTTAGTAAATGTTTACATTATTTTTGTCCACAATTATAGATCTGACAAAGGTTAGGACGAAAATGTTTAATAAATTGATTATCTTTTATGCTCTCCCATGTTCTAGTTCCGAAAGTTGAATAACAGTGTGACCAGTTAAACCGGCTGGATCCACACACTCTACTGTCTTCACTGTAAGGGAGCACTATATAACGAAGTGGCACGTCGCAAAGGCCACGTCGCAAAGGCTACGCGAAACTGTGCTTTCAGACTGAAGTGGAAAAGGCCATGTCGCATTTTTGAAAAAACCCGGCTCAGTAGAAGGATGTATTCCTCTGACAAAAACAATGTTATTGCTTTTATGAGTACGCCAGTTGGTTTGAGAAAACGTAAAAAGAGATGGTTGGTACATCTCATATCAGACAGAGAATGTCGACTTACACGGTGCTTTTATAGTCGGAAAGGATCTTAAACTACATCAAAAAGATGTCCTTCGTCATTTAATTGCCATTGCAAAGCCTCAATTACAGAGCTAGGATACTAATACCGCAGATGCATGAGGGCTAAAGAGAGGCCAATACTCTTTCTTAGGTAATACGCTGTTGTTATGTATAGATTCTTTAAGTAGAAAAGATATATTATAATCGGAGGTCGCTGCTTCACTGCATTTGTTTTAGTTGTTTATCGTGTAGAGTGGCCGAGACAACTTGAACGGCGAGTGATATTTCATGAGCATACCTTAATTGAATTCAAATTATATATCAACTGAGTAAATTATGTAATATCATCTATTTAATAGAAACTCCAATTCATAACAAGAATGTTAACGGAGGAAATTGTTCTCTATTCTTTTGTTTAATTAGAGAACTTTAGGTCTGGGTCAATAACCTACCGCCTAACCAAACAAACTGGACTTACACATAGTTCCATGAAAGTAATGACAGTTGAGTACCCTTCCAAACAAACTGAAACAGATAAGCGAGCCATTACCATAGTCCTCACATGCCAAGCTGATAATGTGATGTGAACAAAGACTATCCTGTTAGCTGGGAAGCAACTGTGCAACGTGGCATGATCTTGAAAAATGGTCTGGTCCGTTTCTCGAGTAGCACAGAAGTGACACGTTGCATTTGCTACGTGGAGTGCCACTTCGGTATGAGAGGTTTAATACTTTTTACAGGTTCGTTCCAAAGTGACATGCCACATCGCATATACCACTTCGGTGAGTAAGATCTCTAAGATAAACAAATGATTACTCTATTATGTTTTATTAAGTTGAAATGAAAATTTCCACCCATCATAGCATTTTACTATGACCCCTTAATTTTAGGAAATTAGATAAAGGTCCTACATTCTGTTTAGGTGTTACCTGTTTAGGTGCCACAGTTATCTGTACAAGTACAGATTTACACTTCCACATAGATAGTTAGTTTGGAAAGCAGAACAGAATTTCCACAGGCATTCTAAGAGCCCCCGATAGTGACCCTTGTTCCAACTTCTGTTATTCGTCTTGAACTCGGAATTGCAGTTCTTGCTTGACCAGGTAAAGAACAGCTTCTGCTATGGCCCTCAACAATAGAAATAGAGGCCTCTATTTCTATGTCCTTAACATCTTCGTATATTGTCTTACTTATTCGTAAAGCATTTGCCTTTCTCGTTTATGGAAAGTCTACCCTTGTGTGTTAGCAGTATCAGATCTCTTCCACGTCTTGTAGGAGTTCTATCGCAGTTACCAGTTTGCATCGACGACTGAAACATTTCCAGTAGAAAAGCCAACATGAAATCTACTCAGAGAAGATAGGGGTCGCACGACCAAGAATCAAATCATACCTGCTCTTCAGAAATGGCAGAGAAAACTATTATTTGGGCACGAGTGGCTTCTTTAATTTATGAGAGATTTCTACTAAATGGCAGAAGTGACGTAAGGTCCAAGTCCTGCCATAAATTAAAAGCAGGAGTAAAATCAGACTAAGCTTGGGAAACGTTTACCTTTACAAAACAAGTCAGTCACAGGTATTCGACGCAACAGGTTCTTTCTATTCAACAGAAAGTCGAATAAAAAAACCATGGACACAATCAACACCGTTGGCTCGATGTGGGACAATTCAACTTTTTCTTTGAAATTTCAAATAGTGTATTCTTGGAAACCTTTAGTCCTGCTCAGCAGGACAAGCTGGACCTTTGGCTTTGGCACAGAGAATAAAAACTGGTCGAAAATGAAGGGAATAGATAAATAGGAATTCAGATTTTCGTGCCAATGTGTTTGCGTGAAAAGTGGATTTTGTCCTAAAATACAATAACGAACTGGGAAACCGTTCCATATATTGCGTATTCCCTCTTCCATAGTCAATACTTGGATATAAACTTGATAAATTTGGAAACTGCGTAAGTATTAGAGGATCGAATCTATTTAGAGCTCCTATACAGGAAGTTCTTGTTTCAACTACGGCCTGTCCTGATCAATAGATATACTTTAATTTCTTTATCCTTGTTTTTATGCATATATCAACTTCTTAAATTTTTGTATATCCTACTTTCTGTTTAACTTAATTGCTTCCTAGTTTTCTACGGTGCTATACTAATAAAAAAGGTATGAAAAATAAAGAAAACTATTTACTGACCAGAATACGTCTTCCTCGCATTAATAGGGCTTCTTCATTACAGGATGCGATCTTCAAACTTCTAAAACGTGATAGTAACCAGCAGGCCAATCCATCGCAGGTACATATATAAGTAAGAAGGAAAAAATAAAGCAATTCAAGCTGTTACGGGTATTCGATATGGCTAGACATCAAGTCATTTGGGTCTCAATTATTAACGCCCTCAGCAGCAAAGATCACAAGATTGCAATTAAAGTACCTGTGTTTTCAAAGCAATAGAAGTTGATTAAAGGTACAATTACATTACTGGTAAAAGCAGTTACAATTAAATTACATTATTGGTAAAAGCATAGAAATCTTATTTACTATCAATTCTAAATGTATTAGTTCTGTTGGTAAAAGAGGGGTTTAAGTATCCGTGGCAATTTTGAAGGGTAAATGTTTTGATCCGTTCTGAGAGTTTTTCTAAAAGTATATAAGAATGTAAAATTAAAAACAATTTTTGGAGAGGGTCCTTAGTTGAGCACCCGATAAACAGAATTAGAAATTTTCTGACTTTCAAGTTTGATTGTTGGGTATTACCAGCACTTTCCAATGCTCTGCGATGGTGCACTTTTTTTAGTGTTTATTTCCTCGTAAAATTTTATTAGCTAATTATGACGCTATAACTTTTGCAATATTACGCTATATTACAGAATATAATAATATTTTTCACATTTGCTATTAATTCCTTTTTTCAACAGGTAGATAAAGAAGTAGAAGAAATTTCAATGAGATTTTGTTAGTACTTTTGTGAATCGTACTTAGGTGAATTCTCATATAGAATTTTCAAGAGAGATTGAAGCATAGCAAACCTGCTAAGTTCTGAGGACTTTCAAATTTTCAAAACTTTCCAACAGTTTCCTCAATGAAACCGATATCAGCAAGTCGTGTACTTATCTGGGGGATCAGTTTCTTAAAGAACAAAAGGCAACTTAACATTTCCACAACGTATCGTATCCATCGATTCAGTACTTCCTAAGATATTATTGTGAGTTGAAAAGCCACTACTAATCGCCAGTAACTAACAACACTGTTCAACTTATATGAATTCTCTTGACAGAGTTTAGGACATTAATCAACGTATAATCAGACTGTATTTATCTTAATATCTGACTTCCTTATAATATTGTTTTTCTTAGTAATCGAAATAAAAAGAAAGATCTTGGAATGACATATACATTATTGTAGTGAAATCATAGAATTAATATAATACACTATAAATATAATAAATTAATATAATATAGTGTATTATATTAATTCTATGAGTGTAATGTATTATATCACATATAACTCTTTACAACATTCCTTTATGCTTATAGGTTTAAGGTGTTTACTTGAGCATATGTGTAAAACTTACGCAAACGATTTCTACTTCATATTAAAAACATACAATAGCTTGAAAAACGGCTATTACAAAGATAAGTGTTTGGATTTTCCCAGCGCTTGCCTTGTTGTTAGAGGGGTTTCCTCTGTACTTAAAGAGGAACTTGCTCAAAATGTGTCGTCAAATTGCCTGTCGAAATGTTAACATCACTAAGTCTTAATATATTTTCTATGGTACACACATATGGTATTTATTCGGTCATAATGACGGAAATCGCAGTAGTTAGAAATGATATTAATAAGCGTAAACTGCGTAGTTTATTTTTAAGAAACCTTTTGAATTCTAGGTCTGTAAGTTTTTGATTGGTAGATAAATTTAGTTTAACCCTGTGTCAGTGTATTTAGATGTTTGTAAGATGTGTCAGTAAAAAAAACTTGAACTGACCCAGATTCAGAGATGTTGATGACTCAGTAATAGTTTGGAGACAGACTGTCAGCTTGTCTGCTTGTATGGATAAACCCTTGACTTCACTCAATCTAAAGCATCAGCGTTGATATAAAAACGCTTGCGCTTAGAAGTCTCATTCGCGATCTTTTGGAATTCGATTATTTTCCTCCTCTTTAGGTTGTAAGCTAAACTATGCAACAGCTAAGTGAACCATTTGTGAGGTTAATCGTATTAATATCAGCCCAATTTGCTTGTGTTTTGCTGGCTTCATTAAGGCTTCATTAACGCAATTTCCATGTTTTGTTACTCAATCAAACGCTATGAGTCATTTGACACTTGCAAATTTAAGCTGAATGTTTCTAACATTCGTTTTATTTTTTAATTAACGCCATGTTGCTAGTGTTCTAAATATTTTTCGAAGGTGAGCTTTATGTCAAACGATTTCGATACCTACAAGTAAAATTGATGACATTTTAATAATTGTAAACTCAATGCCTTTGTAGGTAATACAAATCTATATGAAAACTAAAACAAAGAAACAAACAAGCAACCTAACAAATAAGGGAAAAAAGAAACGTGCGAGCAAACAAACAAACGAAAACAAAACAAAAATAGGAAACGGGGGAAAGTTAATTACATGAACAGTAATAGCTCCGGGGAAGTCCAGTTTTTGTTACGCCTGTTGAAAATATAATAAGATGTCCTCATGGGTACCAAAGAACACTTCACCATAAACCTGTGTAGCGTTCCCATGGCTACTTCTACGTCAGTCTATTAGCTGTCTGTAGGTATTGAGACTTTGTGTCATGCTCCAGCTAATTTTTGCTGATTCAAGTGTATTTCTTGTCGGATTCCCTTTTTGGTTTTATCACCGTCTTTGTGTCTTCAGGTATGGTCATGAGATCGTTGTTGTTCACGTAAGATTCTCTCACATTGATCAGGAATATTTTAGTTATCAGTTAAATATCATGTGCTGCATTTAGGATACGAGGACAAATTAAATTCGGTAAGTTTACTGTAATTTCTTCTAATTATACGTGTTTGTATGTAAATGTCCTTTGACGTAACAACAAGAATATTTCATGTGCACTATCACACAATTCTTAGGATGCTTTGTTGAGGACTTTCACTCGCTAATTTAGATTCGTAGCTGTTTGGCATCGTATGTCTTAGATTCATAACATAATTAGTTCTGTTAGCTTGTCAGGTACTTATCATATTTTGTGGTATTTGTATTCCCTTATTTACTTTATAAATGTCTTACGATAGGTTTGTGATTGTTTATTGTAGTCAATCTTCACATTGGAAAAAGATAAGGAAATAGATTGTGATATTTCAAAAGATTCAGTGTGATGATCTGCGATTATAAATTCCTCGTAACAGTTAGGACGGCACGTTCATTGACGAATTTAATGTTGGCAAATTACTGAGGTTTGGTATAATATCATTAAGAGGATGAGTCGAGGATAAATCTAGCCAGGATAGAAAGCTCGCTGAAGATTTTAGTGGCGTAGGAAAAGAGCCACGTTTCGAGTGTAGAGATAGAAAGAAGACAGAAAAGGGTCAAGATTATGACAAGGAAAAGGCTTATTCAAAAAGAGATGGCACTTTCCGCCACCTTTCCAAAAAACAAGGCCTAATTGAAAACGCTCTTCAACAAGATAGACCAACGTTTATTCTCATCAGGGAACAGTATAGAGAATAGCTTTTGATATATCAAGAATTTCTAGGTGCCAACGATAAGATTCAGGAATTGTTTCAAAGAAGTAAAGTAAAGTAAAGAAGAACTTGAAAGCGATGTTCAAGGATACTTAGAAGAAAAGACCAGGCTCATTAACAATTTCAAAATTAAAGTAGAGGAATATTTAAATACAGTTGATGATGACAATGTTTTAAGAAATCTGACAGTATTTCAAAGAATAGTGACAAAAGATCTCGCTCAAGCAGGAAGTTGTTAATCTCTTCATTATCAATGACTAAGATAACAGAGTTGAAAAAGAAAGTGGAAATTGATGCAAAGTAGCCTCTCTCCGAGAACAGGACGAGCTAGAATTAGGAGAGTTAGACTTAGTAGGAAAGAAAAGGCATTAAAACTAAAAAATTGAGTTGGACACTTGTGAGGCGAATACTAAGGCTGTAGAAGAGTATGAAGAAATTCTGTCTGATCTAGTAGTGACAGCGTTCATTCTAGGGAAAGGCAATCAATAACTACAGGAAAGAGGCTGCCAAACTCCGACCCTTTAAATTTTGATAACAGAGAACAGTCAGTCCACGTTTTATCTTAAGTTGAGACATTCTTTGATACAATTTGGGAGTTCTTGAGCGAAAATCCATCCATTGTTTGACAAATTTTGATTGAGAAATTGTTGAAGGACTACCGGCAAAGAAATTAGGAACTGCAGTACTTTGACGACCTTGCCAAAGCTTTTAATTTGATTTGCAGGGGTGAGTGGAAGATTTTTGTTTTTTCGGTTATTCCTAACGAAACTGTAAGTACCATTTTGGTGTACAAGATCTTTAGTAAGACATCTTGTTGGCAAAAATTTGTCTTCGACATTAGGAAAGGCGTTCTACAGGGTTCTACATTAGCAGCTTTTCTCTATTCTTATAACCTGCACTCGTGTCCTAAGAACTTCAATTCACCACAACTGCCGTTTATGAATTATCACAACTTTGAGGTAACCGACTTTACACCCAAAAAGGAAAAAGGATTGATAGTGGTTATGCAGTTTATCTCACTATCACTCCAAACACCTTTCCCGTTTTTTCACTTCCAAGAGAGGGCCACTGAAGACATAGTTCTTTTTTTCAACGCATCCAAGGGTTGGCTCATTACTTTCAATCAGCTAGGCACAACTAAGACATTTTTAGGCAAATCAACTTGTTTTACCATGAGCTTGTCTTGAAATTGCGGTGGATTCTGCTAAGAAAGATGTCAGCATTCAAAAAAATTATTTTAAGAATCAAACAAAATGAGTGTCAAATGGAACTTAGGTATTCTTGATAACCACAATCGGAAGTTTTGCCGTGTCACTATAGAATCAGTTCTTGCGTACGGAGTAAAGGCTTGGGCATTAGTAACATCCTTTAAATTCAAGCTACATGACTTATGTACTAATACACTCAGGGTGACACGGAATACTTCATGGGTAGAGTATCAATCTAAAGCTCAGGTTTAAAAACCATCTCAAATATCTCAATGTATTTGTGGGGCATTGTTAAAAAGCAAAGCGTTTACTTTTTGATATGTTGTAAAAGGTGGCATTGTTCTCCCGCTCTTTCATTATCAAGAACCATCAAGTGAATTGTTGCTTGTTGCTCTCTCTTTTGGTAAGTCTGTAAGGATGAACACTGAATGGGGGACACTTATCAGATTCTCTATGAATACTTCATACTACTATATCCAACACATCTGAACACATTCTAGTGACTCATTGCCAATTCTGAAAGACACTTGAACTGAGCCACTTGCTATTTAGAGATGATAATGACTC
>JAAAKM020006971.1:37460693-37472929 GCA_010016025.2 Alatinidae sp. Z8VKAUB7J3
CTTCTTTGTGAATTATGTGCCTGAGGTATGAATGACGTTTAAAGACAGAATAATTTCATGATGGAGATTATATCAATTGATCATCTTACTTATGTACTGGTCCACACAGTGAAACAGGTAGGAAACCCGTTCACACCCAAAGGGAAGGTTTGGAAACTGAAAGAGGATGAGATAAGTGAAAACTTTGTGAAAACATTCAGAGCTAGGCCTCCTAGAGTAGGACAAGATGCTTATGTCAAAGATATTTGGGTTTCTTAATGTCTTCAGATACTGTTTGGGGCTGGACAAAGGGTCCACCAAGACACAGGATAACATAATGGTGGAATGATTGGGTCGATGAAGTAGTGAAAGAAAAGCGTAGACTTTGGAACACCTGGAAAGAAGGTGGCAGAGCTGCTAAGAAAGCGGTATATGACGCAAAGAAGGTTGCAGAAGAGGAGAGATTTGGGGATGTCCTAAGAAGGGAGGATGATAGAGCAGAAGTATTTAAGATTGTGAAGCAGGTGACAGCATCATCCAGTGATGTTGTGGGTGATAAATGTGTCAGAAATGAAGGCAATTTAGTCATCAGTAACAAAGAAAAACACTAAGCATGGAAGAGCACTACAAAAGATTATTGGATGAGGAATTCCATTGGGATAAGGATAATCTAATTTTTAATGAACCAGTTGCTGGACCACCGCCACAGATAAGCAAGGAGTCAATAAAGAAAGCATGGAATAAGATGAAAATGGGGAAGGCAGCTGGGACATCTGGGGTGGTATCAGAAATGCTGGTAGCTGCTGGAGAACAAGGTATAGAACGACTGACACAACTTTTTAACAGGATCATCACAAGAAATAAAATCCCAGATGACTGGAATACTAGTGTTACTGTGAACTGTTTTAAAAATAGAGGTGAAACAACAGAGAGAGGGAACTATAGAGGACTGAAGCTGTTAGAGCACACAATGAAGGCTTTTGAATGAATTCTGGATCAGAAAATCAGAGATCATTTAATGTTGATGTAATGCAGTTTGGTTTTATACCTGGCAAGGGTACCATGGATGCTATTTTTATAGCACGCCAACTGCAAGAGAAATATCTAGAAAAGAAGAGGAATGGGGGTTGATGAATGGATCATAATGACAGTTGTATGAAAACAGCAGCAATACAATAAGAGTCAATAACATGACCGGGGAGAAACTTGGAATAAATGACCTGAGTCCATCAGGGGTCTGTTCTTAGTCCATTGTTGTTCACTATTGTCCTTGAGGCTCTTTCAAAAGAGTATAAAAATGACTTATTGTGGGAGATGCTTTATGCTGATGACCTGGCTATTATGGCAGAGAGCTTAGAAGAATTAAGTGCAAGGTTCACTGTGTGGGAAAACAGCCTGGAGAGTAAAGACCAAATTGCTAATCAGTAACGTTAATCATGTTCCAACCTTTAAGTCAGGAAAGCACCCATGTGGAGTGTGTAGTAAGGGTGTTGGTGTAAATTCTGTGTTCTGTTTGTACTGTAAGCATGGGGTGCATAACCGCTGCAGTTGATTGAATAGATTAGACAATGTGGAGAATTTTAAATGCGGAGCATTTTTGAATCCACCAGTAAGGGCTGAGAGAGAAAAGAAAGTCAAAGTGGACAATGTCGAATATGATGTGGTTGACCAGTTTTGGTATCTAGGTGACAATTTAAGTGCAGGCGGTGGTGCAGAAGCAAGTTCTATATCTCGTGTATGATCTGCTTGGAAGAAATTTATTATATGGTAGTGAGACTTGGCCATTAATGGATATTGCCAGGATTTACAGAACAGATATGCAGATGATCAGATGGATGTGCAGTGTTAACCTTCAAAACAGAAAATTGGCTGAAGAATTAAGAAATAGATCAGGGATCTCTGATATACGTGATATCATCCGTCAGTCCAGACTAAGGTGGTTTGGACATGCGGAAAGGATAGCAAGCAAAAACCCAGTCAGTAAATGCAGAGTGATCGAAGTTGATGGAACAACATGCAAAGGCAGACCATGCAAAACATGGACACAAATTATCAGGAATGATTTGAAACATCTAAAATCAGAAGCAGGCCTCGCTCATGATAATGATGATGATGATGATGATGATGATGATGATGATGATGATGATGATGATGATGATGATGATGATGATGATTTCGCTTTCGACGAGATGATGAGCAGGTAAGAAACCGATTGCTCTTCAAAATTTTGTAGTTGCGCTAACCAGATACTTAGTTACTCTCATATACTGACATAAATTTGCTCGCTCACTGATGCAGATTACAGAATTTGTGTAGAGATCTCTGTAAATTCACTAATTATTCGATCTTTGAGTGAACTTACCGAGACCTGTTATCTTGGCCATGGTCTCGCTGTTGTCAAAGTTGACAGTTCCACTTTCACCCTCCAACGGTGATGACGTCAGGCTCATGTGAACAAGACTTGGACGTTTATGAGGCCAACGTCAATATCAGAGATGACGTCGTCTGCTTGCTCTCCACGTGAATGGGGTATTAGGGAGCTTACACACCGACGTGGCATATGCCACGTGGCATGCTATGTGGTATGTGACTTGGGAATGAACCTTATACAAAAATATCAAACCTTTCACACCGAAGTAGAGCGCCACGTGGCAAATGCGACGTATTACGACGAATACAGAACAATTTTGTCTCTTTCCTTGATGAACATTCTTTTTATGAGTTGCAGTTTCTGTTAAAATAGATGAAATTGCATAATTTACTCAGTTGATATCTGTTTTGAATTCAATTTAGGTATGCTCACGAAATATCACTCGCCGTTCAAATAGTCTCGTCCACTCTATACGATAAGTAACTACAAAATAATGCAATGACATAGCGTCTTCCGAACAGACGTAGGTTGTAATACATCTTCCCTACTTAAATAGTCTATGTAGTATAACAACATATTACATTAGAAAGAGTACTGGTCGTTCTTTAGCCCTCATGCATCTGCGGTATTAGTATCCTAGCTCTGTAATTAAGGCTTTACAATGGTCACTAAATGACGAAGGAGGACTTTTGGGTGTAGTTTAAGGCCCCTTCAGCCTATAAAAGCGCTGAGCAAGTCGACATTCCCTGTCTTATATGAGATGTACACACCATGTCCTTTCACGTTTTCTCCTACCAACTACCAGACCCATATAAGCAAATAACATTGCCTTCGTCAGAGGTATACATCTTTCTACGGAGCAGGTATTTTTCAAACATGCGACGTGGCATTTGCCACCTCAGTCTGAAAGCGCATTTTCGCGTGGCTTTTGCGACGTTGTATTTGCAACGTGGCCTTTGCGACGTGCCACTTTGGTGTGTAAGCTCCCTTATTCAGGTCAACTACAAATTTTGTCCAGTATAATTTGTCTATGGGCTATTAACCTTTGTATTAACCGTGGGGTTTGACCGGGGTTCGAACCAACAACCATTGAGTAATAAGTTCAACCCCTTAACCACTTTGCCACCATGGCTACAATAAGGCTTCATTGTTGAGTAATGAATAGGGTAAACTTTGGGGAAAAGTTAGGGAACTTTGGAAGCAGATGATCCAATAAAAACCCTTATTTTCTAATGGAAGAGAGCATTGTTATGTACCAAAACAACAGTTTTTTGAGAGAATCTTAACATAATAACTCGCTATGCCTCACAGCGGAGACGGAATGAATTTTTGTGGTTCCACGAGTAGTTTTTTTGTTTGACGCAATGCTCAGTCATTGACCCATACTTTTGCCGCGATGTACTCCTTTGGTAATGAATATCTATGAAACGGCCTGTTTTCATTTCAAAATTGCATTTGCGCGAGACTAAGTAATGAGAGTGGAATAAATGGGTCTTTACTTGCTACAAATGAATTCGCTATCTTTTTATTGCGTTCTCTGTTACCTGTCATTGGATGTTAGTTCACAAAACCAAGTCAGATTATCCTGAACTAACCTTCGTTGCAAACCTAAACCCAAGCTAAACCAACAATGCAGAAAATAACACATGCGCAGTTGCAGTCTGCGTAGTAGCAAGGCAAATACTAGGTTCAATGTGTCCTTACAAGAAATGTGGAAAATCCTTCATGTGTAACCCACGATAATTGTTTTCATGATTTATTGCGGATAGTTTCAGAAACACTGCATATTGTTGTGAGACACGATAAGAAATATGTAGCGCAGATTCAAACTAAAGATGCTGTGGTTTGAAGGCGTAGTTTGATAGCTCATGTTACAAAAATAACTCTAAGTGAAGTAAAGGGAGCCCACGGAATCTATGTTCGTATGATACACAGCTGGCCACTATCTTTACGGACACATCTCCCCGAATACTTCCAAAACTGAACAATTCTCTTCAAGGAATTGTCTCACACACGTTTAATGTATTGATTCTCTCAAGAACATTTTTCGAAAAGATACCAAAGAAATACAAAACATGTCACCAATGAGATTCAAACACGTGACCAACGCTTTCAAGGCGTATGCTCTACGAACTGAGCCAGGTGAACCCGATGTTAATGTTAAAGTATTGTAGTGAGCAGAGTACTTACTTCTGCGCATGTCCATGTAAATGTTTTGCTCTTGTATGCTGACGTTGATCTGCGATATATGCAGTAGTTTGAAAATCGTTGTATAAAAGCGTCCATGATTTGCTCGTTGAAGTTTCTAGTTTTCTATTACTGCGCTACTAAAGTTTCAGCAGTTAACCGTACTCTATTTCAGCATATTGTCCTTCCTCTAACTCATCTGGTCCTGTCAGCTACTTGGGAAATTTCTCTATAAGATAAAGTCAAAGGAAATAGTGCCGCTCCATTAAAAAATATCATTTGTCCAGCTTCGTCAACTTTGTCAGAATTCTCTTTAACGAAATTAACAGTATGCCGAATTCTTGTTATCAAGATACAGTGCCGAATGCGCACGTCATGCCAATATAGTGAACCGCATGATATTGATAAAAGTAAAAATTCGGATATTTAGTATTTCCCTTCTTCTCTTTGAACTTGACTTACTTTAAAAGTTACATGTGAAGCTGTCGTAAATGAAACTTGGATAAATGTTTAGGTTATGCATGTCGGAGATATTTCCTCGGTTATTTTTTGTGGAGATGTAAGCTGCCAGGCATCAGCATCAGTTGAAACGTTAATAAAATGTCTACCAATTTCAGGGTTGCGATCGGTGGATCAGGGAAGTATCTTTTAGCGAGTGTCGATGGGTAAAGCCCTCCAAAAATTATAAAAAATGGTAACCAGTATGATTTTCATTATTTTAAGATTTCTTTTTGACGAGTCTGAGATATGTACGAACACAATTGATGCCATTCAATTCTACTGGTTTTCATCTGCCTATATTTAACTTGTAGGGAAAGTACTTGAGCGTCACTTAACTTCACTTTACAAAGCTGTCGGCCCTTCAAAGTCTTTAGCCAGAAGCTGATTTTTTTTCTATAAAAACAATCCGCACGGGAGTTTTCTACTTTTACACTGTAGCTGTAACGCTGCAGTTACGTTTTTTACGTCTATGCACGATTTGTGACCACTTGTAAGTGACCTATAGTGTCTGTAAAGGGAGGTAGTTTATTGAAAAATCATTAAAGAGACAAAGAAAGAAGCATGGCAAGTCAAAGACAAAAAATGTCCCGTCCAAATTGCTGGTGATGTGTTGCATTAAGCATATTCACACAACATCAATTTTTCTTACACTAATGTGCTCACTATTATTGAAAAAACTCGTATAAAAATAGAAACTGTTTAAAGACGAGGTTGTCACTGTATGTTATTGAAAGGTTCAAAGGTAGTCGAAGGCTGCTCACACTGATCTGTTACAGTGGAATAGAGAGGTGCAAATTGCCTAGCTATGGCACCCATGACGACAAACATTGAAGCCTTTAATGACCATGATGATTATACCTGAAACCAAGATTATTTAAAGAATTTTAAACTTGTCTCGTTTGTACGAGAAGAACCTTGTTGACGCGCGCGAATTTACGAAGCAAGTATAAGTGTAAAAGTGCTGCACTTCCGTGGAGATAAATCTAATTTATCACTGAAAGTTGATGGCAAAGAATCAGCAATGACTTAATGGCACCGTTGTTTTCCGCATTGACTGTAATTGTTTAGTTAAGAAGGTGTGGGTTTAATTTGTTTGCAGCATGATTATAAACAAATATTCACCAGAAATGTACATTAAGGATTGCGATCCTCAGCGTCATTTGTTTCTCAACTGCTGCCCTTAATCTACCCCATATGAGTTGCTGTGACTGGTGTCCGGCGCAAGCTGAATGGGAGTAAAAGCTTAGTTACATGCAAATTTAAATCTTTCTAAATGAAAGTAAGTCTGCAAATTACGTCCTTGTTAGTCTCAATGATTAGTTTCATCCATACGATGATTTGACATCTCCACAAAATATTTTCGAAGCCGCAACAGAGAACGATCGCAAAGTGCAGCGCAAGCGCATTTGCTGCAAGATGGCGGTTAACCAGGCTGGGAAGTAGAGCCTTAGCGTTGGACACCTGTACATCGAATGATTGGAAGTTATTGTCAGGAAGATATACCACAATTACACACAAGTCCTTATGGTTTTTATTTGAACTTATCATACGTTGTTCAAGAACGTCTTGTTGAGACACTGACTTTGCAACGCCGTTGATAATTTCCAAAGCAAGATTTGGGAATAGCAGTGGCCCTGTTCCCGACTAGGTCATGTATTTGATTTACATCAGCCGTGTTTTATAACATGGTTTACAAGAATGCAATCCACTGTGAACTTTTAGGGAGGCGCTACGACGTGTAAACAGCAAGGGATAGTCATAAATCACCGTACAAGGCTTACTGAACTATGATAAGGAACATTGCAGTTCGTGGTACATTCGGGTAAGTCGAATTTGATGTAGTCACTGTCGTAGGCTTGCGTATCGGTAGTAGATAATTTAGGAGATTAACGTGGGATATGCCAGCATAAATTCTGTAGAATAGCTCAAGGTAATTGTGAAATGTATCTATAGGACAAAGGTTTATAACACCAATCTGGTAGGCCTATCCAAGAACGTATGAGGGAGGTACCTGAATTTGTATATAGTTCAAGGTTTGTACACACAAATAACCTACCAGCATGTGTTGTTTTGCTGCAAAGTACAAGCGTACAGATTATAGTATTACAAAAAAGCACTTTCAATGGACAGCAGTCATGAAAATGCTACTCTTTAGGGTCTAGGCAGTATCAGAATGCTCTTTATGCAGCAGTCTGACGCCCATAACATAAAGTATGATTGTACTGTCACAGTACCGAGAACAGGAGCAAAAGTTATCATGGGACCAGGATATACTGTGTTGGTTAGATATGCTGTAGCAGGGTTCAGTTGACCAAGGTGGTAAGATAGGAAGATGAGACTTGGATGATTATATACAGTATATAGGCCTAGCATATTACTGCCAAAAAATGAAACTATAGTAGGCCCTATTGCAGGAAATACTTACCACTGCTTTCAATTAGACAGACCTGCATTGTTGGTACGTTCGCTTCCCAAAGAGGGACCAATTGTGAATTACTGTGATTACCTGGGAGTGATAATTATTTATATACCACAACACAATAATTGATCAGGCAACATGTTATAAAAGAGGGTCTTAAGTTATATATGAATGCAACACTGTTTGTATATGGTCAACTATTCTACCTTGCCCTTAGCTGTAGTGGTTGTGGGCAGGGAGTGTCTAGGCATGATACTCAGGCGGTACCAAATATGACTTAATACCACACTTCCATGCTGTGTTAGGGTGTGACAGTAACTGATTTTCAATGCCTTGCACACAGTTGTAACAACACAAAACATTGGCCATAATAATAGGGTTTCCAAAATTTATTCACACAGTAGTATCCTCATACCTTGGTTACACCCTTGCTTAAAACCACTGTAGTGAATCAATGGGTACAAACATAGTTGGCAAAATATATCAAAATCTGAATTGTGTATGTAAGTTAGACAACTTTTTGGTGATCATTTCCACAGTGGGTAACAAGCAATACCTTGATAAAACCTCATTTCAAGTATATATGATTGCAATGCCTAGTAATTAGTTTTCAATTTAAAATGTAATGATGAGGATCCAAATCGTGCAAAGCAGTTGCATTCAGACATAAATTGACTTCAAAGAAAAAAAGGTTAGCTGGGTACTGCACCAACACTTTTAAAATTCTTTAGAAAAACTCTCACACATATAGCAGTCAACCAGATAAGACTTACATGCAATGATGTACTGGTAGCTCCCAAAATAAGCTGTGTATACCAATTTTGCTAAAGGGTCCAAGGTAAAAAATGTAATTCATAAGACCAATTGATTAGAACAGTTGGTTGCACATGAAAGCTGACAGTTCCATTGCTTTAAAAAATTGCTATTTTAAAGTAATGGGTTCTATTCCAGAATGCAATAGGAATGAAAACACTTATTCTATTTCCCAAAGTTTTATTGACATGGTCAAAGAAATTCCTTGCTTTACTGACAATTCTTGAGTCATTGTCGCCTTATCCAAATGTCTCAGTGGGCTTAAGCTGAAGTTTGCAAGCAAAATGATACAGATGGGTGAACCAAAAAGTGAATGTTGTTTGTAAAAACAAAGCCAGGGAGAGGAGCTACATGTACATCACCCCATGGCCCATAAAGCTTGTTAGCAAGAAGAACCTTAACTGCAAATCCTTAATTTGTTTCCATCTCTGTTATCTGTTAACAGCTATGCTGATAAACGTACCCACTGATACTAATCATCCAAAAAGTTTTTTTGAGCAAGAACTTTGTGAGTTGGCAGAGCCCAATATTGGCATTTAAAGTGATATCTAGAGTTTATCTTTGGTGAACACACAAAGGTGATACATCTATTTTAAAGGGGTAGAAACGTTTCTCTATTTTAATGCAATAGAACCATTCACTATTTGGTGGACACATGGGGAATGGGAGCCTAAAGCTACTAAAGATATAATTTAAAAGAAGAAAGTTACAATTTTAGGCGCCCTTTGCTCAGGAAGTCGTTTCAAGTAGATATATAAGTTACCAGTAGTAATAGTTTACATATCTGCACATGGTGGACTACCAGTTTTGTGAAAAGGCTGACCTTAGGAAGAATTGAACCAATGTTTATAGGTTATACCAAGGCTATAAAAGTAGGCTAGGCTTCAAAATGTTTTGGCCATACTTGACCCCCAGCTACCTTAAAATGTATGCTTCTGAATGACTGAAACTCTTTCACATTTGCTGTGAGTTATTATTATTATTATTTTCTGTGTACAATAAAATATTTTTGGATTAATCAACAAGTAAACAATTCCTCTATTAAAATGGTACAAATTTTTGAAAATGCCACAACAGAAAGTACTAAAATATTTACATAAACACAGTGAATATTATCAGTAAATTAGAAGTTAATTACTAAGAAGCTGAAAAATTGTTAAATATATACAGTGAATATTAAAGAGACACTAAACAAGATGGGCATTTTAGTAGCAAGTTGTACCATAAAACACAAGTCTATGAAAGTTTCCAGAGATGTCAGAAAAGGCAAAATTGCAAGGTTAGGTCTTTAAAACTTCATTAAATTCTTTCAGTTCACGTCAATTCCAGTTTTAACTTTTAGTTTAGCTTTTTTGAGAAGGGAAGGATGTAAAGGAATGCTTCTAAATTTCACAACATACTTCTTCTATGGTAAATCACTTATTATAAGATTTCAGCTTATATGTGAAAATGCCATGCATCAAATAGACATGGTATCACAAAAATGTGGAAAATGTGTTTGGACCAATAAACGGAGTGGAGTAAATGAAAGTTGAGCACTGTAACATCTTTTTGAGAGGGTGGGCAGGCTTCCAGAAATGGAGTGAAACTTCCGTGAGGTGGAATTCCTGGTCCAATCTAGTTATAATATGAAAGTTATATATATAATTAATTTTATTCCCATTGCACATCATAGCCTCTAGAGTTAATGTACATATGTCAACAATGAGCTTATATCTGCTGTCAGATAGCTTAAAACAGCCTTGTTGTCGTCATCATCTATGGCCAACTGTCAGGAATAATGATACCTTCCTATATTTGCATATTCATAAGTGAATGATAATACATTGTCTGAAGTAGCCCCTAAAAACTATCTGATTATCGATCACTTGCACATTGTAGCAGCCGATTGCTTTCACAATAATCAACAGAAGTAGACAACCTCACTAATGATCTTTTTAAGAGTGTTTCCCCATCATTAATGGGATAAGGGAAGTTTTGAACTTCTTGGCGTTTTGTGTACAATTACATAGATCAAGTAAATGTTGAAACATCACGTGAAATGCTAATCCATGGGGGTAGTCTTCACTGATCTGTGTTACAATTGTTTGCAGTTTGGTGAAAGATTTCTATAATACCCCATGATAGTCTACAATATGGTTGGAGCCAATTCTAAATACTTTTACTTTATACAATTTTCTAGAGTGCTCTATAGTTGTCTATGATGTTTTCTGACATTGTTTTGTTAGAATTAAATTGTGTTTGGCTGGCTTGAGTAAGCTTCAAATGATATTTCCCAATATGTAGGAGTGGTATGTTGCATCTACCTTCATATTGTCATCCCTAATCTATTTATAGCCATTTGGACATTGCAGTTACGTGCAATAATGTAAATTCATTATCTGCCTGTGAATACCTTCAGATATGCAATTGAATTTTCATGAAATATCTGTACCACTAGCAAATTTGAACATTATATATGACAAGTGAAACAGTATTTTACTGAAAAATTTAAGTATGTATAAACAGAGAGAATTTCATTGAAAATGATGGTTAATGATTATGATGATAATTATGATTATGATGATTATTATGCTTATGATGATGATTATGATTATGATGATAATTATGATTTTGATGATAATAATGATGATTTCTACATATCATTACCATAAAATGAGATAGAGAAGGTGTTATCTGGTAGACAAATTTATTAGTGCGCAAAGTTTCAAAGCAATATCTTCAGCGGTTTCTGAGAATGCATAGTGAACGAGAGATTCTGACCCAGATTCCGCCATGAAAATACACTATCGCCCGGTCTGGTTAGGGTTATATGAAAGCGCTGAGATTCCTCTGAATTGGAACAGAGCCCTTGAAAAAAAACTAGATTGTCTTTGTTAGGTTGCCATCAGATGTTTGCAGTTTAAACGTATTGTGAACGTCCTGATGATTGAACTAATTGTGTTCTGCTCAGGCGTTTTTCTCATATTGAGAAAATGTAATATAACATCACCACGGTAAGTCCACAGGTACAGAGTTCTTGAGAAAGTTTAATACTTCCCTTAAATGGATGAAGGGATCTAATCTGAAAATGCCATAGTTTACGAGGTAGATGGGTTTTTGTGTTTGTAGGCTAAATGTAAACATGACATTCCCTTGAGTTTTTGAGTAGTATTACCCTTATAAACATTTTACACAATTTCATAAAATAAAATCTTAAAATTTGTTTGCTTTCCTGTGGTAAGTGGTTGCTTAAGACTTTAAAAAGTATATACAAATCATACAGCAGTTACGAATTTTAAGAAAACAAGCAAGAACAAAGGATGCTTTAATCACAGCTCAAACCCATCAGGGTTTACTTCTGAGGAAAAGACGAAGGATTAGAAACTAACTTTGTATGAAATGATGTGGTGTAAAGAGGCAGCGTGGTTGAATGGTTAGTGTAAGTTTCCTTGGGTGCCATCGACTTCCAATTATTCCAAGTGAAAGGTTGTGACATTTCCTTCTCTTTTTCATGTGCATGTGCAATGTGTTGGCACTCGCTATGAAATCAATTGGTAGAGGATGATTATCGGCTTGCTTAAACTAGAGTGCCAAATGTCGGGTTTGAAGTGTCTCTATATAAACTTTGCTCAGAGAAAGCTCTTGGCGGACATTCTTTACTTTGCCTATAAGTATTGAGACAAAAAAGAATACCGTTCGGTACCATGTTAACTAAAAATCAACATGATGTAAATTAGATAGCTAGTAACGACATTTGGCAGTTTTATTTTTGCATGGCTGATAAGAAAACATAGTAAATTAATTAAGTGACTTAACGTCTATAATTTTACCTCATATATTGCCCATGATAACAAGTTAATTTCTTCCCCGAGGATAGTTGACCCTATGTTGCAGCGCCCAAATACCTCAATATGACATCAGTTTAAGAAGATTCTATAGAAATAGAAAATACGTCCCCACCAGGACACGAACCCGTTATACTCC
>JAAAKM020006971.1:37486480-37562991 GCA_010016025.2 Alatinidae sp. Z8VKAUB7J3
GTCAGGGCCAAGGGTGTCTAAGCAAGTTCTTCATTAACCTCCTTGCACTCTTTTCCCTTGGATTTTATCGCTGACAATGACTTCCTCTAGCGCTCTTTTGCTGATTATGCGTCCAAGAAACGTCCATTGGCGTCGTTCAGTCGAGTCCAGGATCAAACGCCCCTGTGCTGCTCGTATCAGAAACTCCTTGTTGGACACTCGACACATGTAGGATTGAATTAGGAATCATTAGGAAATCATTACGCGAAGAAACCCTTACGTCAGCCTACATCATTACTCCTTTTAGTTCTTAGTGAATGACTTTGCACATGTTATTGTTTTGATAGATCAGTGAAACTGCCGGTAAGACAAGTTTCTGCACAATCAACATCAGTTCAAATGTTGTCTCGCTTGGAAAGCTTGTCCTGTTTACTTCCTGACTTTCTGTTAACTTATATCGTTTCTCCGACTTTGTCGCTCTCATTCGCAAACTAGCAAGATGCAAAGACAGTGCTTACTATACACAATTTTTGCTACATCACTAGTCTATTTGCAGATAAAGCAAGAAATGATACCCTTACCTCTGTTGTGGTTTTTTTATATCTTCGCCATCTACAGCTACACTGTGGTGAAATCTTTTCTGTTTCTCTGGCGTCTATTCAAATTTACAGCTTTCATGATCTAATAGACATTTCAGCATATGAGTGCCCGTTTGGATACTTACCTCCCAGTTTCCTTATTTCTTAACATACAAACGACACTGATACCTTAGCTAATTAAATTTAATCATAAACTAAGACACCATAAAATGATGAATGACAATAATAGAGTAAACCTAAGTACCTACTTACATTTGTTTTCAATAAAGCTCTTATTGCGCAATATTATTTCTGCGCCATGGAACGTATCCCTTGACGGCGCTAATAAGCTCAATGCGCCTGTTAATAACAATCACATTTTTCAGCTAGTAGTTATGACTTTATTTCCCTTGAGCGGATGCATTAGTATTTATTCAATATTTTCATGACACTCTTTGTAGTGTTGTTTTTGGCCCACACTACGCACTATATATGTTCCCTGAATATACTATACCGCGGCTGTTTCTCTGATGCCGTTCAACAATAAATCTTAATCGCTCAGCAACATGGCTGAAAAACTCTGTGTAACTACGGAAACGAAAACTATAACTCAACAAATACTGCAGTACCGGATAAAAAAATTGTCTGAGATCAATCGTTTCTTTGTCTTCTTTTCCTAAATTTTTCTTTTCGTGTCTTCTTCTTTCTTTCTTTTCTTTCTTTACTATCTTTTACTTTTCCTTTAGTATCCTGTATTGATTTTCCTTCTTTCGTTTCTCTTTTTTGCTTTTCATGTCTACCTTCGCTGCCTTTTCCTTTTCCTTTTCTATCCTCTACTACTTCTGAGGGCCTTTTGATTCGAGAATATGTCATGTTTTTAATTTCCTTTCCTCTCTGGCCAGTTTCGAAATTTTGCGATGTTGTTAATCGAAACTGAAAGACAATAAACGGACCTTAACGGCACTGATATTATGACACGTCTTTGAAGGTCAAATATTATTTGAGGTCCTCTGATAATTTAAAGTGGCTCCATAACCTGTTGAGGGTTAAATGGTGTGATTAGAATATTGTAGAATTACATCTTCGTTGTAACTACCCAAATTAAGCCCTGGCTTCATGGCAAAATAAGCATGCAGCACAAAACTGTTCTTGCGTGACAGTGATTTGATGCTTAGATATAATTTTGTCAAAACTGTCTCCCTAGTGTATATTTCTTGGAGTGCACTTCGAAGTATCGAACCTACACTGTTACACAAGTACACGCAGGTACACAATTGGTTCCCTTGATAAAGCAGCCAGACTACTGAAGTAGATGGTCTGATTATTTGTTCACACTTGTTTTTATTTAAGAAAAAACCCCAAGTTGTTGACAGAGTTGCTTTCTTAATTAGACCTGACCGTCTCCTGACAAACTAAGCCAAACTGTTGGACTTAACTCTCGCTTATTACATTTTTGGTTGATCCTCTTTTCAAGAACATAGCGCTCGATAATAGCAAACCATTATCAGTAACCATAATAATTCTTGGATTAAAATAGTGTGCTGCGGTACAGTGTTTAAAAGTCACTGTTCTGCAAAGCATATATCGGTTTTATTAACTAGATATTGTTTATAGTTATAATCGTGTAATCTTGCTGTCTTTGAAAGGCAAGAGTTTTGAATGTGGATCACAGAAGAAGGAAGAAGAAAAAGATGCATGTTGTCTGTGATACTCTTGAATAGTCCATGTGAGATCAACGGCTATTGGTCACCCTTACGCAAAATAGAGTGTTCACTAGCTTAGGTATCAAGTACTGAATTATGGATTTGATTTGACTGCTCCTTCTATGAACACTGAAATGATGCATCAGTATGTAGCTGGCAATCTCAACTGCACATTTCAAACACTGTCAAAGGGCATCAACTGGCCGACAAGCTTCTCTATACTCAGTTGTCAAGGAAGTGAACAAACCAATTATGCTGGTATTGAGGAAGACGCAAACTTTCGATTTGTTAAAGCAAGCGCAACCTTAGCAATGGCTGCGCCACTGGGGTAATAGACGAGCGGCTTAAGCTACACTTGTTTTTCAAGAAATATTTCTATCTGATAAAGAGAACAAAAAACACAGAAATAAGAAAGAAGAGAGGAAAACAGAGTTATTTGTTAGATCATTATGTCAAAAGATGTAACTTCTTCTATAATTATCGCTTGGAATAAACTACTCAAAACTCATACATACATACATATATACATACATACATACATACATATATACAAATATACATACGTACATACCTACATACATACATGCACACATATATACATATACATACATACATACTTATTACCCTAAAGTGGCGCATATCAAGGGAGACTAGGGGTTATTTGTCGTCAGCATTAATGGTTGAGATAAAATCGATGCTATGTTCTTGCTTATCATAAACATCACTAAAGTGAACGGAAGGGGTGAATATAGTGTGTGTGTATGTATGTGTGCTTGTGTGCGTGCTTGTGCTTGTGCATGTGCATGTGTCAATAAAATTCGAAATAATCCTTTATCAAAAACTGTTATATTGCGCTACATGGATCGTCTTAAATACTAATAACAAGTTGAAATGACAAACAAAATCATAATCACAAAACTTTTAGAATGAGTCACCTTTCTTAAAAAAGCATACCTTAAGGACTCAAGAAAAGTAAACAAATAAAGGGAAAGAGATGACACAGACAAACCACCACGTTTTGGAAAGATAACTTTTAAATTATACCGTATTTCATCCGCCGATCCAGTTTTCTTGATCATGATTGATTTAGGACAGTGTTTGACGGCAGCAATCGCTTAGTTTATGTTGTCTATTAGGAATAAAGTCATCAATATTCGTAATATTTGCGTGGAGATCGCAAGTTTGCTATGCATCTCTGGATCACATCTGATCAGGCGCGAAGAAAATGCTTACGGAAGGGTAGAAGTATGCCGTTTTTACGCTTTACCAAAACACAAGTTGAGATAACACTGATTGCTACACGCATTTTATAAAACTTACCATCCGTACTTTTCATGTTAGCTGATAATAAACTCTTTTCAATGCAAGGCAGCTGTCTTGGAATTTTCGCAACTATTCAATGGAGCTAGTTTTGTAGCTCTCGAGGATTCGTATCTGGCTACCATTGCTACAAAATCGACAGCCAGAAAATGTAGAAATTACGACACGAGATAGCCGTAAATTCACCGTACAATATTGGTCCCGTAGGCAGTGATTGGCCCACTGTATTAAGCAGGCCATTTTTTCCAACCATGGGGCTAACAAAGCCGGCCTGTACAGTAAAAATTCTCCGTACGTAGGACGCAGCTGAGGCTTACTACACCTTATAACTACATTTTTGTTATAATTGTAAAAAGTAGAAAAGTTCGTGTAAAAGTTTGCACAATAGTGCTAGTGTTACAATGAAGAACCAAGTTGAGATTTTACAGTCTGAACGTGCCCGTGTTGTTTGTGGCGCCTTTGACTCCTTGAAAGTACACGTTTTTTAGGTGTTGTGACAGTGGAAATTATTTTTATATGTATGACAACAATCCGAACGCTGAAATCTTTCTCTTAAACACTTGGTAGCACTATTTGTTTCGTTGTCTTTCTCGATCAATTAGGGTGAAGTTTACAATGGCCCACGCACGACGGAACACGTTGTTAGCTTCATAATGCAGTCTGTTGATGTCACAGTTACTGAATTAAATTCAGGTATACTCATACTTTGACAACCGTAGTTTTGAAAAGAACACTAGAGAAACAGAAAATATTTCACCACTGGGGATCGAACCCGTGACCCACGCTTTCGCGGCGCGCGCTCTACCAACTGAGCTAGGTGACCTCCGATGTTAGCATATATTTATCCAGTGTTCCTTTTAAAACCTACGTTTCAAATCCTCTCTTCTTGATGATACTTTGACAACCATTGAATGCTTTTCATCAATTTTATAGGACGTACATACATCTACAGAGTACATTTGTTATTTTACTCATATATCCTTGGGAAATCATAGGACAAATTTCCAAATAGTTGGCTTTTACCATGGAAAAAATGTTTCCCTTATTTTTTGTTCATTAGAGTACTTTTTAAGTCAGGGCGACGGATATCAAGAACCTTCATTCAGAGAAACATAAGGAGATGAGTGTTTCTGTATTCGGTTTATAAAGGTTTTCTGAAAGTCTGTATTAAACTATAATGTTGGAACCGAAGTATAGTTTACACCCTGTTTGCTGGGATGAGGAGAGGGGAGGATTGGCAATGGGAGTCTGACAAGGGAACTTCGGGGACGAGTCGGAGACGCTGCTCGCATCAGATTGCATGGGACAAAGGGGAATGGTTGGATACCAGTTACCAGCAGTGTACTAACTACTGCAACCAGGGCGACCCAGTCAGATGAAGAGATCACTTGACGAGTGGTAGCGCAGTGACTAAGGCTATGGTTTACCAGTGAAAGATTTTAAGCACGCTGTTGATATTGAAGTTGTGAGAACAATTATCTAACTACTATCGAACGCTTTGAGCCGACCTTGCTGACTCATTTTTAATGTGTTTGATATGAGGTTAACGTTACATTGGAAATGAAAGATCTATCAGGCCAGCCCTTGAAATTCGCCTTAAGAAGGATAGCGCCAATGCTTCTCGGCCTTTTGGCAAGGAATGGATTTAGTAACTGTTCTCATTAATGACAGATGCTCTCGGTAATCCGCGAGAGGCGGTCCTACTAGGTGATTGAGTCTGCCTCATGGCTTTCTTCTCTGCCCGGTAGCCCAAATTGAGGGACGTTGCTCTTGCTCTTGGACGCCCCAGCTGCCCTTTATTTATTAGTTAGCCAGTTTGGTGGTTTTTCCGCATATCATATTGATTACCAGTGACCAGAATAAAAACGACTTAGCGAAGCCGTGTTTTTAGGAGCTATGAGAAAAGCTAATGAGAAAAGCTAATGAGAAAAGCTAGCTTAAAGTCTAAGAATTGATTATTTTGCAAACAAATACATTGTGCTGAGAAATGGATTCATTTTGCTAATCGTTGTCGCCAGGCACTGGTCACAAGAATCGTATGGAGTGAAGCGAAGAGAGCTTTTAACGAAGAATTTAATGCGATTGCTGTTACCAGGGTAAGGTGGAAACATTAAACAAAATGAATTCGTTACTCAGCACAATATTCAAATTTATAACACTAACCAACCACTAAATATATTATGTTTACATCTTGTTGCTAATCTTACTCCTTTTTTCTTTGGTCGGTTCTGATTGGTTCTTTACTGCTTAAATAGTTTGCTGCTAATCATCGTCTTTATTCTATTGCTATTATCCCATTTTAAGTGATATTGTGGTTGGCAGTGAGGTTTCTCTGCATTCTTCAGAATGTGACAAGATTTTATCAATAGTTACCTTCTCCATAACATGCTTTAGACAGTCCATCAGCATTCTCTTTGCTTTTCCGTTCTTCCTTTTTTGCGAGTTATGAAGGCTATTACTCTTTTGCTACGTGACGTTTTCCCCTAACTGTTACGTGGCCTTTTCAATGAAGCCTGAGTTACCTCACCTCAGCACCTAATTATCCAGCCTTCAGCTTCGCACTCGCCACGTCATTCTCCGTTTTGTTCATTCGGTTCATCCCACCATCCAACTTCAACATGTCGATCTCCGGTAGTTTCATTATCTGCACCGGGCTCCCCGCCACAGTCAGGGTTTTCATATTGTGTATCATTGCTTCTGCAATCATCATCTCCTTAGCCTTCTATGTACTATTATAGATATCTTTTTACGCTAAGAATACCAGTGTGCAGCAGTACCTACCTTCTTACTCTGGAATAGTGGAGCCCAGGCATTTGAAGATCTTCATCCTCAGGACTTCTTCTCATAGAATGTAGAGCATTCTAGGCGCGATGTGTACTATATCTGCTACAAGATAATTCACTCATTTAGTCCGCCGTCCTCCAATGGCGCCCTCTGTGACTCTAACCTTGGTAATCATTTGGCTCAAATGCGCATAAGGACTCACCCCGGAGGATCATGTTACATTATCCTCTCGTATTTTCCTCGATTATGCAGTCCATCACAACAACAAACAAAACTCGACTAAGTGCTAGTCCTCGTTGTATCCCTGTCGTCTCTTTCCAATTTCATGCGGTTTTACGTAATAAGATGGTGCTTAGTTTTTAAACTTTCAGAAACGGTATTTGCATTTTCTATCGTTAGCCCCAGAGGCAAATCGCAAACTATTCGAAGAACATTGATACGTAGAGAAATGAACACGATTTCCTAGTGCGGTTTACAAACCATCTAGTGTTATTCGAACGCATTATCGTATTATGGCGGGAGTTACAATTTTTACAGGACTTCAATCCAAGCCAGCCATCGTTCGTTCCTGAGAAATTGCTGCACCGATTGAGCCACTCTCAGATTGCAAGGTATTCCGTCATTCAAACTTTGAAAGCGTTATGGATATTACTTGAGAATCGTTATGAAGTGTAATAGTTGTACCCAAATTAGACTGATTCAATTAAGGAGCTACAAGGGTAATAGCCTGGAAATTTATTCATACGGTAAGTATTCCTCAACATTTAGTAACATTGACATAGTATTACAGGATTGTTATCTCACAAAAACAAAAAAAAAATGTCATGGTGATGGTCGTTAAAGGTAGCTTTAAAATACAGCCATACGTTAATGGACTGGAACCATTTAAAGGATGCCAGAAACAGTTCGCTTCTAAACTTGAAATCAGAGATGAGCTGACAACTTACTAGCTGACGCACAAAGGAACGGAAAATATATCCTTTTTATTTCAAGAGCTCTACTTCAGTGACCCCAACCAAAAGCGCTTGTAACGTAACATCAACAAGGTTTTTCTGCCGAATAATTAACTGGAACTCCTTTGTCCGTTACGGTTACAGTTTGACTATAGCCAAAAGATGTATTTAGGAAGACGTATATTATCTGTGCAAGTTTATATATGAGGTTTTTAAAGTTGTATCCATAAGGACATACGCCGTTGGAGGTGTTTAGAAATATTCTACCGTACTCCTAAAACAAAATCACACATTTTGCATTCCAAGCTCCGTGTACTAAGATTCTGCAATTCTTTCTTACAGTGAATTTAAAGCAAGTCAATGAGGAAGGCTCCTTGCCTTGGATTGTATCCATCTGCTCGCCGGATGAAGGTAAGAGCCTGTCACCAGATCTCAGCAAAGATTATAGAATCATAAGTTAATCCTTTCACTTTCCTCTAAAGTTTCACATTTTCCTGCCCACTGCCCGTGCCACGATAGTTAATGGCACGTTGTGTGTCTTCACTAAATCGTTCTGTGGTGAATAATTGTTTGAAATATAACATATCTTAGCACGGGGATTTGAAGCCCAGACCCATGTATTGGAGGCCTATGCCCCATCAACGAAGCTAGGTGAACTCCGATGCTTGCATCATCTCATTTCTGGAAGTTCCGAAAATGGTGATTCTGGACTTGGTAACTACTTAGAAAGCTTAAACATGTTTATTGTAAGGAAGACGAAAAGGAACGTAATATGACCATTACAATCACTAGCTTGGTTTATTTCTAAGGCGTTGAAGACCCGACATTAAATAGTGTGACACTGAACCAGCTACATGGGAGCAGGCTGGCAACATTCAAGTCTCGTAAAAGGCTTCTGTTTACAGTGAAAAGAGAAGCGAAACAGTCCTTTACGCGTGCGTTGATAATGGCGAGACAGTGTAGGTAACCAAGAAGGAACTAATGTTTGAGATGCTACTATTAACAAACGTGTAACTCCGTAAATGAAACCATTTGACATTAGGACCCCTTATGTAATCACAGTTAATACAGTCGCCAAATAGCATACTATATCGGTATGGTCTTCTAAGACCTGAGGGCATAAGTTGAATGGCCAGTAAAGTAAGAGTAGGTAATTATGTCGTCTTAAAAAAATGGAAATAATCTTGTTAGGTTAGGTCTGGTCTAGTCAGGATTATATATTACGTGTACGTCATTTACAGCGTTTTATGCCCCCAAGCTAGACCACTCGGTTTTTATATTGACAGGCCATTCAGCTTTCATATTGACAGGCAATTGAGCTTTCTTGCCCCTGACGCGCCATTCCAGTTTTTGTTGTTAAATGAATCGCCAGGAAGAAATGGACATAGTGCGTGTAGTTAGGTATAGGAGTTTCCAAGGACAGACTTCGAGACGCCATTGTCTGTCTTAAAGGAATTGTTCACAAGGAAAAATAACCAATCATCGAATTAAAATTACCAGCATGCTCCTTTGGCAGTCTGCTTCACGGTATCAAACAGTTATGGTATTGCCGTTGTTGCTATCTGTATCAACTATACTAACAAGTTTTGCCTCGTTTGTATTACTGATGACAGAGTAAATTAACATGGTGTCATAGTGTTACAATGCATGCTCTCAACTGTATGAAGTGGTGTGTTTGTTACATGTGAGACACGATAAGTTTGGATCTATGAAAATACGTTCTGCATACAAATTACTTGCTAAGGGCGTAATCTACCCTCGTGGTATGAAAGTGTGGATGCTGTTGCTGATAGCGAACACATTTATAGAAGATTCGACGTCCTTGCTTATGCACGATCTTCGCGCTGAGGATTTCTCCAACAGGAATCTCCCTATATCATCACAAGTTTTTTATTATTACCCTTTTATTGAATTTTAGATTGCCTGTCAAATGAATCAAAACTAAAATTATCAGCCATGTTGGTAAGTATCTAGGTTGTTTGAAGTTCTTTATTATAGTGTACAATACATACTATGATATGCAATACCTACTACGATATACAATATGTACTACGGCCTTGGAACACTTTCTACGTTGTGCGATAACGTTCTACGGTATGCAATACATTTTTTGGTATACAATACATTCCACAGTATACAATACGTACTGCAGTTTTGCAATACGTACTACAGTAATACATTCAACGGTATATAATACTTTCTACGGTAAACAATACGTTCTATGGTACACATTAATCACTACAGTACGCAATATGTATTTTGGTATACAATACGTTCCATGGCATGCAATATGTTCTACAGTATACAATATGTACTGTGGTATGCAGTATGTACTTTGGTTACAATACGTTATGCGGTATACAACACGTACTACAGTATGTAATACAGGTAGGTACCAAGGTTTACAATACCTTCTAATACACTATGTTCTACAGTATACAATACGTTCTACAATATACAATACATTCAACCGTATATAATACTTCCTACGGTAAACAATACGTTCTATGGTACACATTAATCACTACAGTACACAATACTTATTCTGGTATACAATACGTTCCATGGCATGCAATATGTTCTACAGTATACAATATGTTCTACAGTATACAATATGTACTGTGGTATGCAGTATGTACTTTGGTTACAATACGTTATGCGGTATACAATACTACAGTATATAACACAGGTACGTACCAAGGTTTGCAATACTTTCTAATACACTATGTTCTACCGTGTGAAAAACATTTTACTATGCAAAAACACATTCTACCATTCATTGATGAGCCGGGTGGAAAAAGTAATCTAAGCAATATGATGCCGCACAAACAATATGATGCAAACGCAATGAAATATTTACAAATGATATGATCCTGAGCATCTATGTTTGTCATATCATTTTCAAAAGTAGGTTATAACCGTGATAAGAGTTAATAAAGTAGGAATAAGTGAATACCAAATCCGTTCAGGAGGAAGAAAGTGTTAATGGCAGAACGAGGGGAAATATGAAGTGTCAGAAGAGGGAGAGATTTATTAGAGAAGCTGTTGCGTTCTACCATATACAATATGTACTGCTGTAGACAAAACGTAATGCAATCTACAGTATTTCTCTGTAGACGGTCATCAAGTGACGAATTGAATTGCAATATTGTTACTGCAAAAGGTTTCATGTAGCGCAGTAATGTCGGTCTTTGAGCCGTAGAGGAGTCGCAACTGTATAGTAAGGCAGCAGGATAGCAAAAGCATAAAGGCTTCTTACTGTTAACCGAGGAGCTGTGCCGCAACGGTTCCTACAGCTTCGCGTTCTTTGAAGGATATCATATCGCCTTTTATCTCCTGCTGAAACGGAAAACTATCGCGATTTTCCGATAACAAGGAGAAATTAGTTTAATCAAACTATTTAAGTATGTGAAATTGAACAGTTATAAAAGCCTATGATATCGCTTAACTCGTTACCCTGATATGTTTGGGTGGGGAGGGGATGTTTTGCGCCTATAAATTTTGAGCTGCAACTTCTCTGATGATTTTTTTGTAATGTTTGTCACATGTATTCATGGCATTGTAGTCGATTGACAAGCACTAATGTAATATTTAACCGGTATCTCCAGCATCAAATTAACGATCTAAGTTGGTTTTGTTTAAATATAGAGCCGAAAAGCACGAACAAGTAGGCATTTCTTGGCTAAAGGAAACAGAAAACTGAAACTTTACGCCGACTGTTTAACCTGGCACTCAATGGCGCCCAATCTAATGGAAGACGATACATGAAAAATTTGTTTTGGTAATAATAAAATATAGGATAATTCTACTAATAGTGTAGGAATATCAGACGTTTAGGCTTACAGTTGTGGAATTATGCAAGCCCTAAATCATATAAGAAAAAGGAATAGGTAGGGTATGGTTAATTTCTAGGTTCTTGATATTATTATTGTCAATGAAACTATGTCTTTGAAATGAACATCAAGAAATTCAATTACCGAAGATTAGGAACTACAGTAAACAGGATTGAGATTTTTAGTGAAATGCAGTACTGCAATCCTTATGTTGTAGTGCTCTGTACTTTGCTCACCCAAGATACAGATTCACATAGGTTTACTTTTACCTGATCTTTGCTTAAGATATTATCAATATTACAAACTATTTGATGTACTACTTAACATATATAATTCTCCTTTTGTCAGGACAACCTTGCAAATGTGGGTGAAATCAATTGTGTACGTGAAGATGCTTTATGTGATGGTTTGGGGTACTTTGAATTCTTTCTTCTAAGCACTGTTGTGGCAATAGTTAGTACCCCTCTGGCCCTTCTTACTCTACGACCTTTTGTGCTTCTTTCTAGAGACCTGGGGACAAAGCCCATTGTTTTCGGCGTGAGTCAGCTGGGTTTACAGCTGGGTTCACTTCTGGGTTCAGCTGGGTTCAGCTGGGTTTCTGTTGGGTTTCAGATGGGTTCAGATGGGTTCAGATGGGTTCAGATGGGTTAAGCTGGGTTCAGATGGGTTCAGCTGGGTTTAACTTTTATAAATTACGACTCCATGATTTGTACTGAAAACAAGTCACATATGTTTTGTAGCGTAAGGATTCTGCAAAATGTACCCATTGAAAATGTCCATTTCTGGGGTATTTTAAATAGATACCAAAATTGTTGAGCCATTGAGTGTCAAAAACGGATTACTCTCAAAATATTCTTTCTGTTAGTACTGTACTCTTTGTGAGCAGTGTCAAATATTCTTTAATTCTTGGTATTTAAAAATGATTGTAAAGCAGTGAAAGGGCATTTAAAATGGAAACAGTAGCAAATCTGTTTGCAAAGTAGGATGTTTTTTAAGTTCCACTTGAAAATACTTTCTTAAAGATATATACATAGAAATGTGTAGCAAACTTGATACTGGTATTCCCTGAGACTACAACTTGAGCAGAGTTGAGAGTATAAGTTGTTGCTAGGTTATAGCAGAGTTCATAAATAATACATGTAGCAGATTAAACTATCAACAACACTTATTTACACTACCTACATTAGGAAAACATGTAGGTTAGGACTGATTTGAACTCTGATCACACTACTGTGGAATTTATAAGTAATATATAGGTATTTGTAACATATGTGAGGGCAGAGTTTTGTTAAGGCAATACTGGGAAAAGCAGTTGCTCTTGTCATGACAGAAGAGCTGTGAGAGTAGAGGTTTTACAATGGACAAATATAAAAATTAGTTTTGCTCAAGGCAACACTGGGAAAGGCAGCAGTTTGCCTGGTGACAATAGTTGCATCACCTGAATACTGGTACTCACTTAAAACTGTAACATTAATTGAACTCTGGCAATGATGAGATGCTAGTAACTAAGGCAGATAAATGAAATGATGAAAAAGATACAGAGGTCATCCATTTTTGTTCTCTGACTGATATACAATAGTTTTAAAAATGTTAAGTGAGCCACATGGAAAGACAAAGTGGGGCATGAGTTGGCCACAACTGGTCCAGGGGTAGATGGTGAGTTACTTTTTGAGGCACCTGGCATCAAGCATTTATCAAAAAATGAAAGTAGAGAGCTCTGCTTTCCTCTGCTCTTTGCTGTTGGAAAAGTTGCCTGCCCGACTGAGAAATTTAAAACCCCTAAATTCTTCTTTTAAAAGAGACTAAAAGCCAATCTTTTAAAGAATGCCTTGTAAATGCTTAGTGTTAGCATTGATGATCAAGCTATATATACTGTTTTTAGTCAAATTAAGCTATTTTTAGAACATTTTATTCCTTCATCGCATGCACCCATGACTCACTTTACAGGCATAATGATCACTTACATGATCTAACACAATATACGTTTTTATCATACAAAATATTCAAATTTGGCTAATGTTAGTATCATTTGCAAAAGATATGATATGAGGATCTCATAATGAAGAAAATAATATTGAACATCCAATCTGCAGGAATTCTAAGCTCCTTCAAATTAATAGAAAGTATTTGCTGTTTGCCATAGCACCAATGGTACTCCTGCCCAAAACTATAAATAGTATATATGTTCTCACAAAGCTATTCCAGATCTTTGCATGATAATTCATACTGGAACTTTCTATTTTTGGCCATCAATTGTTTTAAATGCTTGTTCCAACTTCTACAGTGGGCTTGGAAACATAAGGCTTGTTATGGGATTCATTAAGATCGCTGCATGTACATGATCTAGAACCAACTTGTTTCTCCATAATAAAGCTATTCATGCCATAAAAAGTAAATATGATTCTAGTCATCCATAGTTAGATATAACATCCATATCCTTGAAATTGTCAATGTAAATATTGTTTTCTTCTTTTGCATATCTGTATATTATGGTATCTAAAAAAATGTAAAGAGATATATATACGTTATTACAGCAGCAATGAAGGTAGCATGTGCCAACCAACAATGATACTGTAAATCTTTTACAGCCCCTGGCAAGGTTTAAAAATTTTTACTCAGCATTCTTTGCAGTGCTTTACGTACTATATTCACTGTGTATGAACATTTAAACTTGAGAATTTACTTGACTGTTTTCAACAACTTATTGAACGCTGCTCCTGTCTAGGCAAGTCCTGGGTAAAAATTCCTCCAGTTGCCCACACCAGCCTCAATTTCGGTGCTAGCTTCCCAAATAATGTTTTCACAGAACATATGGTGGAGAAACCGTAAACCTCCCTTGAACTTTGACTTTTTTCAATGGTAATATTAAAAGAGCCAGTTCCTGTTAAACTTTCATTTAGAACTGGAGATGTAAAATCTCTGGTCTTTCTAGATCAAAGCCCTCCACGTTCAGCATCCTTGCTGAACTGATAGTAATTAGTAGTCTTAATTTCAATCTCCTTAAAGTTACAATGGAGCATTACTTCGTAAAATTCTCCATAAATCTCTAACTACACATCTAACGACAGATATACTCTACCAAATCCACTGTTTAGATCACAAGATAATATAAAGAATACATCAATGACGCTAATAGCTGACTGTTGAGTTTTACATTCTACCACTTCTGTTGACGTAAGACCAAAATATACTTACCGGAACTCCTCTCTAAGACTGCTACGTTTGTGAATTGCACTCAAACTCCAGTGACCAATGGCTTACATTGAATTGAACAAGTACTCTTTTCCATGCAACCAATGGTAAAGCAATATTTTTCCTGAAACCACCTTCAAGACATTTCAAGCAGCTGTGAATCTTCAGTTCCCATTCTTATCTCTGTCTACTGAGTAGCCTTACGTCGACTAAATATAGTGCTGAATTTGATGGCATGACTATTTTGACAGAATTGATCCTCCATAAACATGGAACCAGAGCTTGGTGCAAAATAATCAGTGCACCCTCGGTCTTTGCAGTCAAACCCGTAGAACTGATTTTCAGAAGAGTTTGTGTTGTCAAGAGAATGGAATGTTCTGATGTCATATACGTACAAACCCTTTAAAACTGAAAATGGGCCAACTTGGAAGGTGCACCCTCAGTGGCGTAGTTAAACAGAACGATCAACACCAACGAATGTGGCATAAACCAAAGAGCCTAGAGATGGCAATTCATGGTAATAAGAGAATTTCTGGTGCCTTATTTCCTACTTTGCAAACAGACAGGTGTTAGTCTGTAATTTACAACTGTACCATTGAATTTGGCTCAACATAGGGGTTGGTTTACTGACAACTCATACAAACGGAGTGATATGATCAAGGTTCTATGTTCATCTTGCAATTTACAATTGAGGTAAATAAAAGAGGTCAGTTGTGTACAATAATTCGTTTTCTGAGCAAGCCAGACAACTACGCACATGAACAAAAGTGAGTTAAAATGCAACACATATTGTGAGAGCCCCAGGGAGTGCATTGCACCCACTGCACTTTAGTACCGGTTGCCACTAATTCAGCAACCAAAATCATCATCATCATTAGTAGATAACTTTATAAAAATGTAGAATTAATAAAATGTAAAAAAAGGAGTGAAAGGAAGTGGAGGGATGTGATATTCTTGGGATATTACAGTGCAATCTGTTGGTTAAGTAGCTCTGTAGTTAGAAAACTAGCAGGATGTCTTATAAAACAATATAATTTAAGATATGAGTTTTAATAGCAGGGTCATTGCATGTCAATTCAACCGAAAAAAGTTGGGTTTTGACACCCACCCTTTCAGATCTCACTAATATTTACACAGAATGAAGATAACCATACCCTTAGTGTGCAACCAAAATTTAAGTGGCAAATTCCAAATAGTTTCAGAGATACAATAATATGAATTTTGCCAAAATTGAGCCTAAAATCAGCCATGGCGGCCATGTTGAATTTCCAAAAAAGCTGAAGTTAATTGGTCTTGCAATTCAATTGTCTTTGGCTTCCTTTAATTACACCAAATTTGGTACACTTAAGCTTTCACATATGCAGAAATTGTAATATCAACTTGATTTAATGCATGAAAAACCTCCTCATGAACCCCCAATCTGTATCACCTAAAATTAGCAGAGAATCTTCTGCATATAGGTTGACGCTTTAAAGATACAAGTTTGCCAGGTTTGACACCTGTCACCCTTACAATTTGGCTCATTTCAAGATCTAAGATAGATTCATCACGTATTAATATATTGAGATGGTAATCTCTCTCATTTCTGAATAATAAAATTCTAAAAATAAGTAAAAATATACAGCCAGAAATATACAAATAGGAAGAAATGATAAAAGAGCATACCATTCTCAAAGGATTTATGTCTGGTTGAATGGACATGGAATGACCCAGCACTTAAATCTAAAGAAAAAAGAAATTACTGCAGTTGCAATAGTTTCTATGAATCAAGTGTAAAATATTCAGCTGAAATTTATGAAAAGGGCACAAATACTTGCAAGGGAATTCCCCCAGGTACCGGTCGGCTTGTTTCATCCATAATTGAGATATCAAAGCCGTACATTGTAGTGCTCACATTAAACAACTACATAAAGTAGGCTCTTTGGGGGAGTTGTGGGTTTTTGGGCTAAAATCTTCAATTAATATCCTATGTTTCCATGAAATATTTGATTTTTCTGATATTTATGATGCTTTTCATAATGTCAAGCATCTTCCCTGTCTCATGACCATGCAATGTTTTGCCCCGCAGAAATTTCACACACCTCACCTAAGGCTACTGCCTTGTAAGAGAGCTTGTGTGCTTCAATATACTAAGGAGCTTTGCTGGCTGGAGCTTTGGATCCTAGCAGGGTTACCCTTTGAAGCTGGATTGGTCTGAGGACTGAAGCCAGACATATAATTAGCCCCCCCACCCCCCCACCCACCCCTGCTCTTCAGGGAAGACAAAACTCTTTAGGAGATGGCTAACTGTACCTTAATTGTCAAATGTTTCTGCCAAATTTGTCAGTGTTATGGCCATAGATATTCTACAACAAGCTCTCTCTGAATTACATCAGAAAACCTTGAGAAAGTTCCAGACCATATCAAAATATTTTAATTAATACATCAATCAACCATCTACTTCTAGACTGACTGAAACAGGGGTGTGTTAACAATCTGCCCGAAGGTATGAGATAGTGAACAAAAAAATTTGCCCCAGGTCAGCAAACATTGGCACATGGAATGTGCAAACACTGATGTAAGATGGAAAGCTAGAAAACATATTAATGGAAGTGTCAAGATTCAAAATAGACAGTGTTGGCCATTTAGGTGAGTGATCACTCTCTCATGCCCCCACACTCACCTAGAATTGATAAGGTGGGTGAAAAATTTCTCGCCTGAAGTAAGGAAATAAGCTGACTTTCTGACTTTAGCTTCTTGTTGCAAATAATGTATATTCTGCACTCACTCTGAAATAAAAAATCTTCATTGCATCATGGGGCCCCTTATATATTTCAAATATTATTTGTTAGAAAACTAGATGTGTGCCTGATTTCAATGCCATCTTTTTGCTCCCCAAAAAGTTGGTGCATTAAATGCCTGCCATGAATTATGCTTTCTCCTAAAGAAATAAGATCACCACATTTTCCTGCCATTATGATACTATATGATCTTGTTTTTATGGCAGGAATAGTGGAATGAAAGCTTTTTTTACACAAAAATTGTTCTTAAAGGTATCTACTATTCTCATCTAATTTGCACAAAATGGGGTCTTCTGAGTAGTATTTTCATAAAATTCAAAAAGAATCCTGCTGGGGCTGCTCAGCAGTTGGACATGGCTGACACATTACACTCAGGGTCTAGGCAATTCTGGGTAACACCTCGGATCTTGACGTGGTCTCACTAATGATTGATCCTAAGTATTTGAACTGTGAAACTGGCTCTAAATTTTGATTGCAAATTTGATGGGATCTTTGAAAGCCATTAAGAAGGGTTTTCATTAATTTGGTCTTTCTGCTCTCAGTGCTGACTGTGCCTTTGTGATCATACAACACCTCAGTCATGACCAGATTAAATGAAGTTGGGGAGAGTAAGCATCCTTATATCATTCCTACAGCAGTTCTGTACAATTCCTCTATTGTTCCATTTTGGAGTACTGAGCTTGAGGTTGTTTGTTTCATTAAGCTTCTATGTGATGTTGATGATGTCTGGACTGATGTTAAAAGCTTTCATAGTTGGGCATGATGCTTGATGCCAGGCCCTGGCAAAAGCTGCACCCTTTCCTGAATTCTGCCTGATCATTCGAGACAATAGTCTCGGCCTGCACTTTTGGCCTGCTGAGGATAACCCTGCGTAAAACTATGCTAAGGTGACAAATGAGACCAATTGTCCTGTAGTTTGGGCATAATTGTAGTTCTTCTTTCTTACGCAATGTGATGATGAGAGAGCAGGTCCAAACTGTAGGCCAGATACCAGATCTCCACACTGAAATTACAGATGTTTGTGAGTGTTATGATTTAAGTAATTTATGAAAGTCTAGGGACTCTGTAAAGACTTTATGAAGTAGCCTCATTTCGAATCCAGCCTCTCTTTCTGTAATGAAGATTCTAAGCTCTAGTAAGATGGTCGTTGATCAAAGCTTTTGAGATGTTAAATGTTGATAATTAAGTCTCATCTATGTCTATTTAAGATCTTATTTAATATGGTTCTAAGCATACGAACATAACATGGTGTCAGAGTGGCCAGAGATGCACTTAATTCCAGTGTAGATAGGTACAACTTTGATATTTTTACTCTCTTTTGTGTCTCTTCATATTTGTGCCCTTCTTCGCTTCACATCTCAAAATGGATAATCTTCCACCACCTAAAGAGCTTGACTTTGATTCTTCCAACCTCGCTGAAGCGTGGAAGTCATTGAAACTCAGTTTTGATTTGTTTCCCTCTGCTACTGAGTCTGACTGGAGGCCTGAATAAGTAAAGTCCTCCATTTTCTTGGCATGTATTCGTAGCAGAGGACAAGCGATATACAAGCCATTCTTATTCGACTCAAGTGATCATAGTATGGTCCTTTCACAGATTGTCTCCAAATTTGAACAATATTGTAATCCACGAAAAAGCATAACCATGCTGAGGAACACGTTCTTCACTTACAAACAGTCTTATGGCCAGTCATTTGTCAATTTGGAAATTCAATCATTGCAAACTTTGTGGCCGTGGCCACAGAAGGGGCCAATGCTATGCGTATGGGAAAACATGCACAAAATGTGGGCACCAAAATCACTTTGCTCAATATTGCCACCAACGGAAAATTCACCAAGTTAATGACTCTCCAAGTCACGACAGCTCTGAAGAAAATTTCTTCATTGAAATGGTCAATCTAAATGACACTTCAACGTCACATGCTCCTTCTCCTAACTCCACTTGGATTATTAACCTTCATGTCCACACTTTACCTGTAAATTTTAAGATGGACATTGGGGTACAGTGCAATGTCCTTCCTAAACAACAATATCTGAAGCTGAGGCCCAAGCCTCCACTCAAACCAACTGCAATAAAATTGTCAGCATATAATGGCTCATCCATTTCAGTTCTTGGACAATGTACTCCATCCATCTCCCTAAAACAAGGCTATTGGCATATCAAAGTAGATGATAAAAGTTCCAGACTTCTTACTTCTGCTTCTCCCTTTTGGAAGATATAGGTTTCATTGCCTGCCCTATGGCATTCACAAGTGTTCCAGGTGGAAATTACACATGTCATTGCTGGCATAGAAGGCACAGCCAACTCACAAGATGACATTGTTATCTGGGGCTCAACAAAGAAAGAACATGACCATCGTCTCCATCATGTTATGGTCAAAATTCGCGATGCTGGCATTAAACTAAACAAAAGCAAATGCGTCTTTCGAACACATTAATTTGTCTTTCTAGGACATGTAATCTCTGCCCAAGGCATTGAAGTTGATCCAGCTAAAATTGCAGCAATTGCAAACATGCCGGTGCCATCCAACAAAGTGGAACTGCAAAGATTCCTTGGTATGGTAAACTATTTAGGCAAGTTAGTACCAAATCTCTCTGACATCACAGCACCACTTCGTCTCCTTCTCAAATCTGATGTCGAATGGTGCTTTGAAAAACCTCAAGTAGCTGTAGTTGAAAAGCTGAAATTTATCCTTACAAAGGCACCAGTACTCCAATTTTACAACCCATCTCTTCCTCTATGAATCTCACGAGATTCAAGCAGTCATGGTCTTGGTGCTCTTCTTGAACAACAAGTTGAAAGTGTATGGAAACCTATTGCTTACTCTTGGGTGCCTAATAGACGGGGGTTGGAATAAATGGGGGTGTTGGAAAAATCCCCAAAACGTAATAGACGGGGGGCTGGAAAATGACCGAAAAGGAAGTCAAGAAGCAATGTTTAGAATCAACTGCAACTCCCTAAATGTAAGGTAATACAGCATAAACAATAGCCAGTTATTCGAAATCATGGCAGTCTCCTACATGGCTTCCAAGATTTTAAAAATGTTGCCCTCGTCCTCCTGCTCAATGACAGTATTATTGCTAACGTCTGTAATGTGCGTCTTCACACTTCTTTGCTGCTCGTATAAGGCCACTGTCGTCTTTTAATGTGTAATTTTCATATTATAATAAAGACATTTTCTACTTGCCCGCCAAAGTACCTCCTCAAAAAGTTGTCATGGGTGGGAGATTACGCAAAAATTAATATGTTATATAACGCTTTGCTATTTGGTAAATAATCTTTCTTTTGCACTTTTTCACTTTGACTTAACATGAGGCATTGTTAGTCCATTGGCAATTCTATAGATACTCCCAGTTGTAATATTTGTAATTTGCATTTGAGATGGGACCTGGTCATAAATTGGGGGACGTAGCACCCAACACCTTCCTTAGTAAAAAGGCTGATGGTAATGCAAGTGCAAGATACATATATTACAGAAACTTTGATCATTCTCCCTGTATTATATTATTTTAAGTCAAAACTTTGAAAGGATGTAGCCACCATAAAACTATACTTGGTCTTTGGGAAATAAAATCCATCTTAAGGCTGCTTAATGTGAGGTCAGTCTTTCTGAAACAATCTGTGACCATTAAGACAGTCATCATTATTACCATCATCACTGCAGCAGTAGCAGCAACATCTCACCAATGTTATCATTATCATCATCTTTAATCTCATTATTATTATAATAATCCTCCCACTTGTTACCCTTCTTTTGATTGACATCCACAAAAGTTGAATACTGCATTATATACTTATTTTAGTGACGATACATCCGTTTTAGTACAGGAAGTCTAAGGTTTAATTTTCAGCAACTATATACATGCGATCATGTTTCTAATTAAAGCATGGTATGTGACTGAATCATGGGGCTGAAAAAATGGGCAAATTTTTTTTCACTAATGTTAATAAAATGAAGCACATTTGAAAAGGATTGGAAATATGACTGACCATCCTCTTGTTGATTAGGCTAAAATGACCAATACATAAATAATCTAATTGTCCTTTCTGTGGTGCCTATGCACAGCATTGACAAAACTTCAATTATAAACAAGAAGGTAAATTTAATAATGTTGAAAACAGTTCTTACAGTGTGATCTTTGCTCTGGAGGTCTACGCTGTCTCACCAAGACCAAAATGATGAAAAGGGCTAAAGGCCAGAAGATCTCTATGACATTCCTCAGCTGCAATGAAATAAGAAAAGATTATTACATAAATTATATAAGGCACTAACATTTCTCATCCCTCTTACCTATAGCATGCATCTTAAACACTGTCTGTGGTCAGAAGTGACAAAGCTTTAACTTACAGATTAATCTATGAATGAATAATGAAAGAAGACCTATGACAGAGCTGAGACAACTGAGACAACTACTTGGGATCCCAGCAATCAAGGAGGTGTGTAGAACTAACCAACTGTGATTTTCTTACAAACCTGGATTAATTCTGTGGTCATCCATATCTTACACAAAGGAAAAAACCACTAGTATTGCCATATAAATATCTAGAATTTAAAACTTAAAGGGTCTCCAATGTATGTAGCGAGGAATTTTAGGATGGTAAAAACAACGTTTTTGCTAAATAACATATGCTGCCTTTTTATTTCTTTACAGTCATCATATTTATAGCTTTATATCTGTGTAAGCTGGCAAAGTATAACAATGGTAACCCTGGTCTTATAAAGGGGGTACATTTGGAGGGATATTCCCACTTGCATGAAAAGAGCTTATATATATTCAAGGTTTAAAGAAATATGGGGAAAATTGTATACAGGTTATAACTGTATGTAGATGTAATTCTACGGGTCAGCCTCCAGTATGCTAGGTAACCTAAAATCTATAAATGTTGCTGGAACTCTTTTGGGCTCCTAAATGTTAAGCATTTTATTCATGGATACATGGCATATAACGCAAAGTGTTTGCTTGCATCACTTAACTTGTGAAATGGTGAACAATTATTTGCAAATATCTATGCCATCAAATTTACACATTTAATACAGCATTCTGCTTAATGATATTTTACTGTTCACAAAATAATTTCTGTAAACAAAGTAGTGGTAATGTAAATTATATACAAATACTTGACGGACAATGTTTAAGGCTTAAGTTTTCAAGTCAATGGATTGTTGGTTCGAATCCCCTCATCTCCCTTGATGAAAAAAGCAAGCTGTTGTGGTATATAATGCACATTCAATCTGGTGGCAAGACCTACAAACAATGCCTTTCTTCTGTTTTATGACAAGTGTCTGCTGGCAAGATAAGAACCAGCATTTGCAGGAATATAGGGGGCTTTGTTTACAATTTTTTGTTTTGAGGAAGTATGAAAGTCGATAACAAGAAAAGTATTGTTGTGTAAACAACAAAGATTAGGAAAAGCAAGTTGATTTATGGTTAGGAGGATCGAACAATTCAAATGCTACATGCTTTACAATGACATATATGCAGCAGGAAAACTGATTTGTCAGTACCACTTAAGATAAGCATCAAGTGGTTATAGATGTACCCTTAAGGCAAATATTTCTTACAGTTCTTTTATCCAAGGGAAATTAACCTAGCAGCTGCTCTTTATTCTTCAACTCTTACAGGATGTTCATGTCTGAGAAGTTTGAACATTGGAGAACATTGAAGAACATTGGATACAAAAGTTATAAACAATATACTTCCTTTTTGTTGTATGCTATCAAATAAGGAAAATCAACAGGAAATAAAAGACTGGCTTACAAAGTGACTGCATTCTGAATCAGCATAACTAGTATAGCAATCTAAGTCTTTCTTGCTCAAAGGAAATTAAATTTCACATCTATATGTATGAAAAATATTCCTCTGGTGCCAGTTTAATGCATTACACTGTTTTTTTCAACTCATGTCAAAGTTGCAGTTTCAAAATTATTATAATCATACAACCTTTTAAGGACAATTTACATTCACTATATATACACCAAAATAATTTCTTCAAATAACTTATTTTTTCTATTGGTAAATTCATCCCAGCAGCCTAACTAAATACTATGATAAATTTAAATGGGTTGAAAGAGATCATGGATCCATGCAAGAGATAAAAGAGTCAGTCTTCTGTTAGGGGCCTGGACATGTCTGCTGAAATTTCAGGATGCCAAACATGTGACGTTGTTTAATAGACTATATACTTATAAAGAAATCATTAAGTAGCATTATTACTCTTAGAAATTTTGCCAGTCGTTTAAAAAAGTTACATTGCATTAGGAGCTTTTACCTCTGTAGTAGGGGTGGAACACTCCTCTTAGGGCTTTACTGAGAGATGGCTGACCACAAACTCCCACGTACACTCCAGATGGACTTTACCCTGTCTGGTGCTTGCTAAGCAAAATTAAGTGCGGTAAAGTGGGAGGAACAGACCATACATGCCTTATACTGACAGCCTAGTTCTTCGATTCTCTTAGGCATATGGCCTACTCTGTCTGTTTGTAAGTCAATTTTGTCCTTTTTGCAACTTCAATTTTAATGAAAAGTGCCCTTAAGCAAGATGATCATCATGCAAGTCTAAGCAACAAATATTAATAATCTTGCACAATATTACAACTAAATACACTTATATAGTACATTTTGTGTCCCTACTTGTCATCATAAACCTACTTATATACATCAGGTATCCTTAGGGAGTTAGCATACCCCAACTTGAAGCCCTCTTACTTCATCAAAAATGGGTCAACATGCTTCTTACGTCGAGATTCACACTTACAGTAATGTCAAGAACTGCTTCAATTTCCATCCATTCTGTATGCTAAATTCCCACCTCTTCACATACGTTATCAAGGGCATATTAGCTATCTTAGATCAATAATTCATGAAAAACATGTCATGTTTTGCAGTACCTGCACGTCAAACTCTTTTCTGATTCTCCTTCCTCGAGACCATCTGCTGCGAATAATCAACTAAAGCGACACTGTCAGACTACTTAGATGTCGACTTTTCGTCACTACGATTGCTACAGTGATGTCCAATTAAAAGGCGGATCATAGATATGAGATTACTTTAACCATGCCTTTAACATTAGACTGGAAGTGAAACCCCTAATTACAGGAATCGTATCCTGGAGGCGGTATTAAATACTCGCTGCTGAGTTGCTGTTACTCGAAGAATATTTTCAAGCAAAATCGCGTCGAAATTCGGCATGCTGTGGTGCTAAATGTTCACAATTCGTACAATGCACTTAAAATTTATACGAACATACTGAAATATAGACGATTGCCCTGATTTTCACGATTTCCCAAACTGCTTGCGCCGACCATGGAGCTATTGCTCTTTCACCCCCAAACAGCTGGCTATATATTTCATCAAATCTTATATATCTAAGTAACAACTCGCACATCTAAAAGGAAGGTTACTCTAGGATAAATCGTTAAGCCATAGAATTTATATATTTCTGCGGGAATAGCTCTATGTGGTATTGGCTGATACAATGCGCTTCAAACGCATATGTATTTTGGGTTACCAATTTTTATCAAGGAATCCAAATCTTAAAATCACAAAACACTTCACATAGGAACCGACAAGCATGGTAGTAAAACCAATTTTATTTTACTGGAGGTTTACTATGCTTCCGAAGTTTTTGTTCCAATGTTTTTGACTCGATTTGTTAGACCTATCAGCGTATCAGTGCAGTTCGTTGATCTGCTAAGTTGATAAAAAACAAGTCTGCTTCACAAGAAGACTTTCTTGCTGAAAAGTCCTTTCAAAGGCGTGATAAAATACATTAAATCCTCCTACAACGTAATTTTAAGTAGACTGTGAGGATTTATAATTTGTGTAAATTGTATATGTGCGAAATGCGGTCTACTGTCAGAGGCAAGTAAATTGCATGAGCGCAGTGTCACCTCCACCATGTTATGTTATGTTATGTTATGTTTCATAACAAATAAATGCTGATTCACAGAAAATTTTGTACTGTAAAAGCGTTCCGACCTGTGGATAGTTCCTACTCCAATGCTTCTGTCAATCGCTGTGGCATATAAATCAACAAAGTCAAGGAACGACGTCATATAGACAAAAATAAATCCAAATTTTGCTCACATCCATGTGCGCAAAAACGATGCAACACAACATTGTAACCAAACTTTGCATTACGAAAAGGCCTAAAATTCCTACATGAAAAATAAGAGGAGACAATTTCTAATGGTTTTTAGCAACATACCGGCTGTCTTTTCCTCAGTGAAAAGTTTTTCCACAGCAAAATTTTCAGCTGGTGCAAAAAACCCATGCTTTGTTGACTTCCTGCAGCAGAAGACGCTAATGTTCAATGGCTTCCCTCTGCATTGGTTATCAGTTCTATCTGCAGTGTCAGTAAGGTCTACGGCAGTTATCAGAAAAAATGTTTGACTATTTATCCCTCAATGTATCTCTTGCTGTTGGTGATTCCTTGATATTTAATCTTCCCACAATATCATAAAATTTTGGTGTAATCAGACAGGTTAATCCACTGTCAACTTCGAAGCCGCAAAAAATATGTGAAATCGTGAAGCAGAGCAAAACAAGATGCACGTGAAAATGAGGCTGCTCTGAGCGATGTTGTATAAACATGTCTCCCTGGTCCGACCGATGGTGTGTTCTCTGTTCTTTTTGTGACATCACAAAGGCAAAGGAAATGCCAGAAAATATGCCAGGAGAATGCAAGGTCAAAACATATTTTACTTGATGGATCAAATCTTATAAAAGTGTCACGCAGCCAAAGTAAGGTACAGATACTCCTTTGCACGACGTAAAGAAATAATTCTGCACTTATAAGAGGACAACGATTTCAGTAATTCAGAAAATTTTGTAACATAAGCAAGCTTTCTTATGTTCACGAATATTATTCATATGCGAGACAATGATTCTTTCCATGATCTTTTGGGGCGCGCAGAGTAGCGATATCAGACAGTAAGGTTATGTCTGATGATGATGATGATGATGATGATGATGATGATGATGATGATGATGCTGCTAATGATGATCAATGAAAGTTTTTTGTGATTGATGATTATGAGGATGATGGTAATGATGATGACGACGACGATGAAAGTTAACGATAAATGCTCAGATACGATTTTTGGAGAATTGCAAGCTCATAAAACTTCCATAACCTTTAATCTAAAGAGGAATACGACAATTTCTAACAAAGAGAAAATGTGTTAGAAATTGGTCCCTTGGAAATGGCTGATCTACTAGTGACTATGGCTAGGATTTTCTTCTCTGATCCTCTTTAGGGGCATCAAAGATTATGAAAAGATTCTACCTTCAACTGTCTTTGGGGAATATCCTCTGCGTCAATCTATTAGGCGATCCCCTAAAGTCTTGGGCGCGGACAAGAGATGGAAAACCCTTTTACAATATTGAGCATCAAGCAACGTGTCAAGTGGTAAGTCCAGCGTGTGTTTGATTGCTTTCAACTAACATTTGGGTCTGGTTTCATATCCTTTAGCAATGGAAGAAGATTTTTGTCGCAAATTGGGGACAGAGAGTGTATGAGACGCGTGGAGATCTTTCAGGTGATATGTTATTATATTCGCTTGGCCTACCCATCATTCAACTAGATCAATAGTTTTGCGATACTTTCGCCAAAAGTGGGAAAAGGTATAAAAACCGCTAAAAGAGGATCAAATCTCAAATACTGCTCCCAACTTGCGGACGATCTTAACAAATCCAGGATTTTGTAAAGGAGTCAGCAGCCTTTTAAGAATATCAGTGCGAATTTTCATAGACATTAGATTACTTCCGCTCTCTGTTAGAACGATTTCCGTTTATGTCACACCCGTTTATGTCACCTCCTCGTTTTGATAAGTTTTCGTTTAGTACTTGAATACATGCGAAAGTTGCAGATCATGACCTGAGTTCCTCATCATATGTTCTAATTCGTTACGCATATTATTCACCGCGCTACCTTGCGTTCAAGGCACATCTTTCATTATAGCCCCCCTCCCCATCCACCCCCTTGGAAGCTACCTTTGTCAAAGGAGACAACCCCTGAAGTTTCTGGTTTCACTTCAGCTCAAGCCGTTGCTCAGGCAACGGAAATCGCAGTCAACGGCTAACTGTTCCTTAATGTGAATAGAGTCACGATGGGCTGGACCATGACTCACTTGGCAGAAAACTCTCACTTACGTCAGTGGGGAGCACTGACAGATAAGTGGGCACCAGAAGTGGATGTGGTCAACATTACATCATTCCATAGTCAATTCAGAAGTTATCTCCCGAACCACTGTAAAGGAACTTCCTTCGTCCTTCACTTCTTGGAAATAGATCAGGACCACGTGGCCAGCAATTTCTTTGGGCGCCCGTTGCCCTCAGTTACTAATTGTGAGTGATCGTACCCAACATTTGGGGGAGGGACCCTAAACTTGTACCAATCTACCCAGAGGTGTGACTTTATAAATATTGAGTTCCTAAGTGCATGATAGTGTGCATGAATTATGACACTTTTACAGAAGATGTCAGATATGCCAGATTCAGTTAAACCGATAAATTGAAATGGTCAGAAGAATAATTTTGTTCTGGCCATTCTTTCGTATTGCCTAGCAAAAGAAAGATGAATTTATCGGATCTAGCGCCGGATATATCAGACGAATTTTCAAGCCTAAATTGCAAACACCGTTAGAAATTTACTCTCATACATCGTATCGCTAGTCTTGCTGCCAATATTGCGGAATTCCATTATTGCTACAGTACTCTGGAGTGCCGAATAAACAGGGGGTCATCATTACGGTCTAAAGTTAATAAACGGGGGTGTCCAAATAAACGGGGGGGTCTGAAATCCAGTCACAATTTTGTGAAAGTTTTAAATAAGGATGACACATATGATGACAAAAATCGTACTAATCGACTAAATAGCAACTGTTTCGGGGTCAAATGTTGTATGGGAAGTTATTCGAGTGTTTTCAGATATCATTTACATTTTGAGTACTAAGAAAATACCTAGAAATTAATAAACGGGGGTCCGAATAAGGAGCGGGGGGTTATAAATTTCCAAAAATTAATAGGCGGGGGGGGGACGATTATTTGGCACTCAAAATAAATAAACGTATAACAAGGGAAGAGAAAACTATTATTGTTTCCTCTGCATTCGTTATCGCTGCCCTACGGCCCTGTTGACCGTATTGAGCACTTTATTGGCGTGTGTTCTTTTCGTGTGTTACTTGTTATGACAACAGGTGGCGTGGATCATTTATCTTAAGTTTCATTCAAACAGTTTTTCATGTGAAGTGGTTCCCCTGAGTAGTATAATCGGTCAAAGATATATCAGTCACGCTTTAGTTGCTTCGGAAAATTTCATTTCGGGAGTTTAGTCGATTATAAATACTATTTCCGAACGTGAATTGATTCGAATTTTCAGAAGGTATTTTATCATTGTAAATATCATGTATATACATCTAATTAACAGATTGGCCGTCGCTCCTTAGGACATAAACATATTTTGCATGAACATCTATACATATATAAAATTCAGGTGTACTACCACAATAGCTTGCAATTTTAGGAAGCTGACGCTGAGGTGTTGGATTTCAAATCCTAAACGATAAAACATTATAAGTTTGTTACTTACAAACAAACAAAATTAAAGAAATAACTTGCTATAAACACCTCATCTGTAATCTAACTTCTACCCATAGACGCAACGGACGAAAAATATTGGGGGAGCTGTGGATTATTTTACCGAAAAAATACTCCTTTGTCCGAAAATTATTAGGGCATGAATCGACTCAAACACTTCAGTTCGGCAGGAATGCCGACCCTGATTCAGAGGGTTCGTAAGACTTAAAATTATTTCATTTTTATTTCTTATTAAGGAATTATAAAAGGGCCCGAGATAATTTTCCCCCACAAATATAACATCTTAACAAACTGGGGGGCTGCAGCCCCCTCAGTCCCTTTGGCCGTGCGCCCATGCTTCTACCACCCCATTTTCCACCTCTTGGATCTTTCCAGTAATCTCTCAATAAAAGACCCCTGATGGGCAGTGAGCCCGACATTGAGACTACCCTAAATAAACAGAAATTCAACCAGGACCAAATGAGCGAAACTAGAGGCAAAAATATAGGAAGTCTGCTGAACTGACTGTACTTACAAAGAGAATATATCCAAACGGTACTTGTACTTGCGCATAGACTGGACAGGCCGTTGAAGTTATGAAACAGTTGCCCTTTCTTGTGAGAAAGCCCACCGTATGAATATATTGAGTATGACGTTTGCAACTCCTTATAATTCAGTCCTTCCATCGTGCACAGAGCAGGGGCTTTGATTCATAAATCGTGAATCAACTTCTTGATTAAAAACTTCATCATCGTCACAGTCACCATATTTTCATGGCCACGGTCGATCACCATACTTGAACTCTTTGACCTGAAGATGAACTGCATGCAGTTTGAAGTATCTCAATCCACGGAAGTAATATTTAATAGACCGTTAAGATTACTTCAAGTTATGAAAGTCTACTTGACATTCCTTTGATTTTATGACTTATTAACTGATATCATTTCGAAACTTACTCGGCAAGACTTCTTCTCTTGTTTCCAATTTGAGCCGGTATCAGAAATTTGAAATAAACGTTTTTTGTTTGAAGTCAGCGTCAAATGTGTAACATACGTCCTATAAGTTTGGAATTACCTACTTTTGCTTTTGGTTTTAGATGTTAGATATCTTGGAGGCGTTTGTGAAACAACAAGGATATAAGTATCAACGAATGGATGGTTCAACCTCTATAGCAAGCAGGCAACCAGCAGTCGACACATTTAATAAGGTGAGGCTATGTTCATTGAATTGGAACGTCACGGAACTAGAATTACATGTCGAGGGCTGACATAAACAATTGTTAATGCAGTCTTTGGTTGAGTACCAATGTGTTCTTGAAGTTTCGCTTTCTCGATAAGTGAGATTTTGTATGATCTTGTGTAATGGCTCTTAATTGATGAATTTGTGTCGTATTTGATGATCAATAACTAAAGTCTGGAGCCATCTATTAGTAGTATTTTACAGGGAAGAGGGAACAGGGAAGCTAAGAAACAGTAGTTACAGACGGCACTAAATTTTCTACTTGCCTTTCATCATCCTTCCAAGCATCCCCTCTTTCTTTTTCACATTTAGCTTGCACTCTGCTTGGCACTCCATTCATTCTCTTTTCTCTCCCTCTTCTCTTCAATGTCATATTAAGAAATAATTTAATATCATCATTTGGTATTTTCTAACACCATAGGACACTTCAATCTTTGTGTATCTCCTGACAACAAGAGTGGGTGGACTTGGCTTAAATTTGATTGGAGCGGATCGCATCATAATTTACGATCCAGATTGGAATCCAAGTACAGATACCCAAGCACGAGAACGGTCCTGGAGGATTGGCCAAGATAAGCACGTGACCATTTATCGTCTTCTGACAACGGGAACTATTGAGGAGAAAATCTATCACAGGTATATTCACTTAATGTCAATAAGAGTACAGTCGAAAAAACGCGTTCCTCTTGACATTAGTATACAGAAAATGAAGACAGTGTAGCGTAATGTTTTGATCGAAGGCTTGTTAAGAAGATTTTCAATCGGTAACAAAGGAGCACAAGACAAATTTGCTAAGGTGACCTTTTGCTCCGTGTATTAGGTTTCCGTGGACAAAAATAAGGAATTGTCCCACTTCCGGACGCCCCCAACGGGCGAAAATGTAACATAAGTGCCACTCATAACAGGCTTTCATGTTCAACTTTTGACTACGGGTACAATGCCCCGGTGAACTCCCTTGAAAATTGCGAGTATTTCAATACTATTTAACAGTATAAGTTATTCGCGCGTTCTTCTCTCCCCTTTCTTCATTTAACACCCTCTAGGTTTACGGCCTCTCTTGGCTGCTGGGGAAAGATTGACAAGTGGAGCTCCCGGGTATCGCGTGTAGTAGGTTTTATCTGTAGTATTGATTCGAATCCGGTATCCGCGCTATCATGCCTGCGTATCCTTCAACCAACTGAGCTGCGGTAAACTTGATGACGGTCTTTTGTTTTTTCTTTGGTCATTTGATTGCCTCCAAATTCCCTAAGGGTGTCCTATGACTTCCGTGGTCAAGACATTTCTAGTGAATCATCTTCAGGTTTCTGATATGATTTGTATAATAATAATGTTTTCAGTGTATTGGATTTTCATTCATTCTCGTGTTATTCTAGTTTCTTTATGTTAATTTTTTTGTACTTCCAGGCAAATCTTTAAACAGTTTCTTGCAAATCGTGTTCTTACAAACCCAATGCAGCGGCGATTCTTCAAATCAAATGACTTATTTGAACTGTTTACATTGGGTGATACACGCCCAAACCAAGGGACAGAAACGAGCGCAATATTTGCCGGTACAGGATCTGAAGTAAAAGTGAGGAGGAAACAGGAAAAATTCAAAGGATGCATGGAACCGATGCCAATCGGAAAGAAGGACCCCGCCGCTATGAAGTGCAAAAGCGATCAGAGGAGTAAAAGCAAGATAGTTGCAACTACTGGGTTAAAAACAGGGTTGACAAGTGATGCATGGACTATTACAAAAAGAGATCTGGTGGACGTAAACACCGAGAAGACCATCACAAGTATAACACTTAAGCCTGAACCTATTGACGAGCCACCAAAGACACCGTCTTCGTCAAAAAATACTGGAACATCGAAAGATGAAACAGTCTGTACCAGTAGTCTTCGTTCAGAAATTACTTTCTGTGATACAGAAGAAATACGCAAGGGTAAAACTAGCCCTAATGCTTCTAACGATAATACTCTGCCGGTCGCAGGTCTTCAAACGACAGCGCATGCCAAAACAATAAACGTATGTGGCTCAAATGACGTAGGGATCAAAACGGATAGCGATGGCCTGCCTCGGTACACTGGCATACCTAAAAAAGAGTTTAAAGCTGAAACGAACTTGAATGCAACTAGGGGCGACGCTGCAAGTGTTACCGTGTCACATAGAAAACATAAGAGGAGGAAGAAGAAAAAGGATGCTGTCGTCGAAGGTGTGCGTATCAAGAATCTTGATCGTCGGGACGTATATAAGCACCGTCCCGATAATGAGCCGTTGGACAGCACTGAAAATGCAACGGAAAAAAGTAAGAAACATGATGAGGAGATTCTAGCGTCTTTATTTCGATCAACCGGTGTTCACAGCGCTTTGAAACACGATAAAATCGAGGATCCTAGCAACCCGGACTTCGTTTTAGTTGAGAAGGAAGCTGAACGGGTAGCAAAGCAAGCTGCGAGCGCCCTCCGCATTTCAAGGCACGAATGCCGACAGGCCACTGTTGGTGTGCCAACATGGACAGGGAACCAAGGTGCAGCAGGACGACCTGGCCCAAAACTACGCTTTGGACAAAAGAAGTCAGTAGTGAAGCCTGATACCAAAGGAGAGAATCCGAAGTCGCAGTCCTCGCCTAATTCAGGTAGCGATAATGAAGAAAAGGCGGGGACAGTATTTACTGGTAGTGGGCTGCTAGGAAAAAAGAAATCTCAAGATAACCAGACGCTCTCGTCCGGGAACTTACTCGCTAAGATGAGGAAACGAAATTTAAGAGCTGATATGACCGCAGAAAGTGACTTTCAGGCCACTGCAGATACAAGTGTTATGAAATCAGAAGAAAATAAACTCGTTGAAAGCATCCGTGATTTTGTGGCCTATCGAAGCCGGACCTTCGGGCAAGCGGCTACTAAGGAAATATTAGACGAATTTCAGTCTCAAATTCAACCCAGTCAAAGCGCACTTTTCAGAGAACTTTTGAAACAAGTGTGTTATTTTAGAAAAGTAGACGGTTCTGGGATGTGGTTTTTAAAAGAAGAATATCGATGAGAAAAGTAAATTTAGATTATTATTTATTATTCAGTGCGTATTTGTATTTTTCGTTGCTGTGTTGATAAACCCTAACGTCCTTGATCCAACTGATTACCGGCCTAGGATATACAAGGGGCCGCAGGCGGAATAGTGAAAATAGCCAAGTTTCTACAGGGAAGGTAAATTTCCCCAGCATTGCCTTTCTTCTACGGAGCTTACAAGATAAAAAGTGGGACTAATAACAGTGTTAAGAAGCGATAAATCGATCGTCAATTCTGTATAATTCCTACAAGTAGGTATTTCACGTAGCAGCTCTTCACTAGCTTCTAAATTTGCCGTTGCATGTAGACGCGAATGAAGCATTTGTATAACCAAACGGAATGCGATCTTGAGGGCGTTGATTGGAAGTCTTACCGTTACACCACACTTCAAAAGTGAATTGAACATTAGGCGAGCATCATATATCTCGAGAACGCAATGAAGGGCCTGGGAGAAGTATAAATCTTCAAAAGTTCGTTAGGAAGGTCATTTACGTGAGGAATTTAGGTAATGAGTTTACATTAAGAGCTGTTGTTGATTCCAAGCGCATAGAGTGCCTGTGCAATCACTCATATATGCAAATTATTACATACCGAACTTGAAGTTGCGTATTACAACGGCAACTTATCCTTATAGTGCAACCTTCGGCGTATTGCCGTTAGTCGGGCGTTCTTCTTTCTCATTGGTGTTTTGTGTTTCGAAATCTTTAATCTTCTCGAACTGAGAGAACATCATTTACATTAGTTAGGCTCTATAGTAAGATATGCTGTTGCTCAAATGAATTGTTACGGTTGCAGTGTTACCTAACGCGATCCTGCTTCGGGGAAAGTGGGCTTTTGGAGCCCCTGATTCACTTTTACAGCCGTTAGTTCCTATTGACGAACTTTCGGTTATTGGAAAATGTTGTTTCTAATTTTGGAGTTAAAAGCTAGTGCGACCGATGTGTTCAGACTCCGTGATTTCTGCGACACAAGGTTGATGATTGGGCTTTTGAATCTTTACCGGCTTGTGTATTTAGGTTCTTTCTGATGGAAGACAATCGTAACAAATAGCAATTAGGTCTAGAAGCGATCTAGCAGTGTAGACGTTATATTCGATATCAAAGACTGAATTAAGCTCGTAATTATGTCTTTATCTATAGAGCACGAAGGCCAAATCATGAGTTATCCTCACCGTGATCCGATAATAGATGTAGCCGATAAAATAGTTAGTAAATCAATCCCAAGCGAATCCTGTTAGTTTATTATTGGCACGTGATTCCAGGTGGCAACATGAAAAGCATGATGGATCACGAGGAAAACATACATGACATTAATAAACGTATCTTATGATTAACGATACGGGGGCTTCATACTAATTGGGACTCGTGCCTGGTCACTCTAGGTAGAAGTTTTATGTAGCAGGGTACTTTCTTAGTGCGAACTTTTGTTAAAGTGTTGGTGTTATTTTTTAAACTTGCTATCTAGTCAACGTACTCTACTGTGCGTAATTGTAGGGGGTCATTTTGCAGGTTTTGAATTTTTAATGCAGTAATATTACCTCATAATGCCCCCGTCCTAATTTTATGTTTATGGCTAGAAAATCTCCACCCCTATGCTAAGTATTAGCCCCCAGATTAATAGGGTTTTGCAGGGATGAGATAACAAACTGAAAGAAAAGTGTGGGCAGGAAAACAAAAATATTTTAAGTAGCAAGGTTTCTCATGTCAAACGTTCGAAATTAAACATGCTTTCAAAATTAACGGTTCGATACAGTTATGAAGAATTATTTGATTCGGAAAGAAAACATTGGAATTCTGATTGTTTTAACGTGCCTTTTTAAACAGATTTTTTGTACGTCCACAGAACCATTTTATTATTAACCTCGCCCCCCTCCCCCCCGTCATTTTAAACCGAACTCGTTACTGCACCAACAGGGCTTTTTATTATGACACCTCCATTTTATACTATAGAAATATAATCTCCACCCACCTACTAATATCACTCCCCACGCCTCCCCCCCACACAATTAAGCATAGTAAAGTATTTTCCGTCAGTGCAATGATAAAACTTTGTTGGTGTAAAACGCTGCAGTGTTATTAGGGCTCTACATTCAAATTATTTAACTGAAATCGACATATTGACCTCGCAAATAGCTGTATAAATTTGCTTTTACGCAAATGGTTTGCTAGTACCTTTGATCCCGTAATAGAATCAAATCATAGATAACCAGGATCAAAGAGGTAGTTTGCATCCGATATTTGTTGTAGCCAAGTGTATTTGTGCAAGAAAACAGTACCTTCTACTTCTCAAGTCACTGTTGTACTGTATAGTACTGACTGGGTGCAGTATCACCGGACCAATAGGCCTATACGATTGCTGAGGCTGAGAAGGATACTGGGAAGGAGATAGGAGTCGTAAAATTTGAAATGAGAGAAATCACAAGAACGGTCTTGCATAACCAGTGATTGGAGAAGGGCATTTTGTAGAACATTAATAAACGGGACATGGTAGTTAGAATATGAAAAGAACATTTCTACATTGAAACAAGCATTTTCCCACTATTTATTTATTGAAAGATCCAATGAACAAACACCAGGTTCGAAAAATACAAAGGAAACATTTTTCGTTCATTAGAGCTGGACCACTGGCGTTTGTAAGGTTGAAGTTTGTGATAGTAGAAGAAAGTAACATGTGATCGAATGTGGTGGGTGTGTCCGGTTTTTCGTGCCGGATGATAAATGTAACAAGTATCTATATTAGTAGTTCGTTCTTTTGTTCTCTTGAGTAGTTCATGTTCCTTACACTTTTATGTTTCCGTTGTGATAAATACCTATGTACAAATCTATGATTTGTTCGCGATAATGTAAATAGGAAAGAATACAAATGTGAAACTTTTATGTGTGTATCTATGATCTATGACAAAGCAGCTTAATTTATGTGTAGTCATGATCACAGAAGATTGAACAGTGAGTGAACAAGGTAGTTGTTTGTTTTTGCTCAGTTTCAGTTTTCAGCTTATTTATCATCGAAAAATTGAATCGACAGTATATTTTTTCACATTGCTTTTTAAATCAACATTTGCGTTGTGAGCACTCTAAACATCGATCCTGATTGATTTGCCATTGTGGCTGAAATCGCCCTTTATTGTTTAGTTAGCCTATTTGATGGCTTTTACTGATTGCTTGGCGTAGTTCCAAAATCGAGCCCCCTGCTCATCTGGGATGTTTAGTTGAGAGATTGCTGAGGGAAAACAACATTTTATAGTACGTTAGCCGTGATGAAATTTTATGCCTTAGACATTCGGCAGGGCGGTGAATATGTACATCGAATGAAAATATATAATGAGGCCATTACTGTAAGTAATAATCTGTGATACTTATATATTATCTACAGGCTTATTGAGTTCACTGCACTAGAAACTTTAAATGCTATAAAATCTAGGCGTAACATAAGGAAGTTGCTCAAAGTCTATCGAAATGTTTCGTACTTCATGAGTTTTTGAGAAGACAATTGTTGGAAATTTGGCACAGTGCACACCCTAATCCTCTATAATGCGTCACCAAATTAAAATTTTACTTCTGAGAATATTGAAATAAAGCGACTGTTAAGTTGTGTTCTTTCTCCCACGGGTAGAGAGTGAAAAAGCTTTCCAGACCTGTAAATTGTTACAGTAGTCACAGCCAAGTATTTACTAATTTAGGTCTTTTCCCAATGCAAAGCCAGACTAAAAGTGACACTCGAAAAGGAACTTCATTGATATTGACCATGCAGTGGACCTACCATCTTTGACTCAAATTTATGTCAACTGTCCTCACCCCGGTTCCAACTGAAGATGGATTTTGAAAATCTTCATTTCGTTGACTTGCATGTCAGCCCCTTACCTCCCTGTTGATAGGAGGTAAGGGGCTGATAGCGATAGATACCACAAATGGGAGCCCCTTTCCTTTACCAAGTGTCTTCCGTGATTCCGGTCATTTTCATCGAGATTTAGTAAATGTTTACATTATTTTTGTCCACAATTGTAGCTATCGTTGCAAACAAAATAGCAATGTTTCAACACTTCTCCATCTAGAAAGGGGAACTTAAAACATAGGTTTCTCTCTCATTACATTAGATCAAAGACATTAACTTCAATCGATTAAGCAACGATAAATATTCTTGAGTGAATGGACTGATTCTTTTAAACTATTTACCTACCTTGTATCTGAGATTACCGAAAACAATATACACATTCGAACATCTAAAGCCTGGTTAACTTTAAACAAAATAGATGTAGTACGAAACCCTAATCTTCCCGTTAGTCACAAAGGCATTATTTAGTATATAACTATAGAATCAATTCGTTTGTAAGATTCAATAACTTGAATTCTAAAAGTCCCTCGTATCCAAACTGATGCCGCTAAGAGCAGTACTTAACGTCTGTGACAAGGGCATTCAACTAAAGCATTCAATTCAAGCTTTACTATGGAAACATTCCTATTTATCTACCATTTTACACGGAACAGGAATACGATTTGCATATCAGTGCTTTCGAGTGAAGCAACAACGTGATAGTTACTTACTGTTATGCAATGTCATGTTTGTAGGCAAGAAGTTGCGTTGCTGTAGTCTAAACCAATCAACTATGCCTTGGCATGAGATGCCAGCCAGAAGCTCTATCGGATAATCATTGAAAAACCTAATTAACAAGGAGGGCAGTTTTTATTTTCAATCAACAAACGAAAAAGAAAAAGAGATTGCAGGAATACATATTGGTCTGGCCATTTACGCTAAGCCCTCTTTGCCTCTGGCTCGACAAGCCGACCTTGAAGATCAAGAAATCTCTCCTATTTTCTCTAAACTGTTTAACAAATGTCATATTGCGTGTCCGGAGAATTGCCCCCCGGAAAATTGCCCCCCGGTGAATTGCCCCCATCTAATTAACTCCAGGAAGATTGCCCCCCGGAGAATTGCCCCCCGGTATAATTGCCCCCCGGAAGATTGCCCCCGGTGAATTGCCCTTGAGTACTTTTGAAATGTTCCCTAGGGTGTGTTGAAATATCACATATAAAAATTAATCCTATCAAGGTAGATTCTAATTACTTTAAATGTAAGAAAAGAGTGATGGGTCATTAATGATCCATTATGAGAAACATAGACTGTAGAAAGCTCTCAAGAGTGTGTGTTAAGGGTACATAGGAGAAAGGGGTGATCTATAAGCTGGCTACTCTTTCAAGACGAGTCCAACTAGGATAGGGGTCATGTACCAGTGCACATTGTAAAATTACACTTCAATATTGTATACTATTGTATCCAAAATTTAGTAAAAGGATCAGCATCAAAATTGATATACTGTTTTAATGATGCAGTACTTTATTACACAATTTTTGCTAAATCAGATATCACAATTCATTCTAGCTTGGGATGCAACCTGATGCCTTAAATTGAAGATTGTGGTACAGTAATTTATTTTTTCTTACAGCATTATCTCTATATCATGTATGTATAGGACTTCATTAATTATTAACAAGATGAGTATGGCTTCAAAGGGTTGCTTTACTCATGTAGGGCTCTGTTATGCTTTTACAATTGTTTTCTTTTTGTCTTTCAATTTGTGCTGTTCTTGGTGCAATAAGTAATGACATTATTTACACTCTGAGAGAGCTTTTGTTTTCTAGACAAGAGTTTTGGATGGATATGATGCAGTGATCGCACTTTAAAACAGATTTTGAACATACAAAATGTAACTTGGTAGACTTAATTCACCTCTCACAAAATTGAGATTTTCAGTATATAACAAAAGGTAAATTGTTTTACTGCAGTTAGTATCAGTACCATTATCCTGATCAAAGCACTCTGTAGTTCATTAGTAGACAAGTATTTAATATTGAATAGGAGTATAAAGAAGGAACTGTTTTATGATGACCACAATGAAAGTTTCTGGAGGTCCTTTTCAAGAATACTTAGTCTTCAGGAGTGTACTGATTTCTTGGACAATGACATAAGGATAATACCCTTTGAACATACAATTTGTAAGTTATGCAAGAAATTATATGAATGTTCATACGTCTGAAATACTACAAAATTTCAAGGCTGAGTGCCTACTTAGCTCTCAATTTTATGATAGCTGTCACATTGTACTTAAACGTTCGGGTTTATAGAGGAATCATAAGTTTAAATAGCTTGTTGGGTATTTAAACTTTAAGCCGTTAAAGTATGAGCTTCTGCTCTTCCCTGACAACGCTGAATGGCAGTCTATTTTATGGTGACTTCCATAGAGAGTAGAAAGAGATTAAATAGAGCATTTTATAAAAAATATTGAGGAAATTTTTGTAGTTGAAAACGGTACCTTCTGTGTTCTTCCTACTACTCTTCTTCCGCTTGTGCTTTCTATTAGTACGGTTAGAACTTTTCCCACGCTTTACCGATGACAACCGCTTCTTGGTATGTAAGACGTTTTCATCCTGATAAGGTGAGGACGTCGCAGTGCTTTTCATCGTAGCACAATCTGCTCCGTCGGAAGTGTGAGTTGAGCAAGACATCTTGGAGTAATTGCTGTCTACTCCTTTCGAGGGTTGCGGGGTGTTCTTTGATGCCGAGCTATGATCTTCTTCCGGTTTTTGGATCGGACAGTCTGTTGTCGACAAGTGTCTTAAAATGCTGTGTTGTACTGGTAACAATCGTACGTCGTAACCGATTCTCTTGGACAACTTCGTCGACAGACCTGCCAGAGTCTCCACATCAGTTAGCTTACCAGCTGCCTTGCTGCTGTTGTTCATATTACAAGTCCCGATGCAAGTCAAGGTCATCATATTTGAGCGAGAATCAGTTCTTAGCTTAGGAACATCTCCTTTTCTCTCCATAACGAATGTTCGAGGACGTGCGTAAACTTCGTACGGTGACATCATGCTCATTAACTCTCTGAGCCCTATTAAATAATCATTTGATGACCACGTAAAACGAACATGCTGAATGTCAGTCACAAGCAATCCACGGAGAAATTAATGAAAGTCACATTAATCCCGTAGTTTAGAATATTTGAATTTGATTTCACTAACTCTATAATCCAAAATCACGATCCATCATTAAGGTCCATAGCCTGTTCTTTGCAGTCATCCAATGCATTGCTGACGGACAATGCAGATACACCATCTTCTGTTTACGTCCTAATGGAACGTTCTTGTCGAAGGTACAAAACAATAACAAGAGTGCAGGGACATAGTTGCTAAGCAACAATGGTAATTTTTCGTGACCTCTTCTTCAAAACGTTGTCAGATGACACACATGGTTCTGTAATGGCTGCTCTTGAAAACACCGAGGTTACAGCAATACGTGTAGGATTGTAGGCCACCTTTAAACTGCGCCTATAAAGTTAGACTCAGAACCATTGCCGTTGCCTTTGGACAACCAAAGAGTTGTTGCGCAGAATCCTCTACAATCTTTTGTCATCTCGTCACCATGCGGCCGCTTACAGAAGAAGAAACCAAACTGCTTTTCGAGAAATTGTCCAAATAGTAAGTTTTCCTGTTTGTAAAAATAGATGGAGATAGCTATTCTAGTTGATTTATAGTGTTATACAACGTGAACAGTACTTACACTTGTAGATAGAATAAGTAAAAGAAAATAACAAACGTTTTATGTGCCACACTAATTCCTCTTGTAAAATTATAATGTAAATACCGGTAATAGATCTTGGTATCGGCCTACAGAGCGTTTAATTTTTTTTTTATTCATAGCACTAATAAAATCTTTAACCGTCGTAGGCTTAAAATCTAAGCTAATTTATTTCCAAACTTTTTATGAGTATGAACCGGGGCGAAGGAACTCTTGGACGACGTGAATAACTTTACAGAAAGGATACGATATGCTACTTGCTGTTCGTAAAACAAGTAGTGGTCGAAGATGCCCCCTTTCCCTACTCGAAATGAGTTGTATTATAGACCAAATCAGAAAAGGGTTACTGTTACAGACACGAGGGAAGGGTTTATAAACAAAATGTTTTGTAGATCTTTCTAACTTTTCTTAGAAATCGAAGAGACTAGGATAGGGGTCATGTACCAGTGCACATTGTAAAATTATACTTCAATATTGTATACTATTGTATACAATAGTACGCGAAGTATACGAAGAGACTTAGGTTTATTCGATATTCCAACCATAAGAATCTATTACTTTTCATCAAATAACAACGTGAGATACCGGTAAATCTCTTCCGTAAAGTCAACTTGACCTGATTAAGAAAAGAATGTCTTCAACTTATGAATTATACAAACGATAGGAGAATCGAACAATAGATTAGTTAATGAGAAACGTGACAGCAAGGCTCATCATAAGTTACATAATATTTCATTAACTTTTCAAAGATGTATTGGGTTAATTTGCAGTGAAATATTAGTGTCATTACCTCATATGTGTAACTTATATAATATAATAGGCCTATATATACATTATCACTGACTAGCATGCACCCATGGCTGTAGGCTCTAATGATGCTGACCATAGATAATTGTGAAAACATGTCTGAGAAATTGTAATTATTATGGTGAAGACAACACTGACCAACTATGAGTAAGAAGGAAACTTCAATTTTGATAACAATGCCTGAGAAAGTTTCGTAATCTATTCCAAATGTAGTAAACAGTATATATAATAAGTATTTGTAGGTCACCGAGAAAATGAACTACAGAACTATTATAATGTTCAGCTAATGCTAAAAGATACTGAATTAGGTAAAAACATGAATAACAAAGAGACTTCCATAGAATAGCTATTTATTTTTGCCTTCCTTTTTTAAAAGGACACATGGTTATCTCAGCTGCCCCGTATCTAGTAGGCATGAGGGACAATTACTTCTGCTTTTCAGTTATCCCTAAGGTGAATTGTTTTAAAGTGCACACAAATGTCAGTATTTCCTTCACATATTACTATTAACAATACAAGGGTAGGCCTATAGGGGAGGGTCCAATAGGCTAACCCTAACCTAATTATTTAATTTAGTATAGCATTCACTTTGCATTCAAATACAGAGTTTATCAATTTTCAGATTTGGAGAGAGGGGAGTTTTCTTATATATATCAGATGCAAACAATTGCAAATATTTATGATAGTCATTAACCTAATTCTTTGTATTGATATTTTTACACTTAAACTATATATACTTGCTATTTTCTTACTTTGTTGCCCCAAACACTGTTTTTACATTTTTCTGACCAAAACGCATTTAACTGCTATCAACATAATTATATAAATGACATTGTTACTTTTATAGGCTCAATAATAGTTTTTTTTAGAAAATACATTTTTTGTACTAACAATGTGTCAAAATAATCTTCATCTAATTGATTTCTTTTTTAATTATTTTTGCATGTAGTATTGGAGAAAATGTAAAACAGCTAATTGACCGGCCTGATGGATCCTATTGTTTTCGTCTTCACAAAGACAGAGTCTACTATGTCAGGTTTGTGACACTGTATTAAACCATTTACTTGATTCATTGGTTTTTGCTAGGACTTATAAGCTGCATGAGTTTTTATTGGTTCATATTTTATTGCTTCATATTGGTTTAGGAACCTAATCTGACCTATATATATATAACATGAACATGTAAAATCCTACAAGGCTGAATATGGATTTGAAAGTACTTAGTTTGACCTTTTGACCGTTGATTTCTATTTGTTAATTCCATCAAGGAGCCCATTTTGCAAAGAGAGTCAAGCTTTTGATTGCACTTCCCTCTTAAATTGCATCAATGACCACCAAGGCATGCTGAGAGTTTGCAGCACATATGCCCATAAAGCATTTTACCAATTTTCTTGAGGTTGACGACATTGGTAATTGAATTTACAAGTTACAATATTAAAGGGAGGGTATATGTGAAACTGCAATGTCATAGAAACCAAGGTAGTGAGAGAAAGAGCACTCAACCATTTGCCCAGTACCAACTTACACTGTTTCTGAGAGTTATGAGTAGAAAATCAAGAAAGGGATTACGAACTGTTATAGTATGCTTAACTATTGCATCATTTTAAAAACAAGCATAATTGTATTCCACTCAAAACAACATCATGCCTACCCATCAGGAAATTATTGTAGTTGATCAGTACAAGTACAACTGTGGAGGCAAGACCTGAAGAGAGAGTGAAGCAAGACATTCCCATAGGGATACATTTGGGGCAGAAAGCAACAAGAGGAGAGGAGACAAAAACTAAGAATGGATATACATCCATTATAAAAGAAAATTTCAATTGTTGCCTTGATTACTCAAATGAGTGATTTAAATGTTTAGGGAACTCTTAAGGTATTTCTTAAAAGATCATAGAACTGATAGAAGATTTGAAGATATATGGAAGGAATAGAAAATATATTTACGCAGGATTTGAACCCAGCGCACATGAACCCTGATGTAAATTTACTTTAGTTGTCACTTAATCTCTCATTCCTGCCAAAATAGGCTTTCATATGCAGCTTCACAAAAGTTTGGAGACCAACTTGGGTTTCAATCCTGGTGATGACACATTTTCCATTTCTCTTGTATCTTTTCAAATTAAGCATTCATGTTACCATGTGTGTATGTTTCATATATGTTTTCTTTTCTTAGGGAGGACATAATGAAAAAGGCAACAAATATTGGAAGACCAAACCTTCTTAGTCTTGGAAGCTGCTTTGGAAAATTTACAAAATCAAAAAAATTCAAGTTGCATGTGACAGCTCTTGACTTTCTGGCACCATATGCAAAGGTCAGTACTATGATAAGATTAATTTTATAAAAATACATTTATTGAGATGTTACTGGTAGGAAATGTTTGGAATGCCTTCAAATGGTTTTGCTGAATTGAAGCAAAATGTAGTTATTGTTAAAATGTAACATTTTTCATTTTATAATGTTTCCCAAATGAGCAGTGTAAATTAAAACATGTCTTAACTAAATCCACCTTGAACTTAGTAACACCAATACTAATTACTTGAATTGTCTCTTTACATTAGTGGTATATGCTTTTTATCTGATGAAAATGAAAGTTGTTTATTTTTAGTGCAAACAAGATGACATAATGAATGTAACTAATGTATAAAGATTTCGAATGAAGAAGGGACTTCAATTGCCATTGAGTTCCATCCAATCAACGACTTTAATAATTACATATATACATCATTCTTTACCATCAAAGAAACTTTGATTTTACAAGTACAAGTTATCATTTTCATTATTAACTCATTAGGATTCTAACAGTTGGTAATTTTGCCATTACATAAATTACTTTGATAGTTACAAAAGAGAGTATTTGGTGAGAGATGCTGACAGTGACATGATTATATACATTAAATCCAAGATCAATTAAAGACCTTGTCATATTTGGTCTTTCCAAGGTGCAATTAAGATCTGGTTTAAATTTTAATATAAAATGATGACATGTAACCTGGTGATGTCATAATCACATCAATAAATAATGTTGCTATAAAAGACCAATGTTGTTGTTATGAGATTGAGGCATGTATTTATCAGAGACACCAAGAAATGCATTTAATGTTGCACTGATTTTTGCAAGGGCATAAATTAATCAAATCACTTGGAATAGTGGAATAGAATCAGTCACTTTGTTAATCATTAAAAGTAACCCCTCTTCCATACCACCGCTTCATAACTATTCCTCTCCTGTGGTGCAACCTACCAAGGTTACAATAAAAGATAACATTCAAAGCGTGTAGGTATGCATTTAGGGTACAAGAAACTAAAAGGCAGAGAAATTCAAATTATATAATAGTTACATTGTAATAAGAGGACAAATATAAGAATTCAGCAAATGTTTTCTTTGATATTTCAGTACAAAGTTTGGGTTAAACCTGGTGCAGAGCAGTCATTCTTATATGGTAACCATGTTCTAAAATCAGGACTTGGAAGGATAACAGATAACACACCACAATACCAGGGTGTTGTGATCTATTCCATGGGCGATATACCTCTGGTAAGTAAAATTGTTCCAGGTACTGTACTTCAAAGCATTCAGTCTCATAATAAGCTTAAATTACTAGGTTGTTGACTTATATTGTTGGGAATTGTGTCTAGAAGAGATCTAATTGGGAATTCCCCATTTGACTGTGGAGCATGGAGCGTGGAGCAAAGATTATGGAGCATTTAGGGACCACTTGCCTTTTCTGATTACATGAAGGCCCCTTTTAGGAAGAATGACCAGACATTGTAGCATAGAAAGGAAGTAACCCGCATATGAGTTCTGTGCAAGAGCTCTGTGAAGTTTTATTCAGAAGTAAAAGACATATTGAGGGATAGGAATATCAGCAATACAATTTTTGTATAAATCAACTTTTTATGGAAGGTTTTTGTTTTTAGAGGCATGGTTATAAGGAGTGTTGTTGAAAGTGCCAATTTATTTAGTAATGGCATTCAAGAGATTAAGGTAAACTTTGGTGTACTGTGTTATTGGATTACAATAGGTGTCTGTCTGCCTGTTAATCTGTCAATTTCTCTGGCAAAACACTAGGTTTAGAGTTTGGGGATCAAATGTACAACTGCTGTGCATTCTTGTATCTATATAATAAGATCTTGCACCCAAACAATAGATGTTACCTACTTGTAATTGACTTAGCAGCTGTTGTATTACAGGTTGTAACAGAGGTCTAATCTTTAACCCTATAAGATCCTATTCCAGAGTGAATTTCTTTTTTACCCCAATTTACACTGTCTTGAAATATTGAAAGTCGAGGAAAGGCTCAGAATCAAGTCGGGGGTGCTTTACATTGTAAGTAAACACTTGCATCTGGTGGTAAAGAGACCTAAAAAAATTTCCGAAATAAGGGTTTGACAAACTCACTGCAGTATAATAAATGACCCATCCGAATAGAACACGCCATGGACTCCTACACAGTAGCAATAGATGCCATTATTTAGTAGTCCATCATGCACATACAGAATTATTCAGAAATTTTATTTAACCTTGTTTCAATTCAGTTGCAGCAGCATGAGTTTTGGCGTTACCAGGTCCAAACAGTTACCGGGTTGGAAACTACCATTGACAAAGTTAAGACATTGCAAATAATGGTTATGCAAAATTAAGGGGAGGGGGGGGGCGTTACTCAACGCAATATTCAACCTTTGCATCACTAATCAACTTTTCAAGAATATTTAATGATATTGTAGATCAAAACGCAATCCCGTGCCAAATGCTTACCCCTGTAGCCGTACCCATATGATGGCAGTGGCCACACATTCTAAGGTGGGAGGCATGTGGGGTTTTTCAGAGGGGGGGGGGACTTTTTGCATCTTACCTCGTCAAACTTTTACCGACTTTGATAACATGCCATCGAATAGTCAGGCTTACAAGTATGTAATCATTTAGTAAGACCCACCTGTTCAAGTCAGTCATTAAGTTCGCCTGGTCTACTATCATTGAAACAAAGTAAGAAATACAAAGTGTGGACGGTTTTTTGTTAAAAACGAAGGACAGTTTTAACACAAATTGAAGGAAGAAACCGTTAATGAAGTATATGAAACTATATTCTGCCAAAAGCAGTGGTGGTGTATTGAAAAACCTAAGCAAGATCAAAACATGTCTTGATAGTTAATAACTCAATAATTTCGGAAGTGATGTTTGTCCTTCACTAAGACTAGTGATTAGTGCATGGAGAAGTTAATTTCGGATACGTCTTTGCCGTTATCACCGTATCCCTTCGTAACAGGCATTGTGAAGCACTCCGACCTTACTGCATGATGTTAACAACGCCAAAGGATTGTCTTTCAGAGAAATCTCGTTCTTAACCAGCAATTATGTTTTAATGGCAGCCCAGAAGCTTGTACTTTCGTTACTTCCCGGCCATCATCAGATACCCCGGCGTTATCGACAGCGGGACAGAGTCCGATGAGGTGATCGTGGGGATGGACCTTTTTGTGACACTGGCCAATCTCGGCGGCGCCGATGTGCCCCGTGACCGTCCCATCGACGGGGTGACAATACAGCCTGTGTTTGCAGGTAAGTCATTGAAAAAAAGAGCGTTGTTTTGGGCAATGCCGACGGATTCTGAAGTGGAGTACGTGGTTCGCGAAGGCAGCTGGAAGCTGCTTTTAGATGCTGATCATCAACCGGTCGAACTTTTTAATCTGGCAGAGGACCCGCTGGAATTTTTTGATTTATCGAAACGGGAAACCCGGATAACAAAGCACCTGCACCGCCGGTTTGCAGAAATTATCGAGAGCATTGAGCAGGGCCCGTTCAGACCAAAGGCGCCAGGGGTAGCCAGGCAAAAACGTCACTAACCCGGACAGTATTTACATAAGCGCTACATTTGCAATTTCAGGTGGTTTACCGGGTTTAACCTCTCTCATACCGGTAAACCATTTTTTTTCTGCCTGTGCGGCAACTGAATGATTGGCAATCACAGCGGCAGCCGGGTGGTGTATTTCACCTGTTTGAGTGCGAAGGTTGAGTTGACCGCCGCCACGTTCGGCAGGTGGACGAGGGTTTGCTTAAGCAGTCTTTCGTAGTGATCCACGTTTTGTACCAGGGTTCGAAGAATGTAGTCCTTGTCACCGCTGGTCGAGTAGCACTCGACGATATCCTCTATCTGCTGGACGGCCGATTCAAAGGCGTTCAGCGACTCCTCGTCGTGACTTTTGATGGTAATGTAGGCGTAGACGGTAACGCCCAGATCCAGTTTTTTGGGGTCGAGCAGGGTTACCTTTTCCCTGATGACCCCTTCCTTTTCAAGGCGCTTGATGCGTCGCCAGCAGGGCGTGTGGGACAGGCCCACCTTATCGCCGATGTCCGCCATGGAACACGCTGCATTTTGCTGCAGCGTTTTTAATATCCGGCGATCAAATTTATCCAGTTCCATCGTATTTGTATCCTAATACATCTAATAATACGAGATAATTATCCTAATAATAGGCTAATTTTTAACCATAAAGCAATAATATTGCCCGGGGTTCTTGCTAAACTTTAAGGTGTTGGATTTATCCGAATCCGTTCCGGTTTCCTGCGAGGGACAAATGAGTGCCATCACTGCCGATCAAACCTTTACCCTGAATGACCGTTACACCACTGAATCCGGCCAGGTATTGCTGTCGGGTATACAGGCCCTGGTACGCCTGCCGATGGATCAGATGCGACGCGATCGCGGCGCGGGGCTTAATACGGGTACCTTTATTTCCGGCTATCGCGGATCGCCGCTCGGGGGCTATGACCTGGAGTTAAGTCGAAACCGGGCGCTGCTGGAGAGCTACAATATCAAGTTTCAGCCCGGTGTGAATGAGGAGCTGGCTGCCACCTCCGTCTGGGGTTCCCAGCAGGTCAATTTATTTGAGGGTGCCACAGTCGACGGTGTATGCGGTATCTGGTACGGCAAGACGCCCGGCATTGACCGCTCAACGGATGCCTTTCGCCATGCCAATGCCGCCGGCTCGTCGAAACAGGGTGGGGTGCTGGTGGTGGCGGGCGACGATCACGGTTGTAAGTCCTCTTCATACCCGGGTCAAAGTGAATTTGCCTTTGTCGATATGCATATGCCGGTGCTGAATCCGTCCAGTGTGCAGGAGGTGCTGGATTACGGTCTTTACGGTATCGGGCTGTCACGGTTTAGCGGGTGCTGGGTGGCTATGGTGACGCTCTCGGAAAATATGGACAGCACTGCCACGGTCGATATAGATCCAAGTCGGGTACAGATTGACTACCCGACCGATGTTAAGCTCCCGGAGGGCGGCTTGAATATCCGGATTCCCGATACGCCGCTTGAGCAGGAGGAACGCCTGTGGCGCTACAAACGACCGGCCGCGGTGGCGTTTTGCCGAAAAAACAAACTCAATAAACTGGTGCTGGATAACCCCGAGGCGAAGCTGGGCATTGTCACGGCGGGTAAGGCGCACCTGGACCTGATGCAGGCGATGGACGAACTTGGCATTGATCGGGACAAGGCTCGCCGGCTGGGTATCCGCCTATTCAAGGTGGGTATGACCTATCCCCTGGACGTGAACGGTATACGTGAATTTGCCCGCGGACTGGATTACCTGTTTGTGGTGGAGGAAAAGCGAAGCCTGATGGAGGTTCAGCTTAAGGAGGAGCTTTATAATATCGAAGTGGTTGACCCGCATTTCCCCAAAATAATCGGCAAGCTGGACTCCCACGACCGGCCGCTGCTGCCGGTATACGGAGAGCTGTCACCGGCTGTGGTGGCCCGGGTCCTGGTGCAGGTACTGCCGGAAAATTACCGGGATGCCCAAATTGAAGCCCGGTTGGAAACGCTGGAACGTACGCAGGAGCTGGCTTTGCAAACGGAGGTGCATACGCAAAGGGCGCCCTTTTTTTGCTCAGGATGTCCCCATAACACCTCCACCCGGGTACCGGAAGGTTCCCGCGCCCTGGCAGGTATCGGCTGCCACTACCTGGCCCAGACCATGGACCGGGAAACCTATACCTTCACCCAAATGGGGGCGGAGGGGACGAGCTGGATCGGCCAATCCCACTTTACCGACACCGAACACGTTTTTGTTAACCTGGGGGACGGAACCTATTTTCATTCCGGTATCCTGGCGATTCGAGCTGCCGTCGCCGCCGGCGTAAATATTACCTATAAGATTCTGTTTAATGAGGCCGTTGCCATGACCGGGGGACAGCCCCACGATGGCGAATTGCGGCCGGATATGATCGCAGAGCAGGTATTGGCGGAGGGGGTTAGCCGGCTGGTCTGGGTAATGGACGAGGTCACCAAGTACCGGGGTAAGCTAAGGGTTCCAAAGGGGGTGGAGGTGCGGCACCGCGACGATATGGATGCCATCCAACGGGAGCTGCGTGAAACGGCCGGAGTCACCTGTTTAATCTACGATCAAACCTGCGCCACGGAATTACGCCGTAAGCGCAAACGGGGGCTGGTGTCCGATCCGCAACGGCGTGCGTTTATCAATGAACGGGTTTGTGAAGGTTGCGGAGACTGCTCTGTCCAGTCCAACTGTCTATCCGTCGAGCCGGTGCCGACTGAATTCGGTGTCAAGCGCCGGATTAATCAGACCACCTGTAACAAGGACATGTCCTGCGTAAAGGGTTTTTGTCCTTCCTTCGTAACGGTTGAGGGTGGAAAATTACGCCGCCCTGCAGGCAGCGCGGCGGACATTGTCGGTCAGGGTGAGGCGCTGCCCTTGCCTGCGCAGGATAATCTGGATGCGCCCTGGAGCATATTGGTAACGGGGATAGGGGGCACCGGGGTGGTAACGGTGGGGGCGTTGTTGTCGGTGGCGGCTCATCTCGAAGGTAAAGCGGTCACAACGCTGGATCAAACCGGTTTGGCACAGAAGGGGGGAGCCGTTTATTCACATATTCGATTGGCCAGGCGAGGTGAACAGCTGCATGCGGTTCGTATTTCGGACGCGGGTGCCGATGCGCTGATCGCCTGCGATCTGGTCGCCGCCGGTGCGGAGGCCACCTGCCTGTCAAAGTTACGGAGCGATAAAACCCTGGCGGTTGTTAATACCAGGGTCATGCCGACCTCGGCCTTTGTGTTGGGTAAGGAACTACCCGACGAAAATCAGCGGATCATTGACCTGATCAGGTTGAGATCCGCAGGGTTGGGATTGGTCGATAGCCAGCGCTTGAGCCAAAGCGTATTGGGGGCGACGACAACCGCCAATATCCTTATGCTGGGTTTCGCTTTCCAGAAGGGCTGCGTGCCGCTCGGGCTGGATGCGCTATACCAGGCTATCCGGTTGAACGGTGTCCAGGTAGAGGAGAATATTAAAGCCTTCAATGCCGGGCGGCTGGCTGCAGCAGAGCCTGAGTTGTTGCAGCGATTGCTGGGTGAACCCGATGCCGGGGAAGGTACAGGCGACGATTGCCTTGAATCTCTGATTGCCCATCGAGTGAGTTGTTTGACGGAATACCAAAACGGCGGCTATGCGCGCCGCTATAGTGAGCTCGTCGCAAGGGTGCAGGCCGCAGAGCGGCGTGTGGATGAGGCGTCGGAGCAGTTATCCCTGGCCGTTGCACGCTACGCTTTTAAGTTGATGGCCTATAAGGATGAATACGAAGTGGCGCGCCTGTTTACCGATGGCACGTTCAAAAAACAGCTCGCCGAAACCTTTGAGGGAAATTACCGGTTGAGCTTTAATCTGGCGCCGCCGCTGCTGTCGCGCAGGGATAAAAGGACCGGCGTGGCAAGGAAAATGCGCTTTGGTTACTGGATCTACCCGGTGTTCAAGCTGTTGGCAAAGTTGAAAGTGCTGCGCGGTACGCCGCTCGACCTATTTTCGTATACGGCCGAACGCAGGGAGGAGCAACAGTTGATCGCCGATTACGAGTCTACGGTTGATCTGCTACTTGAGCACCTAAGGCCTGACAACCTGGCGTTTGCCCGCCAGATAGCCAGTCTCCCGGAGCAGATCAGGGGCTATGGACATGTCAAGTCTTCGAGCCTGAAGGCGGTTCGTCACAAATGGCGGGTGATGCTGGATAAGTATCAATCGGGTGATTTGTGCTCTGCGGGTAAAGCTGTTGAGATATGTGGGATGGAAGATGAAAGATGAGTTTGGAGACGAGTGGGGTCGGTGTAATTTAATTATGGCTCTGACCCCTTCCTGCTTAGCCTCCTCCCGTCTCCCTAGCTATCGCCCATTGCCAACAAAGAGGCATTCCCACCGGAGGCTGTCGTATTGTTGGAAACAGCCTTTTCCAGTACGAATCGATGTATCAATGAAGGCCCGCTGGTTTCGACAATCAGCGGCCGCAGTGCCCCCTCGCGTTTAGCCAGGACCCCGTCAGTCCATCTCGACAGAGACTCCGGCCCACTAACAGCAACCCCTCGCAGCTCATCGGCGAGAATAAGGGTTGTCAATGCCTGCTCCGACGCCAGAGAAAAGCGGTTGTACACTGAGCCCAGGCCGGCCTGATTCATCAGATCCTTGATGTCAAATGGCAGGTCGGATACGTGAATAACCGCGTTCCCGCAGAGTAGGGCGGTGACGACCTGGCGTATGCCGTCGGCAACGTTCTCATTGCCACGCTGGATGCACAGCAGCGCGCCGCGTGCCTCAAGAATCAACTGATTGAGCTCACCGGTTGGGCCGGGTAAGGTCCGCGGCTCGGATTGACCGGAAATGGCTTCCTCAGCCAGGACTGCAACTTGCGAAATCAGCGTTTCAGGGACTGTTGAGGGGTATTGGTTGAGCAACTGCTTGATGAACTGGTTTATCATTTCAGCCCGCTGCGTAACCGGAACGTTCTGCCAGATATTAGCGGCTTGAGTTATCTGAGCCAGCTTGTCAGCCCGACTGTGCCTGTCATCGCTGACAATTCCTGCACCGGAGTAGTCAAAACTCAGTGCCTGTGCAGCGTTCACTTCGTTGGGTTTTTGCCGGGTGAGGCGGTACACATATGAAGGACCTCCCGCCTTCGGTCCGGTACCGGACAGGCCATGCCCACCGAAGGGCTGGACCCCGACAATGGCGCCGATGGTATTACGGTTGACGTAGATGTTCCCTGCGTTAATGGTGCGGATGACCTTATCGCTGGTTGCGTGAATTCGGGAATGCACGCCCGAGGTCAGGCCGAACCCGGTGCTGTTAATCGACGCCAAGGCTTGATCAAGTTCGTCGGCCCGGTATCGCACCACATGCACCACCGGGCCGAATACCTCCTGTTCGAGAACGCCGATATGATCGATTTCGTAAAGGCGGGGCGCAAAGAAGGTGCCTTGGCTGCATTCCTCATTAAGCTCACACTGATACCGCAGCTTGCCCTTGCCCCTCATAAATTCAACGTGGGACTCCAGCGCCGAGAGGGCTTTTTCATCGATCACCGGGCCAATATCGGTACGCAGGTATTCCGGGTCACCGACCTCAAGTTCCCTCATGGCGCCGACGATCATTGCGATGATCTCATCGGCGATCTCCTCCTGCAGAAAAAGTACGCGCAAGGCCGAACAACGCTGTCCCGCACTCTGGAAACCTGAAGAAATGACGTCATCAACCACCTGCTCGGGCAGGGCGGTGGAGTCCACGATAAGGCAGTTCTGGCCACCGGTTTCAGCGATGAGTGGAATGCGCGGTCCCGGGCGTGCTGCCAGTTTTCGGGAAATCCACGCGCCGACACCGGTTGAGCCGGTAAACATGACAGCAGCAACCCGTTCGTTCGGTAGCAGATGCTCGCCCACTGAGCGGCCCGGCGTGATGATCAGTTGCACAACATCGTGGGGGAAACCGCATTCGCCCATCAGCTCGATGGCCCTGGCGGCGATCAGGCAGGTCGAGTCCGCTGGTTTTGCGAGCACGGAATTGCCTGCCGCCAGGGCTGCGGTAATCTGGCCCAGAAAAATCGCCAGTGGGAAATTCCACGGGCTGATACAGACTACAACACCGCGTGATGCAAGCTCTCCATCTGCATCCCAATGGGGGTGAGGGCTACAAACCCTGCGCCCTTCATTCGCGTAATAGCGACAGAAATCGACGGCTTCGCGCACTTCGGCTATGCCATCCGGCGCTATTTTTCCGGCCTCCCTGGTACAGATGGCGATGAGCTCGTCCATATGCTGTTCCAACCGGTCGCCCAGGCGCTCCAGACAAGCGGCGCGTTGTTCCACCGGCGTCCTGGACCAGGTGTTATAAGCCGCCGTTGCTTTATCCAGTTTTTCAGCGAGCTGTTGCTCGGAGGTGCGGGGCACAACCCCCAGAATTTCACGCGTATTCGCCGGGTTGGTCGATGTGATCATGTCCGCCGGCGGTTCCGCTCCATGCCGAACGTTCGCATCCACCCAGTGCTTGGTGTTCTCCGCCATGGATACCATTCTGGGAATGTCAGTAATATCAACGCCCTTTGAATTAATACGGTCATTCCCATAAAGGTTAATGGGCAGGGGAATATGCGGGTTGACCTTCTGCGAGCGGTTGCATACGTTGACAACAGGATCCTCGACCAGACAGTCCAGCGGAACGCTGTCATCCACGATATTGTTAACGAAGGAGGAATTTGCACCATTTTCCAGCAGGCGGCGTACCAGGTAAGCCAGCAGGCTTTTATGCTCGCCCACCGGGGCATAGATTCGAACCGGTATTTTCAGCGCTTCAATGAGGTCGTCGTAAAGTCCATTCCCCATGCCGTGCAGGCGCTGAAATTCAAAGCCGTTCAAATCGCCTTCGGCGCGTTCCAGTATATAGGCAACTGAATAGGCATTGTGGGTGGCGAACTGGGGAAATATCGTGTCGCGATTTTCGAGTAACAAGCCTGCGCAGGCCTGGTAGGAGACGTCCGTCGATGCCTTGCGTGTGAATACCGGGTAACCCGCCAGACCTTCGACCTGGGCTAATTTTATTTCGGCATCCCAGTACGCGCCCTTCACCAGACGCAACATCATTCTTCTACCCACCCGCCGGCTCAGGTCGATGACCCAACGTAATACCGGCAGAGCCCGTTTCTGGTAGGCCTGCACCACGACCCCGAAACCTTCCCAGCCATCCAGGTCCGGGTCCGAAAACACCGCTTCGATCACATCGAGCGAAATATCGAGGCGATCCGCTTCCTCCGCATCGATGGTCAACCCCATATCGCGTTCCTTTGCCATCAGCGCCAGGGTCTTAAGACGTGGGACCAGTTCCGCCATGACGCGATCAGCCTTAGGAAACTCGTAGCGTGGGTGAATTGCAGAGAGTTTCACCGAGATGCCTGCGCCTTCGTAAACCCCCTTGTCTTTAGCAACCTGGCCAATGTGCTCGATAGCTTTTTTATAAGCATCGAAATAGCCGTCGGCGTCTTTCATCGTGCGCGCGGCTTCACCCAGCATGTCGTAGGAATAACGGTAGCCTTTGGCTTCCTGCTTTGATGCTCTTTTGTTGGCTTCTTCGATGGTTCGGCCCAACACAAACTGGGTGCCCATAACACCCATTGCCTGGCGCATGGCTTGCCGGATAACAGGTTCGCCCAGTTTGCCTATGGTCTTTTTAAGTTTGTTGATATGCGCACGTTGTTGTTCCTCGTTGAAACTCACCACCCTCCCGGATAGCAGCAGGCCCCAGGCTGATGCGTTCACGAACAATGAATCGCTGCCCCCGAGGTGGGAAGACCAGTCCCCACTCACCAGCTTGTCACGAATAAGGCGATCTGCGGTGGTGCTGTCGGGTACGCGCAGCAGCGCTTCCGCCAGGCACATAAGTACAATCCCCTCGTTGGTGGACAGGGCATATTGGTTAAGCAGGTTTTGAATGCTCGAACCGTTCTGTGCTGTTTCGCGCACCCGGGCGGCCAGCTCCAAGGCCTTGGTATCGACCCGGGATTGAGCGCGCTGATCCAGCTGTGCCAAGGGCAGCAGCTTTTCTATGACCGCTGTTTCATCGCTGCGGTAGTGCCGGCGAATGACGTTGCGCAGTTCGTTTGAGGTGTCGACGTGACGGGATAAGTGCATTGTAACTGTCTCTGTGGCTTAGGTTGGCGGTGGACCGATTGCCGGCGATTTGATGAGTCGCGACGGGGAAATGGTAGTTGAGAAGCACCCGTATGTGCTTTCAATATTGCCAGGGTTCACCGCACATAATAGGGTGAATCGGCGTTTGCTCAGGATAATTGTTGGCGGGCCCGGTGTTGTGAATGTCCGACAATAGGCTGTGCCAAAGAATATTCAGAATTTACTTTGAAGATAAAATGGGGGCCTCTACCGGTCAAGCTATGGATGCGGATGAAGCGCCCAGCCATTCCAAAGTTGCTGGGGTTCGGGAAGGGCTTCTCGATTTGGGGGTAGATGGGAACCCGGTGAAGGATGCAACCCTCCAAGAAACTTTGGAAATGCAGGAAAGTGAGCAAACCAACAAGTACAAGAAGTCAGAAGATCGGGCAGTCCAAGCAACAGCCCTTGTTCGCTTACTCAATGAGAATCCCGATAACAGGCTTCTTCGAATCGTATTCGAAGATCATATCCTTCCCCAAGTGGATGAGATGGATCGGCTTGGCAACAGCATTATTGAGTTCAATCCAACCGCACCCCACTGCTTAGAGGAAGCCAATGAAGGCACCCTTCCTTTTCTTGGCGCTCATTACTTTGAAGAACCGCCGTTAACCTGCCGCTTCTGTGAGTATCATGATTTGATTGTGAATCGGCCGTTGGAAGGGTGGGCGCATCAACGGCTGATAGATATCGATTGGTATTGGGGAAAAATCCACGGGTCGAATGGGAACCTCTATGAGAAGGCCCATGCGGAAATTCAAAGAATTCTGCTCGGGGAGCATCGCACGGATCGCGGCGCCGAAATCGCTGAAACCCAAAGCGAGCATGCCCATTTAGACATCGAGCCCACACTTCTGTCCGAGTTGGAAGAGACTCCATCCGACACGACGCGCAACAAAACTTATTCAGCCCGCGGCGATGATGTGCCGGCGGTCCTTCGGGCTGACTACAACCCCTGCATGGATCCGAGTTGGACGGTGCAATACCTCATTCGGTTCCATGAAATTATCAACTTCCTAGATGCGCCCTGCGGTTGGCAAAACCTTTGGGCCGTGGTGCCACCCTAAGGGGGTGTTAGATGTGGAAAGCATGGCTTCGCGGGGAAATATGCTTTGCCCCTGAGAAAATTTTTCTAAATCTCAAAATGAATTTCCTGAGTGTGTTCTTGGCCTGTGGCCTTGCCTTCGGCAGTATGCAAACGGTTGTGCCGGCGACGGCCGGGATGTTTGGTATTTCCATTCCCTCCAATTACGGGAATTGGTTTGTCAACATTCAGAAATGGATACTCAGTGTTCAGAAGACCATTGCTCAGGCTCGAAAGTTGTACACCGTGTATGTCTCTGTAAGTGGGGCGGTGGATGCACTTCGAGGGTTGTCCGAGACCGGGAAACAGAATTTCATTCGAGAATGGCGGGAAGTTGCCGTTACGCTTCTGGGTGCCAATATCGCGTTCGAATTGGACCAAAGTTTTTATGACGGGGAAACGGGGAGCCAAGAGCTCCTATCCAGCATTCTAGGGTTGACCGTGAACGATGAAGGCCGGATTACCATCGATCCGGGACGGATGCAAATGTTCGGCCTCGCCATTGGTCTGGATGATGACTATTGGCGTGAAATTTTTCTTGATAGCAAGATGCCCCTTTTTCCTTCCGGCTTCTACACACGAAGTACTTATACCCGTCTGGGTCGTGAATTTCTACATAACCAAGCCGGTGTTGCGTTTCGGAATTTCGGCAATGAATTGAACGATGCTTTCACCGAATCGATTCGTAACCAAATTCTACGAAATCCGCTCATTTATTTGGCCTGCGAACGGAACCCATGTTATTCCCCCTTCTCCGCGGACGGTAACCATACCTACTCGTGGGAAGAAATTCTGGCCAACATGTATCAAAGGGATTTACCGCTCCACAATCCTAACCCCTTGGCAGAAGAGTTAACGGGGGGTGCCTTTGTTGAAGATTTCGATGCCTTTCTTCACCGTAGGGTTTCCTCTGCCGTCTGGCTTGCCATGGGGCGGAAGTTCGAGAAGCTGTTAATCAAAACCGAGAATAGTTTCGCGAAACGTTGTAATGAAATTCTTTCGGCTGTTCATAAAGTAGAGAACCTGATCAACCTGGTTCAATCCATAACCTTTGGGTTGGAATCCTTTCAATCGCTACAGAGCCGGAACATTGCCGGCAACGTAACCCAGTTTGCCCTCGGCTTGGACCTTGATGGTGATGGGACCGCCAACGATGTTGGGCGGAATCAGAATTTGATCGATGGGTTCTATTCAAAAAAGCTGTCATCCATGTCCGAAAGAGCGCTTCAAGTCAAAGCGAAACTAAAGGATTTGGGCGCCATTATTCAAGACCTTAGGGCTCAAGTGCAATCGGCAAAGCGGAAGAGAAGCCGAAGGCATCCTTCCCTTAAACCGGCACACTTGATCGTGGCTGATGCTATTCGAGAGGCAACGCTTCCCAGTGGCGGACTTGGGGGAAGTGATACGCGGGACCGTTTAAATGGCCGGATTGCGCAATACTTTAGGACAAAACGATGAATAAGAAAAAAGGCCCAGGCAAGATTAAGAGCTACTTCAAGAAGCGGTTTTTTCTAGAGGAAACCGCTTCAAATGAATCTTGGGAGTTGTCCAAACTTCAATACCAACGCATGCGATGGTTGACCCTTATTTCACTTTTAATTGCTGGGTATACCATCTACACAGGTACTCAAGGAAACAAGGCTCTTAACCTCAGTCAATCGATTACCGAAAGAGCGATTGCGATAGGGAAGCACCAATACCGGGCGAATGAACTTAATGAACTGCAATGGAACGATCTTCTCCAAGCCTTTCTTGCCTATCGGTCGGCCGTCGAAGATACCGATAAACCCGAGGAACGGCAAAGGTTGCTGACAGTTACGGATCAGAAATTTAAAGCAATGCAGCAACGAGAAGGTGAATTCACTCGGTTAAAAGAAAAAATTGAGCGGGAAATGGCTGATCTAGAGCGATTGACTGAAGGGATGGCACCATGAATTATGATCCCTTGTTCTATGAAAATATGTGGTTTGTGTACGGGTTTCAGCCCTTTGTTTGGTGGATTGGTCCCATTGTTCTGGCCATTGTTTTTCTTAAGGCCTTCAAATATGTTTATTGGCATCCCAAGCCGGAGGAAGCGCGAAGGTGGTTCGTGAGCTTTATTCTGGGGATATTTGTGCTGATTGCTTTCTTCGTACCCTTGAGTAAGCCGGCCGAGTATCTGGGGATCGGGGATGAAGACGGGCATATTAGTGATACGCAATACGGAGAGACAACCCTTGCGATTTTTGTGGTGGAAAGACTGAGCTATGGGGTTGATGAACTTCTTGTCAGCCTTCTAGGTTTTGACGTCAGTATCCAAGCTTTGGAAGGAAAGGAAGCGGAAGAAAAGACCGGTGATTTTGGTACGGTGGTTGAGTTGGCTGAACCCAACTATTCCGATATCATTATGAACTTTATTTACCTTCGGGCCGAATTCCTCCAAAAATACACGGATCTGGTTTGGAGCGGGTTCCTAGAGAATGCACAGCAAGCGACTGGAGAGCAGAATGAGGAAGGCTGGGGAGTTTGGACCGGGCTTGAAAAAATCATCAATGGTGATGTTGGTGAATATGTTTTTCAACAGATTGCTTCCCTTCTGCTTGCAGCCGGGTCCGCGATTACCTATTTCCTAGGGATTGTTGGCCTGGTCCTTTGTAGTTTCCTGATGACCATCTTCGCAGTTCTAGCTCGCTATCTTCTGTATTACTACGTGTTACTTGGTAGCTGTTTGATGGTTTTCATTTATGCATGGGTTGGGTTTGATGGTGTGTCTAAGTTCATCGATTATTGCGCACAGCTAATCATGATCAAATTTGGTGTTGTTATCAGTATTTTTGGCATGATGTTCGCCGCAGAATCCTTAATCCTCCATCATCTCGAAATTGCTTTTGCCGACATGAATGATGTGGATCGAGTTGCGACTGTCCAAGGGTTCGAGCCAGGGTTTCTTTATACGGAAGCGGGGATTTCGATGATTGAATCTGCTTCCAATATTGCGCATACCCAACAAACCGTTGTTGAAACTTTAGGCGGGATTATGATTTTAATGCTGTGCCTAGTCATTTCGGGGTTGTACCTTTCCTTCAAACTAGGAAGTATCATTTCTCAATTGATGGGGACACCCGACATTGCTAACGATTTGCTCACGACCTCCGCCTACCTCACTTTTGGATTGGTTACCCTTGGTAGTCATGCCATTCAAGGGATCAAAGGAGCGCTTGCGGGTGTAGGGAGAGCGGGTCCAAGTGCGATTCAAGCGGGTACGGCGCCCCCACCTCCACCGCGTCCACAAGAGAAGCCTACGTGAGGTGCATTCTTTGACACATTCTCTTTTCCACTTGACTTTTGTCGGCGCGTCGACAAAATTAAAATACAACATTCCTTTTCTTGGAGGTTGTATGGAATTCAGTCCATTTCTAGAGGAATTGGCCGAACAATGTACCTTTAAGCATGTAGACCTGGGGTATCCGGAAGAACTTGACGCGCTCCGCCAAATTTATTGCGATGTTCTCCTGGGCCTGCGGGCTGGTCATTTTTCCGATTGTTTAAAGCATCAGTTAATTGTTGGATCGCAAAGGGTTGAGGACCGGCGTATTGAGGGGAGCCTTTATCAAGGTTACTTGCAGCTCTTCTATAGTGGTGAGGTTGAAGACCTTCAGGCGCTGCATCGAGAAATTATAAAGGGCAGTTCGAGAGAGCATGGGGCCCTTTGCAGTTTTGCCCTAGAAGAAATTAAAACGCGTACGAGATTCATTCAAATGAAAATGGGCTATGTGGGCCTAGTGGAAGAATGCACAGATTCAGGAGTTTCACAACTTCGTCTTCCCAAAAATACTTACCTGGGTACAAGGTTAGAACGTTTCACGGCTGGACGTTCATCCTTCAGGAAGTTAACCAGGCCGGTATTTCAGAGATTCGCTGTAACAAAGACGGTTTTGTTCTCAGCGTTCCGTGTCCTTCAGGTTTTCTTCTCCAAACGATCCTGGAGGACGCGGAAATCCTAACGAAAGGATGATGAAGATGATTGCTATGTTGATGTTGGTTCTGACCTTGCAAATCAATGAAAGCGGAAATGAACCACTGGAAAGGGAAACAATCGAACAATATAGGCTTGCATATAATACTTGGATTATTCACATCGACAATGTGGAAAACCATATTCAAGTATCCATAGCGACCAAAGACATAACAGGTATCCATAAAGGCAGTAGTGAGCAGGCTGGCTATACAAAGATCGTTATTGGTCTTGGAGAAAGAAAACCTTTGGTGTGCGAAGTATCCAATGGGAAAAGTGATAAATTTCTCGACACTCTGAGAACAGTGTGGGGTGCCTACTTAGAAACACTTCAATAGCGCTTGATGGGAGGGGTGCCGCTGGTCTAGGGCCACTGGGTCCAGGATCGAGGTGCCGGCTTGTTTGCCAACCTCCCGCCCTTAAGGATGAGGACATGGTTCAGTTGTTCAAAATTCTATACCTTATTGTGGCTTGGGCCTTCCTTCTTATTACCCTTCAATTCATTGGGCGGTTAAATCTTGGCCTGTATCTCAGCGCCTTCCTAATTATTTTTCTTGGTTCTGGGATGCTTGGTTACCTTGTTAAGCTAGAGCCACCAAGTACAGAAATCCTAAGGCTTGTTTCATGGCCAAAACTATATATCGATGAAGTGATTTATTTATCAGCACCGTTATTGGTCGGGTTTCTTTCGATCGTTGGGTGGCATCAATTCTTTGAGTGGTTGAGTGAGTCCACAATTCCTTACCCGAACCTAATCATAAAATACTGTATTCCAGGAGTTCTTGGGTGGGTCTTGGGTCTTTTTCTACCCTTACAGCGATGGAGTTAAGGGGTTTTCTTGGAAAAAAGTAAAGGATTTTCATGGTGGGTTGTGGTTATTGCCGGGATCATGACCTTGGTTACTGGTTTCCTCATGTGGGGGCTTCTATTCAATAAGGAAGTGGCCCTTTGGGAATATGAAAAAAAGTATAAAAAGGCAATTGAAGCCTTGCGGATCGCGGAGCAGGAAAGGGGACAAGAATGTGAAGGTCCTTCTGAGGATTTCTATCGCCATGCTCGTCGAGAGGTGGATAGTCTGGCTTATGCCATAAACACAATTCCGCTGACCGGAGAGAATTTGACGGGTTGGCGGTCATATTCCCAAAAAGCGAAGAATGGCTATGAAAAGAATAAAAAGGAGTGGGTGCTTTCTTTTAAGGATCCTTGTTCCTTATTCGAGACCATAAAGAACTTCTCGGACTTTCTTCATATAACCAGGTCCATTATTAATGAATTACATGTTGTTGGCAACGAGGCACGGAGACTTCAGAGCAGATACGAACAAATGACCATGGTCAATGTTTCCGAATATACTGAATATGGCGAGGAAGAGATTAGAGAAGAAATCAGTTGTTGGATGGAGGATGAAAATCAAGAATTAGCGCAACCCTTGATTCGGCTTTTGAATCAATTATTAGAATTTCAGAAAATTAAGGCTTAGGTCATTCAAGTCGGAAAATAAAAAAGGCTCCCACGAAATAGTTCTCATGAGAGCCTTTGATGTCAAGTGTTGGGAATTAATCCTTGTGTGATTTGGATGATAAGGCCTATCCGTCGGTCTCCTGCCCTGAGGCAAAGGTCATACCATTACCGACATCACTGTAAAAAGTGGGAATCCAGCCATTGCCGCTATGACCGAATGTGACGTGAAGACCGGTACCTGCTTCGGATTCCCTAAAATTCGAGAAAGGGTTCCCACCCTCGTGACCCCTAACCGATGTGAGACCTCCCTCACCGGTGGATCCAAAAGTAACTAGGATTGGGGAACCTGAATAGGTAGGGTCCGATAGACCATCGCCACAATGTCCGGCCGTGGCGAGGGTGGGTAGCATTAGAAGTACGAATACTGCAATTTTTATCATTATTAAGGTCTCCTTTCATTGGGTTTCGGTTCGTGGTTGACGTTGATCCCTGAAAGACACCATTCAATGACCGGCAATACGAAAACGCCGGTCTATTTAATACGCTCCCAAATAAAAGAAGTTCAAAATTCGGAAAAACAGGTTCCTTGAAAAAATGCCTATGCAATCAAAGAAAGCCTATCGTCCGATGAGTTTGATGGATAAATTTCAAACTTTTCCATCGCGGTTGGGGCCCACCCAAAAACTTCCTGGTCATAATCAGTGACGACATAGTCATGGCGTTTTCTTCGAAGTAGAAGTTTATGGATCTCCGAAGCTGCTTTCTCCTTGGATAAAAAAAGAGAACGGTGAAACCTTCGCCCGCCGATCCTTCCCCATTTGATGGTGAGACAGAAGCCGAATAGGATCCGCTCGATATCCATGGCGTAATAACGAAAACGATTACTTTGGGGGTCTACTGATTCCAATTGAATCATAACAACCTCTCGAAGATAACGCGTTGCTTGCCAAGAGCATAGGTTTCGTGGATGACAGCCCTTGTCCTGGCTGAAAAAAAGCGTTAAAGAATCTCTGGTAGAGTTTCCGTGGTGAACTTACTTTCCTGCATTTGGCCGGGATCGTATTGGAGGGTTGTGGCCGGTGAACTGTGATTCGCCATTCGGCTTACGAAATCCAGGGGAACGCCGGCCTGAAAGAATAGGGTCATGCCGGTCCTGGAAAGCACTTTTGTCGTCAGGCTGTATCCTGGGAACAGGTTGAGCCGGTCCTGCAAAGCGGCCAGGCGCGAGTTCAATGCCGCTAAGGTGATTGCCTTCCCCGATAGGGTATAGGCCCTTCCTCGGAATCCTTGAATAAATGGACCGGTATCATCAGGGTTAATTTCGGCGAGTTCTCGATAGGAACGGATTGAAGCTGAAAGTCTACGGTGGCAGGGAATGGTGTAGGGGCCGGTGGACCCTTGCAGGTGTAACCATGTACCGTTCTCTTCTTCAAGAAAGTCGCATGATCTAAATGCAATGAGGGATTCAAAAGAGATCAGGGCATAGAAGAAAAGGCGGAATGCGGTTCGATCCCTGGCGCCTTTTAACTCGGTTGGGTCACAAGCCCGAAAAAGGTCCGAAACTTCCTGGCTGGTCAGGACCGGTTTCGTGGATGCCGCTGGGGAAGGGGAAAGTCCTTTAAAGGGGTTTGGGTCGAACCCGAGGTGTTTATAGAAATTGCGAAGAATCGTTAAATGGGTGTTGTAGGTGTAGGGGTTCCCGTATCGCTTCAAATAAGCGGCCGCTTGGGTTGGTGTCCATTCAGAGAGGGTGGCTCCTGGGTTCTGTTCGACCCATTTTAGAAAACTAGCTATGACGCCTTCATAATGCTTAGCAGTTCCCGACTTCAGGCCGTTAAGCCACTTTTGATAACGGGCTATCTCTTGAAGAGTAAGTATGGTGCTCATGCTGGTGACTTGGCTGTTGCCTTTCCGCAAGGGAACAATGGTTGCAAATCGCTGCGGTTAAGGACCGGCTTTCCCATTATTCCTCCTAAACCTCTTCAAATTGCTTAGCAATGGAATAGTTGGCAATGTTGAATTGGCCTCTGTTCGCTTCAATCAGTAGGGTGGTGCCTGACACGGTTCGTGATTGTGCGCTTTTCAAAGAGGTTACGACATAAACCGCGTTGGGTTGTAACTTTTCTAGTTCAAAAGCTCGCAATTTCCCCCAAATTTTGATGAACGTCTGACTTGAGAAACCTGATTGCGCTCGGCGGTGGGTCATAGTTTGTAGAACCGGCATAAAGCCCCCTTTCCCTTCAAATTATATTAATAATAAAATATAAAATAGAAAAAATCAACTAAAAAGCAGTGGCCGTACCTTGAAAATTCTAACTCTCTCCGGGCGGCAACAAAAATTTTTTATTAACGTATAATAAAATAGACTATAATATTAAATGGGTAGGGGGATTTCTATGAAAACGCGCCAAGCCACCAAAGAAAACGGACTACTCCCTGAGGAAATTGTGGTCGACAATTAATGTTACCCTCTACTTTTTATATTTGCGCAATGTTGGGGGCACTAATCATTAACGATCAGGCTTGGAGTATATGATATCGCGGTTCCAACAGTACTAATCACGCTAACGTTAAATTTGTTCCCAGCCCAACCCTTTTTTCTCCCTGTTATAAAATATTATCGGCTCCATCTCGATGTACCGTGAGGCAACTTAACTTTACGTAGCATGAATTTGGTTTAATCATCCTCATGGCAAGCCGTTTAGAAACTGACCTTTTTGAGTCTTTTTAACCTGAGTAATAAAATCGTTTGGGTCCAAGTTCTTTAAATGTCCCAACATAACTTCCTCTTCTTCTTCTTCTTCTTCTTCTTCATCTTCTTCTTCTTCTTCAGTTGCCTTAATTCCCATTTACATGGGGTCGCCGGTGTGGACTTTGATCTTGCGGCGCCAGAGTACACGGTCCGTCGCATCCTCCTCTTCCACAAAAAGTAAGCAAAAAGCCACCATAGACGACCAATGTCGAATGAGAACACCAGTGAGCAAAGAAAAGTATGTCTCTAACCCAGATCAACTAGCACCAGGGGGGCAGCGCCCCAGGTTACCTAGTATAAACCATGAAAAACCCATGACAAGGCACGTTAAATATGGATAACACTGCTCTGGCGTTAGCTGATGAGGTAGACTTGATTTCTTTTATCTACATTTTCTCCAATAGTATAGTCTCCACTGGCACAACCTCCCGGTTGAACAATTAAAAACGCTTGTCACCAATGCGTGTTAGGTCAAAAGTATTTAGGTGATTAGCAACTATCAAAGTAATAAGTGCGTTTGGGCAACTAATGTGGAAGGAGCTTCAAGTAGGAAATTACTAATTTTACTAAAAACATTTCAATCTAATCAATGAACAGTGTTTAATTAATCTTTCTTGGAGTACAAACTAAGGCGATCGATGGCTTAAATCGATGAGAAAGGCAATGATAACATTAGTGATGATCAAATTTGGTGGGAAATTAAAATTTTTACTAAAACTATTATATTTAGGTTTCTCCCCGATCATCACTTCTGACACGCTCAAGAGTTCTTATTTCTGTTACAAAATGTTCCTTGAGACTTTTACTCGATTAAGACCGAAGGTTTTGTTTAGCCTTTTGCTCTCTCATTTTTTCATAATGTTGGACCGGTTAGAGGTAGAAACCTACAAATTTGTAATGCAGAAAGCGTCCTTAAAATTTCGGCCTCGTCGGGCGTGGTCATAACTTTTTAAAATGACGGTAGCAACCCTTTAATTTTATTTGTGAAAGCTGAAACAGCAAGTCATAAACATTTTTTGGTTTATTTATTTTAATGCCTTTTACTATAGTTTGATGTGTGTTTGTTATGCAATTTCTAGTTTTAGGGCTTTTTTAACACTTGGGGGTACAAAATTGCCCCTCCCTTCCCATGATGGAATACACCCTTTATGGTTTTCTTGGCACTTTCATTTCAATAATTTTTACTGACTTTTAATGTAATGTAGTTAATAATCTCCTGGCAAAATTTAAGCATCCACTTTTAAAAGTTTAGCAGCTATACACGATTTGTCGGGACCTTGTCCGAATTAAATAACACTTCAAAGTAATTACACTTCAACTGCGATCATGTTTACTTGTTTCTTATTTCATATTCAAACACTATTTGTGGCCTAAAAGATCAAAAAGGTCATAGTATAAGAATAGGATTAATTTGTGAATTTATTATGCAATTATAATGAAACTCTTTTACAAGGAGGTCAGATATACCCACAGTGACATATTTCCCTTTCTTTTACTAGAAACAATAAAATACCAGGCGGAAATAGTAATCCCCTCCGATCCCCGACCCCTCGAGTAATTGCCTGTGCGAAATCCCACCCCGGGTAGAAGCAAAGAAAATTAGGCATTTTTGCATTTTGGAGTCGGTACTGCAGAAAACTGTGGTATCGTACACTTAAATGGTCAGAGAACAGAAGCAACTTGATACACGCGAAGTTTTTAAATTCCTCATTCACAACCTTAAGCTCGACACATGAAAATGTCGACTGTGAGCGAAACATCTAAATAAGTAACGTTACCTAACTAACACGCTCATTAGTTTATGCCAATAATTCAACTCACAGGTACACGGGGTTTTTTGTAAGAAACCAGTCTATAAGAAACGTCAAGCTCAGATGTAAGAAATTTTGAGAAACTCTTAAGAAACTTAGGCAGGCGGAACTAATCCAAAAGTTAAAAAAATTCGTGAAAAGTATATAAAGCAATATTTTCCTGCAACAGTCCATATATCTTACCTTTAAAACACAAAACAATATGTACACTTTAAACTTTATACACTTCATAAAACACGTGTAGGTGACTAAATCTGTGACGGAGGCAGTACCCTATTGAACGACCTATTGTTATTATTACATACACCTTTGCACTTGATGGTACATACCACATGTTACTTCTTGTAACCTAAAATGGTATTTTGTGAGTGCATATAACAGTCTTATATGATTTTTAAGGAAGTACTTCTTAAGAAACTTTGAAGGCTGAAACTGGATAAATTAAGAAACATTTGAGGCTGAAATTGGAAAATTTTAAAGAAACTCGAGGCTCGTTGCTTAGGCTTCTTATAAAAAAAAACATGTAGTTTTTACAAACTTCATTCACAACATTATGTTGGGCATACGAAAGGTTCTATTGTGACCTAAACCATTTCACTAACCAAATAAAAGTAACCAGTTTATCTGGAGGCGGTTAAAAATAAACTTCGGAGACCCATTCATGTTCGTTATGGATAAAAGGCCGTGAAAAGGATAAGTAAAGTATCAATTTTTAGTTGAACATATGAGTTTATTATCTTAGGATCACCCCCCACCCCACCCCACCCCCCTCCCCCCAAAATTATTACTGTTTGAATTTAAACTGTTCTTTCACCCCCTAAACAGAGACGCAGAGGAGATGACCTGTAGACGAAAAGCTGCTTTGCTCATTGGTCTCATTTTGAATACCACAATTTTGAATACCATCTCTGTCTATCGTGGAATATCGGTGGCAAGCCGTCTTCGAATAGTTAGTGGAAGGGTGGCGACGATATTCTCTGATTCCAGTGAAGACTTACAAACTGGGTCAAAGATTTCAGATTACGTCAATGGAGTAAACCTAGCTACTTATCGATCTGGCGTGATTGCCAGTGTGGCTCAGATGGATCGAGGTGAAAAAGAGGCTGCCATGAAGTCGCTAAGAATAGCTATAGCCTCGCTCACGATTGAGTCAATAAAAGCTTTTGCATTACCAGCTTATTCCTCTTTCATTGATAAACTTCTCAAGAAAAAGGAAATGTTTAAAAACACCTTTGACGGAGTTTCAAAATACAATAGTTTAATTGGACAAGCTGTACTCGATCAAGTAGCAGACGCTGGTTCTCCACAAATGTCAAGGAAAACCCAAGGAGCTTTGACCACTCTAGACAACTTAAAGGCAAAGATCGGAAAGGATTTCGGTAAAGAGGCAAAAAATTACATAAAAGCAACCCAAGGATATGATGACCTTGTCGTATCTCTAAGACACGTTAAAACCTTGACAAAAGTTGCGAAATGGAGTGATATCTTTCTGGGGCCAATTTTTGACGTTGCTATGATTGGTTTCACTGGCTGGCAACTGCATGATGCCATCCAGGCAAAAGATGAGCTTGCAATTGCCAGTGGAAGTCTCTCTATAGCAGCAGGCATTGTTGGTGTTGGCTCCTTTGTTGTTGGTGCCTTGGCAACAGCAGGAAGTGTTCTGGCAGCAACCGCTGGCCCAGTTGGCGTCATTGTTGGCTGTGTTCTAACACTCGCAGCCATTATCATTGATGTGATCAATATGTACAATCCAGAGCAAACAATCAATAAACATTTAGAACTTGTAAGAAGTTTAACTCAAGCATCTAAGAATTCTCTGGAAGAACAACACTTCAGTATTCTTCGAAAGGCGACTGCAAACCATATAGAGGCAGGTTTTAACACTGTGTATGATGTCAATCAAGCAATGTTGGTGAAAGCACCCATAGATGACCAATGGGATACTATAAAGGGGTTTGATTCTCAAAAACAGGATAGGATTGAATTTAAACCCGACATAGTTAAGGAAGAAGGAGGTCTGTTAGTTGTTGGTGAGAAGCGTGTGTTTGATAAGAAACATTACGCAAATTGGGCTTTTAAACCTGAAGGAACAGAGGAGATTGGCTACAATTATTACGGGAAAATTGTAAACGAAGAAACGGGTGGTATCTTTGTTCGAGTTGACACTGAAATGGTAACAAACAGTAAACAAAACATGTCGTTTTGGTTAAATGGTGCTGAAATTACTACGTATCCAGAAGGGCAGCAAGACAGAGTTGCTGATGACAATGTACACATTGGTGACTTCAGGACTCTGTACGCTTTGTATGGAATGAATCTGATTGTCAACACGGGAGGAGGGGATGATATAGTGCAGTTAACTGGAGTTGTTTGTAATGAACGGAAGCAAAGGTGCCTAAGGGCAAATATGGGGGAAGGGCATGACACGATTTCGTTTGAGGGTATGGACATGAATGCCGAAAAGAGAAAGTGGTTCATGAGCAATAACGACTTAAGCCAAACCAAGGATGTTGTGGGTATTTCATTTGATATGGCCATTGGATATATCAGCTATAGACTACAAGATGATCAAGGGCAAATATCCGAAAAACGATTTGCTGGTGTCGGTGGTGTTGAAGGATTTATTGGTTCCCCTTTGGATGATGTAGTAAAAATGAATGACGAAAAAAAATTTATCATCAAGCAATCTGAAGGAGACAACTTATATGAACTTGAATTTGGAGATATGGTTGACCTTCGAGAGTTTATCATTGAGGACAATTCAGATACACCTGGCAAATTGATAATTCGAAAAGATAGCATTGGATGGAGGAATGTAGTGTTTTGCCGGAGTACAAATATTATCTTGATTTTATTTGGTGGTCAAAGTATAGCACAAATCTTTCTTAAAAGATCTAAACCTGGTCTTGATGACTTCAGAGTACAAGTAAATTCAAAAAGTGTTAAGAAGATCTCTGAGATGGCTGACGTTAGTCCTTCTAGTGGTGTTGTGTTACCATTCATTCCCTACCCCTATAAATTTGACAAAAATCTAGTCACACGTTTAATGCAAGAAACCTACATTGAACTTTGGGCTCCTGAAAATGCTTACCCTAGGAAAGCTGTCTTTTTTAAGATAAAGCTAGTCCATTCTAGTAATTTCTTTATCTTGACAGAAAACCTCCTCAATGCCCTGCGAGATAACAACTACGTGCTGATAGCTCGCAGAAGGGGTAAGACACAATCATCAAACAGTTGGAAGATGATATTAAAGAAGCCTAGTGGATCAGGAGGTTGGAGAGTGAACATTGGCCAGGCTGGACGTTTCGTTACAGGCGTACCAGGAAGTTTTAAGACGATTTTTGACTTGGAGAGGGAAGAAGATCGAGGTGAAGTAGACATTTACAAGGAATATCTAAGTATTACAAATATTATAAAGAGTTACTTGAACACCAATATCGACGGTACGGATGGTCCAGATAAAGTTACATTTTTCTTTCCGTTAAGTTATTATCGGTCAGAAGTAGGAAGGTATTTGATCGACCTCAAAGGACCGGAAACCCCTTTTGGATCAGTTCGAAATGAATTAGTCGCCTCTTCTCGCTTCATCTATTATTACTTTCAGCAAAAAAAGGCATCAGATATTTTGATTGCTTTGGAGAGAGCAACCTTAAACGATGATTGGCATCTCAAGTGGTATGCGATTAGGGGGAATCGCAAACTGACTCTTCATGTGGATATTACTTTGAAAGGTGTTCATGCCATTGTGACAGATGACAAGTTCTTTTGGACACTGATCATCGATTTGCATGGAAGTCAAGAGCTGACTCATAATTTGAATGAGCTCTTGTTGACAAGAGTAGGAGAACGGTTTCGTTTGAACTAGTTCATGATAGGAAAAGGAACGATGTATACGATGAGTACGTATTTCCTTTACAAAACAGGATTGCTGATTGGTAGTGTACGAAAGAAATGGATGAAATATTCATTATTGATGAGTTTCATGAATCAATGCTGGCAGTTGTTCTTATTGTTTAGCATTCCTCTTTGAACATGACAATAACATCAGTATGCGTGAGTCCCTTTATGACTTACAGGCCCAATTTTGACATGAAAGAGCCGGGCGGAAATATTTGGACATCTTCGTATTCCTTTAGACCTATTGGTCTTGTTGTTGGAGTGTTGTTTTCTTGCTGTTCCCCTTCTACATCTGCAATTTTTTTCTCTTCACTGAGAGTGTCTTTATTAGGAACCATCAGCCTTCAGCTTGCTAGACCAGCTCTCTACTAACTGAGCTAACTCGCCTCCTAACTCTGACGTCATAACCACGCCCAAATGTTACACTTTTGCACAATGAAGCAGTGTATAGTATATTCAATTTTCAATTCAGAAATGTAAAGTAATGTTAATATATATCATATACAGTTTGCAACCCACAGGTCATATCCAGCCCAGAAGAAATGTGCGAGTGCCCCGGGTCCCGTTGAAGCCAACACAAAAACTCAGTGAAAAGAAGAAGAATTTCACGGCCTTTCATGTGTATTTACTTTTAGGATTGACTTAAATAATATTGGTACTACATTATTTCAATAATGGACCTTAGATTGTCTCTTTGTCCACTTTTTCAATTGACTACATTGCGCAAAATCAAAAGACCAGGTTTTCAAACTCTGAAAAATAAATTAAATAAGATGCAAAATTTTAAAACGGCGTGTTTGTACAAAATACGTCAAGAGGATTGTGGGTTACAACAAGACAAAGCAATGGACTAGAAAGAAAGTTGTGTCTTGCGCTGACCAAAGGAGCGCCATTAATTTAACTCTTTTCCACCTAACAAAAGAAAGTAGGCTTTAGCTACTAGAAACATGAATACCTTCTGCTTTACCCTTGCTTCACAATTCTATCAGAGAAGTTTCGTCATCATTCTAACATTTATGAAATATGTGTCGCACAACTGATATCGGAACGAAGTTCCAAGAAAAAGCATTCAACAGGATTTCTGTAATTTATTTTTTTCTAAGTATGTACATTTCTTGACAGCACATAGAAGGGCTCAATACACTTACAGGAAGCAATTTTGAGTAAAATTAAATACGATTCTGAGCAGCAGCTTCAAAAAGAACTAATATACTGCTAAGTATGATTGTTAACACCGGGGGTCACTTAACCGAGCTAGTAGAGTGCGTGCCTCTAAAGCGTGGGACTCGCGTTCGAGCCCCGATGACTACATCTTTCTTTTCTCTGCTGTCTTTTCAATACTAATATGCAGCTTAACAGCATTCTTCAGTGCAAATAAATACGCTTCCTGGCAACATAGGGATTGACTTAAATATAGTTTCGCGCAACAACAGAAAATAGAATTAATCTCAATTTGTGGAAACAGTCTTGAGTGGAATTCGATCAAATTTTGAATAACACGTTGGAATGGACTTAGAGGGACTTATTGGCAGCAACCTGCTATAGAATTAAATAAAGCACATAGGCAGCAACCTGAAATAGAACTAAGTACACTTCTGAGCAGCCTAGTGAAATTTCATTAACGACACTTTTAAGCAGTAGCCAACATCCTGCCACAGAACTAACTAAGCGTATGGACAGAAATTCAGGGCAGCAGGCAGAAATTCAACTATAAACACTTCTAGGATTCAGCGACGAATATAATACAATATGTTCTTGAAGCAGAAGTCTGTAATAGTACGACTCTTGAGACATCTTGATATAGAATGACCATAGAATTATTAGTTCGAACTAATAAATCTATGGTTGCCACTAGAAGAACCATAGATTGTAGCCTCGTTATCAATCTAGCAAACTAATAAATCTATGAGAGTGGCATACGCTTTAGGGTGGTAGCCGGAAATGAAATTAGAGTCACAACAGATCATGGTGTGCGAATAAACAAAATACATTTCTGACAGCATCCTGCTATAGAACTGGATACACTTTTAGGCATAGCTCTCGAATTTTATCTAAAAGAATTTGGGTATTTAACGTCAAATAAAAAAATGGGCTTCAGGGCGATAGTCTGAAATAGTGATTAGTTTGTTTCTTGGCAGAGGCCTAGAATAGAAAACGATTTACATATAGATAGCTGTCATGATTTTAAAAAGCTTTATGGAAGTAGTCTGATATAAGATTAACTAATGTATTATTCAAGGTTGGCATTCTAAAACAGAATTTAATAGGCGTCTTGGAAGCAGTGTTTCATGTAGCCAACAGCGTTTATGGGCAGCACCCAAGGAAATAATCAAATTTGCTTCTGGGAATTGGCCTGGGATAAAAATAGGTATGGTTCTTGGTAGCTGTTTGGATTAGAATGGAATCCTCATCTTGTCCAGCAGTCTGAAATAGACTTTAAAACACTTCTTGGCGACAGCCTGGAATGGAATAAGACACAGTTCCGGGCAGCAGCCTATAAGAAAATCAATGACTTTATTGGGTAGCACTCAGGAGTAGTATTAATTTTTCTCTGAGTAAGAGCCTCGAGTAGATTAAATATGTGCTTGAGCGGCAGCTGTAAATAGATTTTAATACGCCTTTAAACAAACACTATTATTAGAACTGTATGCTTTACTGAGCGACAGCCTGAAATGCACTTAAAGACGCTTTTCAGAAGTGGCCCCCAATAGACTTAAATACGTTTTGCGCAGCAGCCTAGAATAGAATTAAATATGCTTAGCGGCAGCAGCCTCCAATATAATTAAATACGTTTTGCTATTGGATCACCGTACTCAGTCGAACCACGCTTTAAATCCACATTCAACCCTAACCAACCTAAATGCTATTATTAGCCGTATAAAATATCAGTGTCGATGAACTAGGAACTTTTTTGTCTCCACTTTGAGGAAGAATATTTGTAAACTGAGGATATATTAGAACATGGGGATTCGAAAACGTGAAACGTAATCAAAATATCGAAAGAACCAAGAAGACAATCAAACAAACAAATGAGCATCAATAGCTTTATAGACAAACGAAACCTAAATTGTAGCAAAATCTAACAACCTATGAAACTGTAATTTGTTCATTGATGTTCATCATACGAAGGCAAAAAATCTTCCCTTTCTGGAAAGTCTTCTGTGTTTCTTCAATGGCCCAGCTCTTTAGATACTCCAATAGCAGTCACCTAGCTTACTGGTATCCCATCTTCCCCTATAACGTCCCCACATCACCTTCAGATCCTGATGAAACCTCACACCGCTCACTTTTCATTACTGTAGTCACAAAGATTATCTGGAAACTGTTTAGGGTGACTAAACAGGAAATGTGTCTTGATTGTTACACCCAAGTTCTTGTTGGGCATAAAAAAGCCCTCTCACCAACTTTTCTTAGTTCTTAGTGTTTCCATTAGAACCTAAAACATTTCTACTACGCATTAAAACACACTTCAGACTTCGCTTGATGATTCGATAAACAGTCTCCACTCAGATGCATCGCAATTTTCAATGCCCAGCTCAACCAAAAATTTTCCAAGTTTGCACAGAATACAAACAAGTCCTTTACTCGAAAGAACTTGTTCTTGCTGAAACCTTTTGTTTCCACCAAGCAAAAGTAGCAATCAGTGTTGTGGTTTGATGGTTCACACCACACCATAGGTATTCCAAATCTTAAGTGACGATTTGCCCTCTTGTTGGCCCGTACATGAAGCAAGCTGTAACAAATGGAGCAAACAGCATGGCAAGCCCATGTCTTGTCTTGATCACCCACTGGTTTTCCAAAATATTCCAGATAAGCCATTTAAATAAAATGTGACACCTCTCTTTGAAGAGTACGTACACGGAATGTAATGTGTAACAGAAAGAATCTGGCTGTTTTTGCAACATCTTCTACTGGTCATAAAAAAGACTGAAAGGAACTAAAAGCTTCAAAACGTGGTGTTCACAGAATGTGAGTTAATATATGTTACAATTCCTTCTTTCCTTCACCAAAATGACCGAACACAAACATCTTCCTAAAACATTTGCACTGAACACATCTGCTTTGGAATCCGAAATGAAACATTTAAAAAAACTTTTATGAATTTCCTTGGCTATTGTTTGAATGCGTAAAATGTAAATCTCATGATTTAATCTGTTTGTGGACGAGAGAAAATCACAAAAACATACAATGTAAATTGGTGATGAAAGGGGAAGCATGGGCAGTTTTGAATAGGAGCTGACTAATTCCTGAGTGACTGTGGTATTGTTGTAAACAGACATTGGCAAATTGAAAGTCTTTCTGAAAAGTCTGAAGTAGCTGATGAAATCCTTTTGGAGGTTTATTAGGATTTGAATTGCAGTTAATGTAATGTTAAGACAGTCTTACTCACAGTAACATTCCAATTAATTTCTCCATCAAATTAGATATTCTGCCTATTTTCACCATAACAGGCATATACCTGTGGCGACCAAACCTGATGTGATAGGGAGAAATGGACTTCCTTTTTGAAATGAGCGTGAAAAAAATAGTCCAGAAACATATGCACATTACCTGGTAACATTTTGGTCGAAAAAAATGTCGACCAGTGTTAGTTATCTTAATGTTCGTCGTGCCTATTATCTTCAGTTATATGTTAATGCAGATCAAGAGATTATTGTTCAAACGGTATTGTCAAGTGTGCAAAACACCCAATTCCTGCACCTGATTTTTGACAATGTACTTGCTTTGAGGTTCATAATAAACGGGGGATTGTTTATTAATTTTTCAGTTTCTTTCCAATCCGCCGGAGCTTATTAGGACCCCTCACGTATATTCAATTTTAAGGAACAATAAATGGTTTACGAATTTTTCTTTTTGAAAGAATTTTGTTCTTTCATCAAATGAATTCCTTTCGTACATTTTGTTTTCCAATGAGAAGGTTGCCCATGTAAACGCTGAGGTCGGTGTCACACGAAGGGTTGATGTGAAGACAAAAGGTTGTTTTTCATTTGTTGAAGTATTTAAGAGCCCCTGTCTTTAAAATTTTAGAACTATATCCCCATTTATTAAGACGAAGCATGAATTTTTTTTTGTCTGCTTTTGTGTACATCATAAAAGTGGAGTTATAAGTGAGAAAGGCACACACACCGCAAAGGTAGGTTTGACATTTGGAATGCCAAAAGTATCCTGGGTACGTTTTGTCCATTCATCATTTTTTCTCTTCGACACGCACGACCCCCTGTTGGTAAGGTATCGGCCAAAAGTACCCCCCCCCAAAAAAAAAGCAAAAAAAGTACCCTCCATGGATTCCAAATTTCTCTGCTGTTTCATTCACAGAATGTTCCAAAAATGTACTTCTTTGAATTGGATTGTGTACATTTTATGTTCATGCCGGGATGAGGCATTGTGGCAAATTCCCGCGAACAAACCAAGTCACCAGAACAGAATTATAAAACCGTAAATAAAACACGAAAATGCGTTCGAAGGAGCAGGAGTAATGGCCTAGGGAATTCAGCAATGCATTGGTTTCTTTATAATTAAAGGATTAGTAGAACTCTTCATTGCAAATATCGCACCCGTGAATATCGGAGCCAAAATGCCGGACTATTAGAGATACGGCAGTAAATTTGTAAGGAAGGAAATCTTGTAGGATAATTATAGAGGCGGTACTATTAGAGACAGTAGTAGTATTACAGAGAATAAGGTTATTATCGTTGAGTACATTGAGCTTGTTGGTTCTCATAAAGCAAACACAACGCAACGATGACTGGCAAGGATTAAATACATTGGATTTGTGTTTACTGTGCGTAAGAAAAGCTCAACCTTTACATGGAAAACATTAAAAAATTGATAGACGATAAAAATCGAGTGGCAGAAGCTGGTAAATGATATTTTCCATATTTAAAGGCATGAGTAAGTATGTAGTGCCAAGGCTAGAAGCTGATAAAATGATAGTTTCCAAGTTTCACTGCACGCATAAGTAATTACCGTCATGTTTAGAAGCTAGTAAATGATACTTTCCAAGAGGTACTGCATGGGTACGTAAGTAGTGCTAAGAATAGAAACTGGTAAATGATAGTTTCTGAGTTTCACAGCACGCATAAGTAAGTACTGACAAGGCTAGAAGCTGGTAAACGATAGTTTCCAAGTTTCACTGCATGCGTAAGTGATTACCA
>JAAAKM020006971.1:37565266-37598840 GCA_010016025.2 Alatinidae sp. Z8VKAUB7J3
AAAATTACACTTGTTTTTGCTATGTTGATACCGGAGTATGGCTTGTTACAGTGGCTGGCCCATGGGATTGATAGGATTAAAGTCGCATTCTCATGGATATCAAGGTAAAGCTGCCGTAAAATGGTATTAAACTCACAACTTTGCAACAGGTTATGAGCCCAACAGCATGAGTCGCACACCTTGACTACTTCTCTTTGCTGCTTTAACGCAGAGGGATAAACATAATAACAACGTGATGATTGACTCACCAATCAAAACTAAGTACATGAAAACATGAAGGAGGCGAGGATTACTTTTTTAGGGCTTCCATCTTCCTGATTTCTACAGTTCCAACTGACTCATTTTGCAATCGAAGCTAATATGAGTAACGAACTAGTGTCTTCTTGTTTAAATTTTGTAATGACGATTCTTAAGATGATAACCACTACAGTGTCTCAAGTTATGTTTGCAGTTATAAGGTATCCAACAGGTTGATGCTTTCGAGCATTTAATTTTCGTTCTACGAACTGTTAAGACTACTATAAGTGAAGCTATGGATAGAATTTGTTGTCACACCGATGTCATTCTGAAAGGAAGAATCTGCGCAAGAAGTGTATCAACGTAACTGAAACAATAACAGTGTACTGGAAGTGTTTGAACTCACTCTTTTACCTCTTTCATTACAGAATTATTTCTGTATCAGGTAGACCACTTATAGGATAGTGCGGTAGCATGTAACTGAGAAGGCTGTCTTACTCTTTTGTCTCTAATAAAGGGGGTGGTGGAAACCATTTCGAAAATTGATAAAGGAGGGTGGGGGTGGAATCATTTTTTTATAATAATTTTTGATAGTTGTTAAATGAAACTAAAACAGAAAAAGATATAAACATGAGGCACAATTTAGGCTCGGAAATGTTTAAATCACTTAAAAATCATCATCAAATATATCCGACGAAATGTTTCTTTTGACATATCAAAGCTTTTCCCCTGAAATTAGTAAGCGGGGTTCTAACAAGCTCTTTGGAGTTGGAAAAATCCCCCCTTTCATTAGAGACCAAAGAATACCTTCAAAAATAGAGAAGACGTTGTGAGGTTCTTATTCGTGGGACGTCGTTGAGACCAAATGTTGTACATTATTACCGAATATTTAATGAACGAATGTATTTAAAATACGAAAGCACAGGATTTGTGAATCATTGTGAACGGTTGTTATTTGTATGGAGTTTGTTGTGCATGGATTTTATTTTTAGATATTAAGTTGCTTGAGGTGCTGAAAGGCGTTACCGGTGCTTGTAATGATGTACAAGAATTTAAAAGAAGACGTAAGTGTTCCGAGCGAATGCGAATCCACTTTCTGTCCATTCTATGCCTTTTTCCAAATACGCAAGTGGCTCGACATGCTGTCAAATATATAGATATACTCATTTCTCAAGGGGAGTATTTTTAGAGGGCATTGTGCAACCATTCCCTTAAAGACTTGAACATAGCGGGAATAGCCATGCTAGTCGCTTTCGGTCACAGCACCATTTTGCAGGTGTGAACAGAACAGCCATAGGTCTGCTCTGTGTTGTTGCCGAACAGGGGACCAGGTAGTACTTCCTAAGTATTCGAAAGAATAGGCTCGCTATTGTCACAGGACTAATGGTACTCAAGAAACGCACCCTCTACAGGGTAACCCTCCTGAATTCTCGAAAATGTAATGAACACAGCAAATGCCATAGTAGATACCGATAGGGATAACTAACAAATACCTTCACCTTTTTACATAACAAGAGCTGCAGGATTGGTTCTGATCCGAACAATTTAAATTCGGTGAGATCTTTCTTACTTTAAGCTCACCAAATCCTTTTTATGCCTGGAATTCCGGCGGATTGTTGCATCTCAACCCACTCCAGCTCTTTGAAGATGCAATGAACGCAGCAAACACGATAATAAATACTAAATAGGCATAGGTAATAAATTATTTCATATTTACATAACAAGAGCCGCAAAATTAGTTCTATTTGAACAATTTAAGGAAAGGTTCTCTTAATTTGGCGCACCAATTCCTTCCTTTCATGCGAGGAACGTCAGCGGTGAGAAAGAAAGCTGGAGTGCTTGGGTAGTGACCAGGTAATTGAGCCTTTTATCGAATACGAGTATGAAAATTTTTCCATTCAGACTGATGGCGTAAGACGCCTTCTTCGGTTGTCTAACGACTCCTCCCTACCTATTGAGTGTTTTTTCTCCACTATATCTGTTGTATCATGTCGCATAACCTTTTAAGCATAACGTAATAGATAATAATTTTCTGTTTACAGTTTCGTGTCATTGCTTCCAAACAAGACAATCGCTTTTTTCTACTGTCTTAAAACGTATAAAAAATGTTGGGCAGAAATTATGTAGTAGAGACACTGGTGGTGGGCAGTCCATTTATGGAAGAAAATCATTTGACGCAGAGGATAGTCTTCCAACATTGGGTGATTTTTTTACAGCTACTGTACTTTGTCATCATCATTGATAAGTAGGTAGAAGTATGACAAGAATATTTAGGACAGACTTGCAAAGATTGGTGTCCCTCATGGCTGTCCGGTAGGTCCACCATTCTACAGATACATTCTCTTTTCTCTGGAATGGAGAAAAATCAGACTTTGAAGTGAAAACAGGATGTATAATTTCGCCTTAGAAATAAGGCTCCCTAGGATATGCATCAGCTAAACTCTTTGTGAAAATGGCGATTTCGTCTTGGCAAAGCAACTCCCAATTGTCGCAAAGGATTGAATTTACCACCGTGCTCTATATATGCAGCAGAGGGGTTGTAAGAATAGTAATCAGTCTTTTCTATGGCAGTGAAAACGAATTAAACAGTTTTTTTGTGTCCCCTAAATTTAGAACAAGCCCCCCTCCATTTTCTGTCAATATTCAACACCTATAGGCGTTCCTTAAGCAATTGTAATGTCGGTCTCCCCAAAATTCAGCTTAACACCCTAAAGTTAGGAGTCTCCCCTCCAAGTTTCAAACCCTGACTACGGGCCTTGGTATTCCTGGACGATTTAAGGTGTTGACGGTACCTCCCTTTGAAAGTTTAGCATGCTATCCCTACATACACTCTCCTTTGTTGGTCTGTGACGATTTCTGCTTGGTAAACAAGCTCTTTCAGTAGGTTATGACCTTTTAATGGGTACTACTCCTTTGTTCTGCAGTTGAGTGACAAGCTGTCAACGCTGAACATTGCTTTAAAACTATTTCATATGCTTGTTTCATTAGTGAAGGTGTGTTTTGAGGGTAAAACTGATAATTAATGACGAATGAAATTGTTCATATTTCTCAAACTTCCCTCTATTCTTCGTTACCTTAATTGTTTATGAATCCATTAATCATCTATTGATAAATAGGATCACAGTCACCGTTATCGTTGGCACGTTTACAAACCAAGACAGAACAGCATAGTCTGTTCTCATAGTTGTCACCATTATCGTACTTCTCTGAAGCATTATCATAATAATCAAAATCATGCTCACACACGTATTCATCCCTATTGCCCCCGTGGTCGTTATTATCGTTATGCACGCCAAAGTCAACGTCATCGTTGTCATCATCATCAGCAGTAGCATCACTGTTACCATCATTATCATCAATGGTAATATTATCCTTACGATTCTTCTTGGTCATCATTATCAATGTGATCACTATCATTACTTACTTCATCGTCATCTGATACCCCCTCCACAACCACCACCACCACCTCTACCGTCATTCTCATCATCGTTATAACATCATGATCGTCATCATCATTATCATCATCATCATCATCATCATCATCATCATCATCATCATCATGAGGCCTTTAGATGAAGCTGCAATTTTATTTTATTTAGCGGTGACGTTCCCTTCAGCATTTCTGTCTCTTCCATTTTGAATCACATTCATTTGACATACTCTTTTACCAATCGACAGAAGCTGATATGAATATAGTTTATTCTTCTTAAAAAGTTGTAGATCATAGAGATTTGTATTCTCTTACTGTGGTACAACTACGTGTCTTGCATTAAACTGGTGATAAAATGTTCAATCATCCAAAAGTGTGTCATGTGGCCTTAGTATGTTTAACCTTAAATGGGAATGTTCTCGTCGACACTAGTTTTTTCAGTACGCTGCAATACGTGATGCACTTAGCGTAAATAATATCAAATTGCCTTGTTTTCTAAGGCGTTTTTATGCTTTTTCAAAATCCTAGACAATAGAAACCAAGACCATGCTTGGCATTGCACTAAAGGTTAGTATTCTTCTTGAAGATGGATCAACAACAGATTGAAATCATCTTTTTGTAACACAGCCTTTCATCAGTATTAAAACTGTAGCGAAGATTAACACTCAGGATACGGCTATCAGGTTCATCCAACTCTGTTGCTCGGAATTCCTAAAGCGGTTCGTTCTTTCTTTATAGTTAGGGAAATGTTTATGCAAATTCGTCACCAAATGTGCAAAATTCTTTCTAGACCAATTGAAATTCTGTTTAGTTTGGTGGTTGCCTGTTGTTTTTGCAAATTAGCTCATTTCAGGCTTCACCTGTAGATCTTAAGTGCTACATGACTTATGACAAAGATGTGTATCAATTCAAAGTGATGCTAAAATGTTTTAACGTGAAGTGAGATATTCCGATGTGTTTACAGGAAGTTCACTTGAATTGAATTCGGAACATATTTATGGCCAACTGACTGTAGAGACTCCGTAGAGCGATGTCGTGTTGCTGTGTTGTCCACTGATCTTTCTGGAAACCTAATTCAACGCAAGCGGAAGTAGGGCAGAGCAGAGCCGGTTCAATTTTATATACCCAACGTTTTAGCAGTTGCAGTTTCGGCCTATATTTTGAAAGATTAGTTCTTGTTTGTTTAACAGCCGTGGATGGACTTTTTTGGAAATTTATGAGCGAAATCACACTCTTTCCTTCTGCATTACGTATGCAAATATGTAAACGTTAAGGTTACTTCTCGTTACAGGTCATTGATTTTTCCTATACTTTAAGGTATTTCTTAGGCAAACTTCTCTAACTTATAGTTGTTCGCAATAGTTAATCTCCTCCATGTTACGACCCTTTTATGATTATTTTTGCACGATATCATAGAAATTTCGTATGATTTATGTAATTGATATCTATGTAATTTTGGGCATCACACGTACCTAAAATGCAGCAGTGTTACACCCCTTATAACGCGCTTCTCTGTTTTGATTTAAATGAAGGACAAACGGACCTTCGTTTCTTAACAATGCTGATAAGATATTCATTTTCCCATAACTTCTTGTGTGCTCTCTGAAAGTGTTAAAATGTTCTCTTCTTCCATTCCGTTGCCTTGTCTTTTCATTGTAGTATGGTCGAATATTCTTGGAAATTGTACTGAAGCATGCAATGCCAATTTTGGATAAAACTTTGCGAACAAATAAGGTAAATTACAAAACTGTAAACGATAATTTCTTTGTTATTAACTTCGTCACCTTCACCTTACGACCACGCCACGCCTTTTACTTTCAAAAACTTTTTCCATTTAATCCCATTTGTAAGGATGCTGTGAGTATATGCTCCATGCACCATGGCTCGTTTCAGTAAGCTAAGCTGGCGACTTTTACACTAGTCACTGCAGCTCTCTAATTATATTAATTCAGTGAATTGCAAAGTTCTCGGAGATCTGAAGTCAAGCATTACCCCTGTTTAACATTCACTTATTTTACTCCAAAGGTTATCAATTAAAAACGCCGTTTTATAAAGATTTATATTTATTCCGTTTGTTGATCAGGATGATGTACACAGTATTTTACGGAGCTTGCAACAAAGTACTCGCTGTCTGCAGCACTACTGCAGTCATTCTAAGGTATGTACAGGAGATATACAACGTAAATGAATTGCAGGTATATAAGTACCATGTCCTTATTGAATCCGTGGAAAAGGGAAAGTAAAAGGGAGTAGGAGGGCCTTGAGTATAACGTGAAGATTATGATGATGATGATGATGATGATGATGATGATAATGACGACGACCACAAAGACGATGATAACGATTTTGATAATGATAATGATGATGATGATGATGGTCACGATGATGACGATGATAATGATCGCGATGACGATAATTGAAGGTGGTTGTAATGGTGATGATGCTGGTGATGATTTTGATAATGATGACGATGATGATGATGATGATGATGGTGATGATGGCAATGGTGATGATGATGATGGTGACAACGGCTACGACCACGATGACGATGATAATGATTTTGATGATGAAGATGCTGCTGCTGCCGATGATGACGATGACGATGACGATGATGATGATGATGATTATGACGACCACGGTGACGATGATAATGATTTTGATGATGATAATGATGATGGTGATGGTAATGGTGATGATGATGGTGATGATTATTATCATGATGCGATGAAAGCCCTTATAGTGATCATGAAGAAGTTAGGGAAGAGTAAGAGGAGAAAGAGGTGTTCATGACAAAGTGATTGTAACGATAACAGTGTTTACGAATGTTGGGTAATGTTGATGATAATATAACCCAAAATGATAATTCTACATGTTTTTATGCCTTTACCTTCCTGGTCAATTCTTATTCGTTTTATGTAGACGTACAAAGATCTCACTGTGACTAATCATGTTCCAGCCATGAAAAAATGCCTTGAAACATTTGTTTTCAGGGTTAAGGTAAGACAATACCAATAACAATGCCTCCCCGTATCACTTTAAAATCTTCATGACAAATTTTTCGATTTTCAGGATTCTCCTCTGACAACACTTGATTGATTGGTCGATGAGATGTGAAAACAGATGTCAGTGAATAACAAAATTTAAACTGGAATCTCCACGGGAATTAATGTTTTAAGAGGATCATGTAACCGCTCCACACAATGTTGTGTTATGACGTAGTGTTAGGAGTGAAGTCAGGGCATCGTAGCCATTATTTCCTTTTCCTGTTAATACCAATGAAATTTTTTTCTTGACTAACTATCAACAGGCAGAGTATCGATAGGAGATTTAGCATAGTAATGATAAATCAAAACCATTATTTACTGTAGACGGGTTGATTTTGACAGGGAACATGGAGACTTGTGAAACAACAACAATATCATTTAAGCAACTAACAACTTTTACTAAAATTAGGAGGACTTTGGTTGCGAACAAGAAGGAACGCACCAGACTGAAAGATAGAAAATAAATATACTGTTACTTTTATATCCAGTAGATTTCGTTTTGAAGCCAGTTTAACTGCTTGGAGTGTTGTGTTAGATGGATTACTTAAGATATTGTTGATCAGAAAGGGTGTTAGAAAATTTACCTTTAATTTCTGTCCTACTGACATATAACGCATTCCAAAGAGGGTAATTTTCGACTTTTACACCCGAGTGCAATAACATGAATATTCACGGTATCAGAAGATCTGGATGGTGCTTCAAGGTTCATGATAGGTAGAGGGATCAAATTTTGCATATTTTGCTAAGAAAATTCCGGAATTATTCCAGAATGGGAGGATTAACATGAATCGGAAGCACTGTCACCTAAATATCAAGAATCCAAAGAGTGAAGTTAATTAAATTTAAAATTAAGGGAGGGTATAGAGAATGACTCCGTACTAATCAAAATCATGTTTTAAGTTCGCTCTATTTCAAAATACGCACAAAAAAATTAAAGACAATTGTCCCCCCACCACCACCACCCCAATTCCCATTCCCTCGTTTTATTATGGACCTTAGAGTAGAGCCTTCGATCTTTGACGTGGTAGAAGAATAAAAAATCTGGTCTGACAGATTACCAAGAAACTACATATTTGTCGAAGTAAGCTGGGTAAGGTGAAGTCAAACATATCCCAATACAAAATATCACGATAAAAATTTTCTTGAATGAGAAAAACTCTTGTATGTTCAATGTTGGTGATACTTAATTCGAATCTTACTTTGAAGGGTTTTTCCTCTTAAATACTGTTTAGGCTATGTTGGCTGTCAACTCTTGCCATGGTGCGTTTTGGTTAGGAAACCTAAAAAATCGAGATATACAAGGGAATGAGGTATTATCCCAAGTTTCTAGAACGGAAGATGAAGACGAGGCAGAGGAGGAAGGCGAGGCACTGGAAGACGAGGAAGAGTCCGAGCAGGTATGTGAAATCAGGAAAAACTTTCGACTAGCTCATTTCCCCCAATAAACGTCGTCTTCTGATAAACGCCGCACTTCTAGCCAAACATTTGTAATAAGCCCTGCCCTCTTATAAACGCCCCATCTTGAGAAGCTGCGTTTATTAGTAAACAGACTAAATAAGAAATAACAAATAGTTTATATGACTTTTACTTGTTTTTCTGTCAAAATATTCTTCCACAATTTAAGATAAAGGACGAATATTACTTTTATCACCTCAAAAGTTCATCATGAATAATTTCTGCAGGAATTTTATTTGATTAAAAACATTTTTTATTTTGCAATAAACGACGCCCTTTATTAAACGCCACATCCGGTTTTTAGAGGAAATAACCTTTCCATGCGAAATGTAGATGCAATATTTAGGGTATTTTCAGAACCTGCAGTATGCGGATGGCCACCTTTTAAAGTAATTTAACCCTATTGTACGCCCCCCCCCTAGTATCATGCGGAAATAATCTTGCGTGATGCGGATACATGAACAACACTTGTTTGGTTGGTATTTTGTGCAGTTTTATCATATTAAATTTTATTTGGGTATTTGTTTGCTGAAACATCGTTATTTTGGGTGTTTTTTACCCCCTGTTTTGGCCGAATTAGGGGCGTGCCGACCCCAAAGATCTGACCAAAGCAGTTTGGTACGATGCTGACAAATGTTTAACATAAGTCTGGTTGGCATTTTGTTGCATTTGATGGATTTATACGTTATCTGGGGCTTTATGTCCTAAAAACCTGTGAAATGGTTGTTTTTACCCCTGGTTTTGGCAAAAATAGGAACAAAAGGACTCCTAAGATCTCCTGAAAGCAATCTGGGATGTTGTTGACACATTTACAATACATGCTCAGTCATTCTGTGGTAAAATTTACTCCATTCAGATCTTTTGTATGTCTACGTATGATGAAAACTGTGAAATATAGCAAATAGTTCAATATGCCCATTTTGGGGTCTAATTATAGAATTGCCCCAATATTGCCCCAAATTTTAAAAAATGTTGAAAACAAATTTTCTGCGATCGTTTACCAGATAATTTATCTTTCACATGCAACAAAAATAAGCTCAAAAGCTGTATTCAATCGGAAGTTATTCCATTTTACATTTTCGGCCTACGCTAATTTTGACGTATTTTCAAGTTGAGAGTCCGGGTATTCAAGTAATCCGTGATAATACCCACGCAATCAGAGACACTTTCTGGCACAAGTGCTGGTAGTGAAATTGCTGCGCCATGAAAGTGGTACAATATAGTTCAGATATATTTAGAATATTCATCGAAGCAAACCGATACACCTTTTGAGACCCAAACTTCTTTTGTTCATTTGTCATACTTCCGTTGCTACGGTAACCTCAACTAGAGCAAATGGGCACATCCAGACACTGTGTGTTAGTTAGGCATCTTGTATTTTTTCTTCGTTGGTATACAATATTCAGAAATATCAACAAACTATCAATCTTCCTTTGTAAGGTCAATGGTGCTCAGGAGGGCGGCAGTGGTGATGAGGAAGCGTCTTACAGTCAGTCCTTCTAAGTGGAAATCTCAAGGAGACAAAGAGGTCTGGGTACGATCGTTACTTTGTAGCAAAATGCATTTCGACTGCAGCTGCATTTGTAAGACTATATTTGGTTTTAACTACTGCAAATCAACCTTCTGTATTTACTATACTAGCTTAAAAAACGACACATAGATGGAGAATTTAGCCCCAAGAATACTGTACGGAAAAGTTCTTGTTAAACAGGACGGAAAGTTGTTGCCGTTATGCTTATGTCAGTAGTACTTTAAGAGTCGAGAATTTATATGGTTCAAGGGAAATAACCTTTAACTTGTTTAAAACTGGTTTAAACTGATGTTCACTGAAATTGTGACCGCTGATAAATATCTCCGCAGTCGCACTTGATCCTTTATGCGCAGGCGTTGTACTTTTGTAATGGTTCATTTGAAAGTAGTAAAATGACGTCTTATCTATGTACATAGAATTATCCCGCTCTTACAACTCGTTATGATAAAATTTCATGCGAACAATAGAAACAGATACAATTATCTTAGTTTGATTGATTGTTGTTTTTTCTCCGACCGTGTCTACTAATCTTCGCTCCTTGCAGAGAAGTGAGTTCCCTTCCATCCTACAATATTTGCAAGTAATTGATGGCTGCCTTACTTTTACGGGTATCTAACTCAATTTCTCTCCGTATTACATCCGGCTGACATTCGGACATCGTTGTTATCTCAGCCGTAATTTATCAGAGGCTGAGGTTAGTTTTTATTAACTGCAATTCCTTTCGCAACGCTATTCTGGTGATAACTGCCCAAGATCGGCAAGAAAAACCGTCCAACACTTAAATATGGAAGTACTGCTTGGAATTCTTCCTACGAGAAGGATATTGCAAAGCTGGAGAGAACTGCAAGTAAGCCAGCAAGACTCTCCGCGAGTAACTTGGACCCTCCACGGGTAACTGGGACCCTTACGCATGCGTAACAGAAATGCTGAAGGGGGTTAACTGGGAAACTTCTGCTACTACAGTGGGAGAGAAAAATCAGCTGACGACCAATTGTGTATAAACTCTCCCACAACTGGCGAGATTTACCAGTCGTTCATCCTGAACCAAATAATGAAAGAAGGTGTAAAACCTAGGCTTTTTAGATTTTAATTCCCAGTGCAAAGACAGATTTATGAGTTTTCTTTCTTACCGCGAACAATAAACGAATAGACACCTCTTGCCCACGATACTGCGATTTCAACGTCTGTAGGAAATCAAAGTTGATTTTGAACTTCTGAATATTATAGTACATTTTTCAACAGCAAATAAATCGAGAGTACATCCTCCTATTCGTATAAAGTTGACATGGAACTAAAAAGATTCTTTCCTCTACTTTTCGCTATATAGGCGTATTGGTCACAGCAATCGTATGGAGTGAAGTAAGAAAGCTTTTAATGAAGAATTTACAGGCAACGAGAAGACTAAAACACGCCGTTGGAAAATAACACGCACATGAGCGACACAATTTTGTTACTTGTGGGTCTCCAGTCCTAATGACATGGTCTGCGTGGCTCGTAGAGTGAACCAGGCTATGGGTTCTCTATGAATTCTTGATCAAGTGTGCAATATTTCAGTTGTGAGAATAATTTACGAGAAGTTATCTATTTAGAGTGTTACCACCACAAAGGGTAAATTTTAACGGACACATAATATCTGTACGTCAAGATTTTGCCTCAAGAAGTTCAAGGGACTGCTGAAAACAACAGGACTCGTCTAAGATTTACGTTGCATTGTAAACATAGAGACATGCAGCCTGCTTGCAGACAGAAAGTACTGACGTAGTACCCACCTCAGCTGGGATAGTCTGCACGCAGGCTAAGAGACATGGAGTTGAACTGTAAACATTTAAGTTGTATTTGCGTTGTACTGTAGACATAGGGACGTGGAGTTTGAGAATTTCCCTTTTAAAATGCAAATCACGCGGGCCAGTAGCTATGGGGGGGCATTTCGGGGCAATGCCCCCCCAAATTTGAGAATGCCCCCCCAGATTTTTTGCCACTGAAAAAAAAAATTTACATATGATATATCGCGATAAGAACTCTTATGATAGCAGCATATCTTGGCGTCCATGCAGTACTGCCTATCTTGCTTTCAGATAATCGCCTATCTGAAACAAAGACGTAAAAGGAGATGAATTGTTACTAGTTTTTGTTTTGGATACCATTGGGCTAGAGTTTGGTCGTACAGTTTAATTGAAGTTGAAACTGACTCTACTTTGACTTTTGACGTCAATGAAATAGCATTTGAGAAACGTACGATAAACAGTTACAACAAAATAGCATGCCATATCTGGCCAGGGGTAAGCAAAACTGTAGCATTTCAATAACTGCTTTGACTTACTTATAAAGATAATTAACATCTGTTGTCAGTGACCGTGATACAAAGTCATCTGTTTGGGGGCGCAATCTGCTTTAAATGAGCGTTGAATCGCTTTACATCATTATCTCTGTCATCCCGCTTAAGTCCTGTGGAAGCTCCATCAAAGGTGTGCCAGCAATACGAAGAGAACTGGTGTCATAGACTCGTTGCTCTGTGTTTGTTGTGAGTAACAGACTCCGGTAACATACGATTCCTCTGATCTTAGGGAGGATCTTAGCACAGTTGATAATGACAACAGAGCCAAGGTCAAGATGAGTAGTGGTTTGTTTCTGTTCCTTTTTAATCCATACTGATATAAATAGTTACGAACTGTTTATTTGCAGAGCTTTTGGCGAAAAGACTTTGAAAAGTAACTTGCTGAAATTTTTGAATTACCTCAAGTGCTGCCATCGCTTTAGTTTAGGTGGACAACTTGGGTTTTATAAAGGGTGTGGGGGTAACCATTTAGTACCTTGAAGGTCTTCTAGACGTGGCAATGTATTTGGCTTTAGGCCGTAGCCCCCCGTTTTATATTGGGGAAGGGGGAGGCAGAATTTTATTGAAAAACCGAACCCTTCTTTGAAATTATATGATATGGAGGCTAAAACCACGGTCTTTAAACATCGTCGTTGTGTATCAGGAGTCACTTGGTTTATCTGTATAGTTGGAAAGCTTCGCACATTGAGTAAACTTGCCGAGGGTAGTCGGAAGCACAAATATATGGGAATCAAATTTTACAATCGTCACTTGGTCGAACATGGCCGTAAAAGGACTGATATTACCTTTCAAAGGTTAAGAAGAATTTATAATTACACGTCACTGAGAAATTAAAAACTGGCCAAATATTGACCGGTCAAATCTTTTAATGCCTATATCAATATACGGTTTAATAAAATTGTGAACAATCTGAAGCTCTTTAGATAATAGCGTTCAGTTTTTCTTTTATTGATGACCATTCATCCATCTTACTCGTAAATCAGTAGTAGTCGCTCTTCCCTAGGAGGTGGCTGATGTTGTTTGTAAAAAAATTAAAACTATGGTAATTGGGAAGTTGGTTAAAGGCTGTTTCAATAAATGTTCTAGATAAAGGAAGAAAATCATGTTTTCGGTTCGCATTTTCGTTACGCTCGGAAAATTTGCCGGTATTCATCAGTATGGCTACCGCGCCCTCTGCATGTCCTTTTTAAAGAGTGTCTGAAGTACAGACATGAGCCAAAATGCCTTCATAATGCTATAATACCTCCAAGAAGACTGCGTCATACTCTTACGTCTTCCATACAGCAGGCGGAAGCTGACCACCGATAATTTTTACTACCTTTGTGTTTGTAGCTTTGCTGTTCAACTTTTAAGTGAAATATGGTGTACCGATATTTTTTTGCATCGCCTCGGCCCCTCCATATTTTCAAGTGATCAAACCACTGTCTCTGTATACCCACTCCAAGTCCCTCATTCTCTTGGAAATAACGCAACAGAATGACCTCGTAAGTTTTCGGGGTCAGGTCACTTTTGCAAAGTTTAACAATACGGGCAGATTATGTCAGTTCATGCATGACATTTCAGTTTGCTTCTAAGCAGATGTATATTCCCTCTCTTTACCAGACGAAGCTTGCAATGAACAATCAAAATGCGGCACGACGGTTATTAGATGGGGTCGGTGCAATCGCTGAGACTATCGGAACAGTTAGCGCTAAACCTACCAAAGTTGTCTCAAGTTGGGTCAGCGACAAAGTAGCTCCAGAGTACTGGGTACCAAACTACAAGATACTTGTAAGTATTTCGCAATCTTATACCATATTGATATTTAAAAATCACTTTTATTTCCGGGTTGATTTGTCTAGATAGTGAACGTTTCGATTTTTACGGTTAAGTTACTGTTTCCTGCACATCTTTTTGTTTTATTGCATACTGTTGGCTAGTGCCTAAGCTTCTTTTCTTGGTGTACTAATACATTACTAACTTCTTTTTTCGTAGTCTTTTTAAAATTCTAATCATCATGAGAACAATGTACCATATGAACAACATACTGATTGGTGGGCAATTCCATATTTGTGTGGCTCCTTCCAAAATAAAGCTGAGAGAATGTACTTTTAAATTTGAAGTGTGTTATTTATTGTGATTTTTGTTATTCCGAAGTTTGTTAGACAAAATAGAGTTTATGTACCAAGACGATGTGGCTCCGAGAAGTGTTTTTGTGAAGTGTTTCAAAACCACAATCTTTGTATATTAAGTCCAAGTTCTGGTACTTTGTGGTACATTGTACCGTGTCCACTTCACTATGGGTTTGATTTCAACGTTGTTGCCACTGAACTTATTTCCAAGCCAACTGTATTTGGTTTTGGTTGGACAAATTTGTTTGTTTGCTTCTTTGTAGGCTTGCTATTCATGTGGAGGCGAGTTTCAAGAGACAGAAACCAAACACCATTGCCGATCTTGCGGCCAAGGATTCTGTGATGATTGCACAACACATAGAATGGTGGTCCCTGAAAGAGGCTGGGGTAGCACACCAGTGCGAGTTTGTGATAGTTGTTATAACAAAGCAGGAGCACCCAGTGAAGAAGACACCGTGAATACTGCGTTGCACCTAGAGTGAGTGTTCTTTGCTTTGCTTAGTATTGTTTAGATTATACGACAAACTATAGGGAGAACGCCAAGAAGGAAACTACAATTGTGACAAGATCTAGGGGTAACTTGCTCTTCAATGCATCCACGCAAAAACTTTCTTCAGTTCTTTATAAGTGCTGAGTAAAATACGTTGGTATTTCCTTTCCAATGTAATACGATGGTAAGTACTGTTTCCAGGCGCAGACATTTTAAATCCTAGAGTGACAAGTACGGGAGAACGCCAAGAAGGAAACTACAATTGAGGCAAGATCTAGTCACAATTGTAGTTTCCTACTTGGCGTTCTCCCTATAGATTGGTTGTGTGTTTCCTGCACTTCAGAGTTTATATGGCTAAGAGTAATCCATTTCTTAAGCATATCTTCAAGTCCATCTGTTTCGATACCATGAGTGACTGTCATCGAAGTGTATTGTTGTTGATTATGAAATTGCTTTATAAGAAAACTGGTTTTTTATACAAAACGTTAGCAATCTGTTTATCGACCTTGTGTTGCTGGAGCTTTTCACTAAACTCGTATCACAACAGATTCCCTGGCGTGAGCAGGTTAAACAATCTGAGATAATGTTTAGTTTAATAAGTGCCTGGCAAAAGGTTTTCATAATACAACTGTGTTACTTAACACCACTTTTTGATAGCACTGCCTTCGTAAGAGTAGTATTGGAGAAGGGACTATTGTATACAGTGTACTCTGGTCTTTACCTATATTATACTAGGTAGGTAAGAGATCAGGTACCAAAACTTACTTATAACCCCACGCCCATATTATAAGCAGATTCAAATTATTTAAAAGGTAGTATTTTAACCTCGAAAACTCAAAGGATTTATTTTTTGTTGTTGTTTGCTTTGATCTTTTAGTGATTTAGTGGAGGCTATCGACGATGATCCTGACCTAGAAACTGGAGACATGGTGGCGGTGAGAACGTCGGATAATATACCATCGTCACATCCACAGCAAGTAGTTACGACTAGAAAGGTCACCGAACGAGTACGGTCGACATTTTCGTATATATCAAGTTCACTAGAATACCCGAAAGAGTTGGTAGTGGATGCAGCACGGCCGTCATATTGGGTACCCGACGGACAAATTTTGCATTGTTTCGGCTGCGAGAAGATCTTTAAACAGCATGAGTCGAAACATCACTGTAGAGCTTGTGGGCAGGGATTTTGTGACAAATGCTCATCGGATCGTGTACCAGTTCCTTCACGGGGCTGGGATTACCCGGTTAGAGTATGTAAGGCCTGTTATGGCAAGAAGGACACACTATAGTTGTGTCGCATTACACCTTTAATTGAATTAAAAGCAAGAGTTTGTGTATTTAGCCTGCTACCATTAGGCTTTATGCTTACGCGTTGTATAATATTGATTTTAGTGTTCACACTTGTTTAGAGAAAGGAAAATAAGTGTGGCTTTCTTTGCATGAATTTCGTATAGGCATATAAAGAATTGGCCATTGAATTGAAAAACACCCTAACATGAAAAGAAAATTGTTTGTAAAGCTATCGATTAATATTTATGCGAAGAACATAACATATGAGCCAGATTGACAGTACACGTTCTACGTAGTATCCCTTTTTAATGCTTCAATAATTGTACAATTTAAGTTAAGGTGATTTGTCTTTCAGATAGTTACTATGTTGTCTTTTATACGAATATTTCGTGGGTTTTTTCATTTATACTTGTACCATTCGGTCTATTGTGTGTACCCATAGACAACTTTCTTATTAGCATACTGGGTGCAGTTTTACGAGGTATGAATCGTGTAATGAACTCATAATCCGCATGTTCTACCGAAAAAATGAGATTTCTTTGGTTGCATGTTCTGTGTGAGGTGTTCCATAACCCATTCAACCCAATCTTAGCATTGGGAATTAAAATATGTCGGATTGATGAATTTGGCCATTAAACTAAACATGTGGTAGTGACATGTTTAATAAATGGTTTACTGGGTGCGAAAACGTAGCCATGTTCAAAGGAACTGGTGTTGTTTGGAGACCACAAAATTGTTGCAAAGCGGGATGTAACTACTGTCCAGTCGGCTACGTGCGTAGCTCGATGATAGTAGTTCTTGGTAGCGTTTAAAGAGTAGCTAAAGCTTTAATTACAGCAAGTTCCCACACGTCTTCCTATGTTTCACCGACTTCGTTGTCAGCCCTAGAGCTAACAAACAGGACAGGAGCAAGGTACGAACGCCGAAGAGGATCGATAAGGTCTAATTGATTGGTATTCTTTAGGTACAAAGAATAAACAGTTTGTACCGTCATCGGAATACACGAAGTGGTCGGATGCCGTAGCATCAGGCACAGAACAGTAATTTTACTATACAGATATTTCTATAGACGTACAGAAGAATGTCGACTTTTTAGTTAGAAACCAGTATTGGTTTGATATGGCCAGGATGCAATTGCTCTCCTGCAGTATTGACTAACAACAAGAAAAAAGTGGCCCAATTGCGATTAATACTGGCAACGAATAGGGCTTCCTCATCAATCAAACACGACGTTTAAATTGTCGAATACAATTGTCGGAAACGACTTGGCAATTATCCGAACCATGTTTTCTCAATGATAGAATACGAACCATTGCTAGTGTTGGGCATTGAATGGGTTAACCACACCCAAAAATAGATTACTATTAAAATAAGAATGTCAGAGAATTTAATCATGGACCTGGTATCAGCTTTTTAGTCCAAGGAACTTTATTTTGTCAAATAAGAAGAATAAATGGTAAGTCCGGGAATCATCGTTATTTTCGTATAGTAGAATATTGATGGCATATAGTACTGGTTTCGTGAAATCTTTGATGTGACTATAGTCACCCAAACCTCTCATTTCTTTGTGGTTTGCACTCTTACAACGGTAATAGCATGCCTACATTACGCGGCTGCTGATCCTCGTATGTTGCAGGGGGATGAAGCGCTTGATCCTACCATCATAGGCAAATTCAGTGCATTGTGGCAAATGTATTACTAAATTTTTTCCATCTTCGTGCAACTGCTGCGATTGATTGAAAATTGCAAATGAAATTTAATATTCTATATTCGAATAGTAGCGCCAATTGCGGATAGCAACCTCCAACAACGGTAAAACAGCAATCGAATAATTATTCGATTAGCCCTTTGCAACCGAATATTTTTTTTGCCGAAGTTGGTTGTAGTATCTCTTGATTGTTTTGCAGTAGATTACGTATGACGTGCCATAGAGACTGCACCTGTAAAAAATACGATTATTTATACTTTCCGGAAATAAACAGATAGCTTTTTACTTGGGGTGACCAACTGTCGAAGCAGAAACAACAAAACTCATCATCTGCTGACTTAATAATATAACTATAGAGAATCAACCATTTGCTGCCAAGAAGGGCTTCAGGACAGAAACAATTCGTCGATCGATTCTGCTACCTTTACATGACCTGATGTTGTTTATTCGAATACTGTCCGTCTCATTCAAACGCTGCGGTGTTTATAGGCAAACCTTTGTTGCATTAACTTGCCAATACAGTGCGCAAAATAACATTCTGGTTCGGCAATTAGAGGTGTGACAAACCAAGAGACATTGTTTATTCGCAACCAACGTATTACTAATATGGGTGGAGATTCAGTTGAGATCCAAAGCGGATAACGATGTAATTTCTCGATGAAGTTCCCCACTCGATAAAGAATTAGGAACGCAAAACGCAATGACTGAAATGTACCAATGGACGCGCTTCTTCAAATTTACTGAGAAAAATGACGTTTATTTATCAAGGTCGCAGTCAGTTTACTTGGCGTACATTGCAGAAAATTTATCAATAAAAGAGGACAACCCGGTGTGAAATGTTCGGTGTACATCTATAATAATCAATCAGCATTGTTAACACAATTCCCAGGAGTATAAAGGTTAATGTTGATCAGGGGACTGACTACATCCGAATTGTCAAAGTACTGCTTCTGTACTCATCCTTCATATTGGACATTTGCCCGACTACTTATCAGGGGGCTACACTGAGAGATTTCCACTCGGTTGATCCACATGGCATCAGATTCCCTTCCCCTCTCGATGACGACGCGAGTATTTCAACTTCATCACGATTTACTGTTACCTTACGTTATTGTAGATGTTTGCCAACCGGTTGCACCAAAACAGGATGCTCTTTGAAGCCGGTAAATAGATATCGGCAGGTCAGGCCGACATAATACTCGCTGCAGCGTTGATTATTAATGCGGTATACATTCCCACTTCTTAGAAACCTATCTGTTGGCGGTTTCAGCGAAGGTAACACTGTTTTTAGTTTCCGCAACGTCATCACAACAGTACATGGAGCATGCTAGAGCACCAGTACAGGGCCCAGCATAATACCGGTGCATTTCCCCCTATAATACACGAACAACAGCTCCTTTGGTATCAATGTTTCTGGTGGCTCTGTTATGGTTTCTGCGTCACGCAGAGCCGAGGTTCGCTCCTCTACAGCACTCTCATCCGTTGACAAGATTTTTGTGTGCGTTTGATCGATTATGAGCTAATAAAAGTCTGGCTGGAACTGATTCTTTTCTAATACCTTCTTTGCGTTCTCTAGGCTTTCACGATAATGCTCCCATGTAATACGCGTTCTGCATATCGTATGCACAAAGCCCGACACCGCCGACCATTTGTACCTCTTCGGTACTGAGGCATGATCATTCATAATAAATCCGGTGTCTGACAACAGCTTGAAGAAGTGCAAATATCTTGAAAGCCTACTAGACTTTGGTGAATTCTCCATGCTTACAGTAGAGACCCCTTTGACTCGATCCAAACATGCTCCAGTGTATTGCTTGTAGAGTTTTCCATCATATTCGGTATAAGCTCATAATGGCACCTTCTTTAATGACCATTAATAAGAGAAATGTTGGTGGCAAATCAAATAGATGCACTTTTCTTGATGTGTAAGACTCAAATCTGAGGTCGTCAATCGTTGTAAAAGCAGTTTGAGATTTCCAAACTTTTACAAGATGTTTTTCTGTTTTTTTTACGGTAGCATAAGGAGGGGCAAAATTTTTACCAAATTTGCTCAATTGCCTTTCCGGGTCGTTCTTTAGTGCAAAACACTTGGTCTCTACCCAACTAGAAACGTCACAGTATGCAGGATTCACTGAGTCATATATAGGTGCAAGATGATAAGTAGGGATTAGTTTGAAATTTCTTGAGTGCTATATGAGATCCATAACTCAATCAATGCATAAGAACAGTCACAATATCTGTCTGATCGGATACAGCTGCAGTTCATTTGTACTCATTATTGATATTCTTTTTGATATGAAAAATAGCTCTAGTATCCGTCTCCTCCATCTCCAAATTGAGAGAGAAGACTACCGTTGTGAACACGTAGGAAATTTGAATGAATACTTGCAGCTCTTCATTATTCATTACCAATCCACTAGGAATCACATCTATGTAATTGCATTTCGCCACCTCTGTAAAATACTTTCTTTCTCCTTGTTCAAATTTGATGCCTAAAATCAATCTCGTCGTAAAGGGACTTTTGATGGGAAAGCCAATTGGATTTACTAATCCGCCTCTGATGTCCATGTACTTTCGCAGAAAAATCTACGTAGATGTCGTATACAAGTTGCAATTGCTGGAAGCACAAATTGACAGCATGGTCCTTTAAATTGACTCAAACGGACCACAGAGTTACTATCAAGTAATGTACTTTAATTAAAAACATAACGAGTAGAACAGTTTTAAGTGGAGACTCATTTGTCGAATGCCATTTTGTCTTTGAGGTGTTTAAAGAATGTCAGATACCAAAATGTTTTGTTTGCGTTTTATTGGATATTCATCATCAAAAATGACGACAAGGTCCCTTAAGATCATATTTTGAAATTTAGATATTGGAATTTGATGTGATCGTCTGATTTTAAAGCCTTTTTGTTCTCTTGAAAAATCTTTGAAAACTTCTTCATTGACTTTTCCTTTTAACTTTGGAATTGATTAACCTCCGGAAAGTCTGGCAAAGTGGCACGGTTTATTGTATCAGACAGCCTCCTCGTTTTCATCGGAGAAACAGCTTTTCCAAAAGTTGCAGTAGCGTGCAAAGCATTCTCACTGAATTTCAGCAGTTTCTCTACTTCAAGTAAAAATTCGGACTGACAAGTGCTCTATTGTTTCTGTTTGCTATTTCTCGACAAGAGACAAAGGCAAGGGTGGTAAACAGTGTCATGGACCAGGAAGTGTACACTTTTGTTGTTTTCTAACTTATTGCGGCAGATCAGATGCACGGACCCCTGCGGCACCAAGCCAAGTTTTACAAGGGATGTAATGAAATATTGAAAGATGTGTAGTACCATAAGAGTTATTCAAAACACTTAAGCACACGCCTATTCTGCAGAAAAACTGGGTTGTTACATATGGGTTTCTTTACTTGTTTCACTATGTGAAAGGCAGGGGTGTCATGTGAGTGTGAAGTTAATTTCCGTTTTTGCTGAACAAAACCTGGTGGTAGATTGTTTATTGAGATAACTAGGAACTCTATCCCAGGTACTAAATCATGAAAAACCATTTCTCAAACCATCAACCGGATAAGGCAGGGTAAGAAACCCCGCTTTAAGCTGCCAATGGATTCTTATCTCTATGGTCAGAACTCGCTGGATCACTGTCCAAGTGATAACTTTTTCTCAGCCCTAGATATTTACCTGCATTGCGTTACTGTTATACACGGTAGTTTTGTACACGAACCCGGTTTTGATTATGGCTACCTTTTTGTGCAATATTTCTGCCTATTAGTGGGCTACGTGTTTCTTTTTCGGTCCATTAAGGTGGTAGCGAAAGAAAAGCCCACCGTCGTTACTTGTATTTATTATATGAGTGGCCTGAATAGAATCTATTTACTCCTTACTTATCGTGGACATTAGGAGATAGGTCGGCCAAAATATTCCCAAGCAACCTGTCTTCGTTGAAGATGCTTTTAAACATTCGCCATGATTTCACCATATCTGATACCACTGCAATTACAATTTAGAGTATTCATACTGAGCAAGAGGAAGGACGTGCAAATGATGATCAAGCGATAAATAGTACATTATATGTATAGTTGTAAACATGTCAGCTAATTAGTTCATAGGTGTCAAATTAGATGCTCGTCAACAAGATAGACGTTGTGGTCAGTTCTTTCAAGGTATGCGTTCTAAACAGAATCGTTTGATGTTTCACCGCGTAACCTAGAGCATCTCTCTGTTTTGAAGATTCAGCTGCTGCAATATTATAATCTAGGGGCAAGCGCGTCGGTTGCCTGTAATGTAAATCCATAAGAAGGACTGGTAATGTTTGATGATGGTAACAAACTATTGAGAGGGACGTCTACGCATAGAAAAATCAGTTTGCGCCACTCGTTAGGATTTAGCGACTAATAATGAGCTAGCCTCACTCAAGAATTACTAAGAGATTGTGGGTCCGGGGTTCGAATGCCTCTGGTAAAATCTAGTAAGTTTTCAAAAGATGTTATTGTTCTATTGTTTAATACTAGGAGTAAAGCTTTTGGCAATGGCAATTATGGTCTGCAGCGCCAGATGCGGCATGACAAATGCCCTGTTATTTATCTGACGGTCGCTGGGTTGAAACTTTAAGATACTTAATGCAGCATATTCTTGCAGGTTTAATCGTGCACTCTCACTTTGAGGGAGCTGCTTCCTTGTTGTTTTTCAATACTGTAATCCATAGAAGTTATGGAATAATACAACCATTACTTTTTTGAGGATCATTAAAGTATAAACCAGGGCAAGTGTTACAACATAGGAACAATGTTGAACCATCCCAATACTACATCGTGTAGTAATTTTGTTCCTTGTTCATATTTCTGTGAAACTCGCCACGTACTGCGCCCTTATTTATTTTGCGAATAATTGGCACCTTTCGAACCGTTTAATTCATGCAGGATGAGGCCAATGACATGAGTCATGTATTCATGAATGAAGAAGACGTCGTCTTGCGAGGTAAAATTAACATGTAAGTATAGTAATATTTTCTTGTTGTTGCTGTTATTGCTCTTCCTCGTCATCTTCTTCTTTCAGCCGTTCATGCCACTGGAGGGATATGGCCTCAACAGCCTCTTTCCTCGTCCAGCTTTCCTTGTATGTATCTATGTATTTATTTGTATTGCCACATACACAAAAAATAGTTACAAAACGAAAATTACAATTTTTAAGATATATATTACTTCATAAAATTAAACAAAAAAAGTTACTTCAAAGGATGAAATATAAAATATCATTAAAATATATTAGCATTAAAAAGGTTCAAAAGACCTTGTTTCCATAATGATCCCTTTATAGAGGTATTAACAAAGATTGTGCTCAAAAACTAAAAGAGGAATTAAGGTCGTAAGGCTTATAGGGGATTTCTTTACTTACTGGAGTGTTTTAAAAAATTTTTCTTTTAAATTATGTCTGAAACCATTGAGGGTTCTAGGTGTTTTTATGCTTAACCTGGTCTTAGTTCCAACACTCTTTCGATCTCTTTTAGTATTCTTTGTAACTTGAAATGTGTTGAATACAAAGTGACAACAGCAGTGACCAATCTTCGATTCTAAGACCTTGTGCATTCTGCCCTGTTTTTCTCTGTGAGCCCTTGAGTGCTCTCTTGTAAGCAGATAAACTTTATACCTTTCTTTACAATTGCATGGAAATAAAGTCTTGTTGTTTACTACTATTTTGTTCCGAAAAAGCTGAAATGAAGGACGTATTATATTTACCATACGAGAGAGCATAGGGTTTTAATTGTAAAGTAAAAGGGAAAGGTTTTGTTCGTTATTTAACTTCTTCAGGTGCACATCTGCTTCAATGAAATCGAACTCTTGATTCGGTAAATTGTTCCCGGACGCGACAATCAAGTGTAGCCATTTCCCTGAATGTAGAACTGAGGAAATGTCGATAAAAGACTACACGTTGCCATCACTTAACTTCCTCTTTCTGATGTTTTTCTTCTTATATCACCTGTCGATGTTGAAATCAGTCTATGACCTACCTGCTGGGTTGTAGGAGGCGCTGGCCTTTGGTTCCAGCAGTCTAACTACAGTATTATTCAAAGATCTCGTTATTGAATTTTCTTTCAGTAAGTATTATGCTGATGACGTAGTATAAAGAGTAGGTGTGCAAAAGGTGTTGATATGTACACCTTCAGTTGAAAGAAAATCAACTGTCAAAATCGTGGTTTTAGCAAAGGTTTCTTTTCTTTGAGTTGGAGATAATCAGTCGAAAATTGATAAGTCTATGTCATAGCTACCACTACTACATGCAGTTGGTAATTTTTTTCGAACTTTCTATCAAAACCTTTTTATCTCGTTTTGATTTAATCTTTATGTATTGTACAGAAATAAGACCATTTTTGGTATGAATCAAAGTGCGTTTCGGCTTTTGTTATTTGCTGGCAACAGTTTATACAGGAAAGAACTTATTTTGGTGTGTCACGAACCAGTATTTATCAGGTTAATCAAATTGCAACAACGTCAGAGTTGGGTTTACTCAGAAATATAACTTTTGACGTCATGACATTCCACTCTGTTTAGAATTTACGATGATTTGCAAGCACACCAATTCAGCTGCAGTTTGACCCATATATTCAGCGCAGCTTACTTTAACTGTAAAACACGATGAGCCGAAGTCAATATTTAAGTGCATATGTAAGAATCTTTATATTTGCTTTAAGCCGATATGAATCAAGAAATGGTACCAAAGAAGCTAATTAACCATCGGGGTAAGCTCTTCGTTCTATAATAACTTTACTTATGCGGCCAGTAGTGCATAACGATTGGTGTTATATCAAGTTCTTTCGTTGTGCTATTGGCTGCATGTATCGACGATATCATGGGAATCTGAAAGTGGAATAAAACAAGTGATAAATTGGTTTCATATAGAGCCTTTCTAGAGAATGACGTGATAGGAGCGTCCTGTAGGATAGCAGATACTGTGTGGATCTTTTACATGGTTGGTACTGATACTGGCATCTCTCAAGACATACCGTAGATCTTGCAAAATATAGTACACAAAATACCGGTCTTTTTCATAAGACAACGATTTTTAGATATTACCTTGGCGTAGTGCTAGCACTAAGGCGGAATTTTTTTACTTTTTCTTAAAAAAGAAGTATTTATCATAAGCTTTGGAGTTCAAGTTGGAAATTATAAATCGATATTAAGAGTATAATCTCGTTGGCGGCCGTCTGCAAAAAGTCTTTTTACAGCAACAGGTTCCTTTGTATTCTGTTTTATACACTTACATAACGTGCGTACATAAAGCAGCTATATGAGCCTTCGTGGACGAGTATTTCCAGCGAAAAACTGGAAATTGAAGTATCACTTGTAACCTTGACATTACAATTTTTGAAGATTTAGGAAAAGGGTGAATTAGAATGATATAGACGTGAGAGCGAGGCACGAGGTTATCTTTAGGTTCGTTTCTTATGAACTTTCTTCTACGAAGGTGCGCAAGATTTTTGTTCTGGTAGCAACCATCATTTCGAAGTACTCAAAAGAAATTACGCTTACGTTCTTGTCAAACTTCTATGACGTCTATTGATAGATCAACATTTATTATTTATTTCATGATAATTGAATTATTTGGGATTGCTTTCACGATTGTGAATGCTGTGAATAAGCTGGCCTCAGCCCAAGTTAGTACAACAATGGACAAGCAGAATTTTGGGCTCAAATATTGTAAATAATTCCCATTACATCTTCACACATGCTGGTAATGACATAGTTAGCGATGAATTTCAAAACAGGACGTGACATTAAATGTCTGTGTTTGTCAGCATTTGCAGGATTTGTGTATCATGCAGTAAATGCATTCGAATTGATTACTTTGATTAAACAACTGATACACAGGACTTGAAAATGCGTATTTAAGTACCCTTGCATAGCTAAGTAGATTTCTGTAATATTTGACAACTTCTATGGATGTAAGCAGGTTTTTCATTGAGAACGGATCATATATTTTCTTACAGCATCTTTCACCAGATGCTCTTTGGTTACTTTTCTGTCGCCAAGGCGAATAGTCCCATTATACAGATTTGATAAGTAAACGGTTGTGTTCTTCAAGGCGAACATGTATGACAAATTGTACCGATAACTCTACTAGATTACTTGCAAATGTTTACTCTGTACGAATCTTGCGGATACGTTTTGCAAGGATGATTATAAAGGAACATTTTTGCAAATGTATGATCATAAACACGAATCCTACTGAACTCTTAGATGACAGGCAGAGTACAAGTTGGCTTTATTTTAGGGATGTTCATTTGAAGACGTGATTTCACTGTTGGAAGCTCTCTTCAAATGTCACCCCTGACTAAGAATGTCCTTATGACTAGGAATATGCTTAGGGCATATAGCTCGTATAATTAAACTCGAGGTACATTGACTTTTTCATGTCTATTGCATGGAGACCTGAGACAAGTGACGCAAGTAAAATGAAGTGATTCCTTTGTTTAAAGGCAGGCGATGTCTATGCTAAGTTGTACAGGGACTCACATTCGTATCCCAAGGGGCTCACATTAGCTCAGATTTGGGGATCCGTTTACTGGGCCAATGTTCACGAGTCATCTTAGCCAATAATTTCATAGACAAGATGTAACAACCTATCTGCCTGTAGAAAGAGGTCCTCCTTGGAGATCTTCTGTAGCTCTTGGCCCTTCCAAGTCCTTCTGAGCAGCTATCATCTAAAGAGTTAGTCTGATGTCATAGTCTTCTTTACCACTCTCCAAACCGCAACTACGTATAGCAGGGCAACTTAACTCTATAATTGTGTAGAACGTAGTTTTGTATCCGATACTGTGATGCCACGAATTCCAGAAATCTGACTCCTAAATATCTATAGGCTTACAGTCAAACGTAAGCCCATGTTCTTCCTGCCAGATTGAAACATTTGTTTGGGGATACTGTTAGCATCTGCATTTAAGTATTAATTTCTAATCAGTTTTGCTCAATGACCACAGGGCAAACGAAGTTTTCGATAAACTCAATTTGTGGTTGATCTCAATCTGCCTGTAGCTCAGATGTCGGACATCGGCTCACGAATTTTAATGCAATTACTTACATAAAGCAAGTGTTATCTTTATCAGTAGCATGCGGTGAGAAAAATGTCAAATCATCTCATCTCATGTTAGTAGACGTTTCTTGTGCTTTGATGGCTAATATGTAACGTTGATTGTGCCAGTAAATCATTGTTGCATTTCTCTAATATGGTAAGTGTAACAAACATTGGTAGTAATAACATTCCTTAATATTGCTCATCATTGTAGTTATATACTGGGGTTTCATGAACCCTGTTTATGATTTTCTTTTATTTGAAACATGTACCCAAAGTATGTTGATCAATTTGTTAGTCCTTTTTCCAAAAGTAAGAAAAGTAGATCACTGAATCCAATGGTGTTTAACTCAAAAATGTGAAACATGTTTCTGAGTTAGTGTTACGCAGAACACCAATGCAGTCTACGGATATGACTGTTGCTTAAGCGTTGGTAATTGTTTTGTTAAGTTTTCGTTGAGCTACCTTCAAATTTGAATTTGTTAAAATGATGGTTATTATCCAGATCAGAGTTTAGTTGTATGTTGTTCTTAGTTTATATTGCAAAATTGTAAATTTACGCATCTCCTCCTTTTTATCTGAGTCCTTTGGATGCTGTATATTTGAAAATAAAACAGCTAGGTATTCGTCAGTACGTACTTTACTTATTAGGTTTTTGGTTCGTTGACGAGAACCTTTTTTGTTATAACAGGGGAGTGTTTGAGAGGGCTATGCTCTTGTAATAAAGTACTGTTTACTAAAAGTGAAATCAGCTCTTGTAGAGGGTATGGATCGTTATTTTTATCCTTCTCGCATGTAGACTGACAAATAGGTGTCTAAAAGTCAATGATTTTGTAGGGTACCCCTCCCCTATGCGTATTGACTAGGCAAAGTCTTTGATGTTATTTATCATAGCGGATTTTTTGTTTGTAAACTGCAGGACGACTGTATTATTCCACTCTTTTCTTTCGTTGACCCATTTACAACTAGACGCAACAGCGAGAAGACGAAAGCCCTTCTTAAAAGTGAACGTATTCTTGCTCTGAAACTGGATGGCGTACAACAAATAGACAACGATTATTATCTTAGTACAGTTAAGATCAAAACAAATCTTTGCAAATCCGATTAAAATTAATTTGTAACTAGCACAGAGCATCTTCTTGTTACTTCAACGGAGATAGTTACATCGTGATGTATGAATCCAGTCCGAAGTTTCTTCATGTAAGTTCATGGTCAACCCCAATCAAAATCATCGCCATGCTGATCTATTCCACATAATGGGGACCCCAAATTTATACTCCTTTTCTTTACTCGTACAAATAACCAGTAGTGTACGTACATGTATTTGTCGAACTCGGCCATGAACTAATTCTGAGGAAATTTTAGATTTCCAAAGCAACAATTTTAAAGCGCTACCAGGGACCGTCCTAAAATTTTGTTCGCGTTGGCAAGATTTGAAAAGCACTACATGATAATATAATGTTACTAGGCGCAGATTCTTTATTTTAGTAACTCTATGTTTCTCTTCTTTTTGCCTTGAAGCTGTGATCTTGCTGGAAGTGAAAGAATAAAAAAGACACATGCGGAGGGAGATCGACTCTCTGAGGCACAGCATATCAATTTATCGCTGCTGGAATTAGGGTGAGTATTTCAATACTACAACGTTCAATGAACTGTAGTATTCTGTAAGATCAACATGTAAAGAATTTAGCTGTTTTAAGAATGTTTTAAATACCCTTTCGAACCATTTTACGTTTATCCGATATTTATCCAACAACCTAAACATTCAGTCTATCTATTGATCTGTTCGTCCATTTATGCATGCATGCGTGTATTCGCTGTACCCATCCATGCATCCGTCCATGCGTTCGTGCGCCCTTCAATTTAGCCAATCCATCCACGTATCCAGCCATGTATCCAGGAGGACAGATGGCACAGTGGACTGCACAGGCCCAGAAAACCCTTATCTTGTCTTCAATGACCTGGGAAATGACTCCTCATGGATCTTTAGACTTAAAACGTAGTTTCCAAGTACCCACAACTAAGCAACGTATAAACCCGTTTCCACGAGTTTCTTTTAGCGTTACTACAAAAATAAATTTCTAGAATGTATCAAGTCGTGCATCAATACATGCAGCATTCATAGCTGTGGTTTATATTGATCAACCCACTTACAATTGTAAAAATTCGCAGCTGTGCTGGCAACTCTAAAATTGTAGCAAACGTTTACGCTTTATCTATACAAAATATATCTTAGTGCACGATTACTTGGAGTATATTTTTTATTTTAAGAAAAATTTTCCCCTTGACCATTCTGTTACAGATGTTACTCCAGAGTATAGTTAACTGGTCATTAGCTTCATGTGACATGTTTTTGGAGACCAGTAATTTTGTTATGTTAAAGTTTTAGTATGCACTGAATTGGCTTTCTTATACTATGATTGTAAGAGATATAATCAGTTTCCTTCTGTTCTATATTTTCTTTAAAGGAACGTTGTCGCAGCCCTAGCTGAGGGTAAGAGATCACATATACCTTACAGGAATTCAGCATTAACACGACTGCTGCAAGATAGTCTTGGGGGAAACTGCAAAACAAGTTTTCTTGTAAGTATTAAGCTCCCTTCGAGAATAGAGGTTTCTTGCTGTAAATGTAGATTAAAAGCTTACAGCTGCTTTTTTATGAAGTAGGAGGTGCTGTCACGTTTTTACAAACAATTATAGATAAGATATAATTACAGTGAATAGTTCACTGCTTGAAGGTAAAGAAAGTTCTTGGGACAGTCACTACGACAATGTGGATTTTGTTATTGTTGGGTATTCCCCTTTGTAAGACCTATTGTGGAGGTTCCCCTAAAAACATTACCCATCATGCTTTGTAGAATTAATTTTTAAAAGGAAAGCAGGGAGATATATTGGTTTCCAAAATGGTTGAGGCTTGACGCCAAAGCCTGTAATGCAAGGCAACCTCTGTTCGCTGATGTATAAACAGGCAATTAGCTATTAACGTCGCGGCTGTTCTTAGAAATTAGGTGTACATATTTGGAAAATCAGGGCTTAATTACTTTACGCCACAGTGTTAAATAAAACACACAATGGGAAATGAGCATGCAACAAACCATTTCTTCTTTCACAAGCTGAGCACCTATTCAATTTGCTTTGCGCAATTAAGAAGTAATAAACAATGCGTCTCGTTAAAATATGAGCTCATTACCATTAAGACGCGAACCAAAACGAGACGTAGAGAAGCATTACTAGCAACAAACATATCAGAAGTACAAAAATTCGTCGTTTTCTTAACTCATCGTCTTCTTCTTACTATGGATTAGGTGAGTTTATTGCTTTAGTTCTTATGTATTAGCAATGCTACACATATAAGCACACGAGGATACGCATCTCGGACGAAGTTTATTTTGGATACGTGTTGGTTGCGTAGAAGGCAATTCAATATCACAAGACAGTAGTTTTAATCAAGCGAAAGAAATACTTTCATTTGCTTTTCTGTAATGTCCTTGTTTAGACTAAATGAACATTTTCCACCGGTTACAACTACCTGAGACAGTTTATGGCAAAATAAAAGCATTTTGTGTTCTCTGCTTTAAAGAACAGGAAGAGGTGTACACTCCGCCGGTAGCGCCCCTCATCTCTAAGGAAAGACCCGGTGCTGTTTGTCAACACAATGCCAGTCTGTTCTTACATTTAATGACGGTGATTGCAAAGCTAGTGTTGCCTAAAGATGCAATAAAGGTCATTTAGAAATCTTTAGATATTTTTGTAGCCTTTGATTCTTTCTATCAACATTATTGGAATATAGCAATCTGTTGGATTAGTTACCAATTAGCCAACTTTGAAAATTTAGCGGCCTCGCCACATCTATTTAAGGATAGTGCATTTACATTTTAGCGTACAAGAAAGTTTGATAATGCTTATTTCTTCTTCTATCAGAAATGATATCAATGATATCATAGCAAACGTCAAAGCCTTTAACGGGGATGAATCTCAGCATGTGTGTGATCAAAACTACTTCTCCTGGACAATGTAGGCTTACATGTGACAACAGTTTTCACAATCTCTTATTACTGTGTTACGTTTCCGTTATTTTCTCAACTCAATGTTGTTACGCTGAAGCACAAGAGAATTATAGGGAGTGCAGGGTTTTTAATTTAAATTTTGTGCGAGAAAATTGGGATTTGAATAAAGTTATTTCAAAAGACATGTTACATGGTTGAAAATTAGGAAGGTTGGTACAGAGTGTCAAATTTTACAAAGATCTGAGAGTCATTTTAAAGGTAAAATGAGCAGTTTCCTTAGAGACACTCTCTTCGCTTAATCAATTAATAAACCAAATAATCAATCAATTAATTAATTTCTTCATGAAAATATACACTTTTACGTCCCTTGTTTATTCTTATGATACTAATGACCTGATCATTATCGTCATCAAAATAAAAGTCATTATCGTTATCATTATCATTATCATCCTTGTAAGTCATTACGGTGATAATGCTGATCATCATCATCATCATTATCATCATCATCATAATAATCATCATCACTATCATCATCATTATCATCATCATCATCATAATCATCATCACTATCATCATCATCATCGTCATCTTGTGAATTCGTCGAAGTTTTAGTGCTTCCTCAAAAAAACTGGAAATAGACTTAAATCCATGTCTTTTTTGTGCCAAAAGATCTGATTTATATTACTAATTTGATTACTCTCTTGCGATCTTGCTTTTTGCTTTTCATCTGGATAATTAGAAGAGGACGTTTTGCTTTAATAAAGGTCAAGGTTGCGTATTGTTCGAACTTGCTTGAACTTTCGGCGAGAGCCGCAACCCTCAGTTGCATTTTGTACTTAAGGCTCAATTTCTGGAGTCAAAGCGGTGTTGATAAATTATCCATAAATATCTGCTTCGAGACACCGTCCAATATCATACATGTTTTTAACTTTAACAGGTTGGCGTTGCCACGGTAAAAACCTGTGTTTGACGACAGTTAATGTAATCTAATAAACTAAACACGATAATATAAACAAATAAGCTAAGGTAAGCTATTTACATGATCGGGAAATTGTCAAGCTAATTTACATCTTATAAATAAACGTAAGCAGAAGGACGACAGAGACCTATAACTGATGTACTATAGTCATAGCACACGTTAACTAAAAACTCCTGGTATATCCACTCACAGCAGAACATGAAGGTAAGATGTCAAGTTTTCACTTGCAAGTACAGCATATTTAAATGAGTTTAAAAATAGTTTTATAGCTCCTTCTTTTATGAGAGTAAAATGTCCTGATGATATCTCTATTGTCATCGTAGTGATCCTGATAAATTGCAAATTATACATAGTTACCAAAGTATAACTAGTTTTATTTCTGTAAAAAGGATCTAGTTAGTATCATAGATAAATAAATATAGTAAAAAGAATAATAATAAAAAATAGATGGAGAAGGGGAGGGTAGACAGCCAAAAATAAACAAAAACTAGTAAAATAAAGACGTGTGTTAAAAAGCAAGATGATAGCTATAATAAATGTGTTATTTTCAACCACAGATATACAGCAGTACAGCTTGTAGAATGGAAAAGATAAAATATATGTATAATATCTAGTCTTCCATTGATACACTAACAGAGACGACCTGCTCAGGTTTTATTTCCTTTGCCACGAAAGAATTGAAGGAAGCACGATTATTCGAGAACGTTAAATTCCATATATTTTTCCTAACTCTTCCATGACAACTTTTCCCAGTACCTGCTTTTTAAAATCATAAATATTGTTGATTGTAAATGACTAAGCCGGATTAAATGATTAAGATTCTAAATTTGGACTTTGAAAGAGGAAAGGTATTACAGCACAAGCTTCATAACAAAGGAAACTTTTAAGTATTATTAAAATTTAGCTTGTCCGATAGAGTTTTAATATTATGAGCATCATACTTCTCTTCTGGCAATACGTCATGCCGCACTTGCCTCTTGTTTCTCTCACTGAAAAAATTAAGTCAATTTTCTCAAGCTACTTCGTACGCACACTTTGATGCAGACAGTTTGTTAATTAAGATCAGCTTTTGCTCCTATTCTTGTTTTTAATGATGTTGTTAGGAGATTTGATTGTCTCAAGGGAACTAATGTTTACGTACGAGAGAAATCAGTTGTTGGATTTTTTGTGTCCGCAAATGGCCTTATCATGCCTATCAGTAGCTTGACGCAATTGGATGCACTTGTTATAGAAAGAAGCAATATGTTTCACTGATAGCTGGTACGTGTTCAGAAATCATTTTCTATTGGAATTACTGAAGCAGATCCGTAGCTTTGCACCTGTTTCAGCCCAAAGGCTTCTTGTATCATAGTAAGAAAGTACTGTATGTGTCTAAACGGCTGACGTCTTCACGGCACATGAATATTTGAAAAGGTATTGTGTAAAGTTAATTCGAGATGACAATGATGGTTACGTGTGTTGCATTAAATTAAATATTGTATCTAAGTTAAAGTTGCCTTTTCATATGAGAACATTTGTAACAAGCTGCGTTTCCTTTATTAGGTTATCATGTTAATGAGATATCTATCGCTTGCTCTCGTGCAAAATCTCCAAATGTTTATGTCAAGGCGACTTGAGAACAACAAGTACCGGTTTTTTTCATAGAGAGTTGCGAAAAGTATTATTACGCCGACGATACGAGTCAATACAAAACTCTAGTCTCCTTAAAATTCTAGCAAGAGAATGACATCTATTGGAACAAACAAGCTATCGGTTTAAATCGGCAGAGTTAGTGCTTTGTACAATTGTTGAAAGTACTTTTTAATTATCATTGTCTCAAGCATAAACAGGACTTATCAGTAAGTTTGTTCCAAGCAATGGATATATTGATTAATCATTCTAAACATGCACAGTGGGGA
>JAAAKM020006971.1:37618297-37635492 GCA_010016025.2 Alatinidae sp. Z8VKAUB7J3
GATTGTTACTTTCCTACTAATAGATTTCCAATAACCTTACTTTATAGAGTATGTGTGTCAGAACGAAGGCAATTTTGTTATCATAAAGTAGAAATGCATCGCAGTCTCATCGCACAGTTTCATCTCCGAATTTAAAGAACCCTAGGTAATCAGGGCTCCTTAGGCACTTTTTCTAACACCACTGAAATCATTTCTGCTGGTATTTGTCACTAAACCACGCCTTTCAAGAATTTTTTTTTATGTGTGAAGGTGTGTTTAGGTAGCAAAAACAGAATCAAATTTCATTGGCAACGAAAGGTTATCTTTACCTACAAATTTTTACGGCAAACAGTAAATATTATCGCTGGTCACTTTTATGTCTTGTATTATGTTGCTGTGTACGTCGCTCTGTTTAGTTTCCCACCACCCGTCGAAGGGGAACTGCCCTTCATGTCGGAATCTTAACGATCTTTTTTGAAGACACATCTCATTGTAATTTGATGTGGTAAATTTCATCTAGTTGGAGTGCTGGAACAACTACTTGTCTCTGTAATGCTAAGAATGGAACTACTACCTTCTGTCGATCGAATGGCGCCATTCTCAACCCAAAACACTTGAGTTTAAGTTCTCAGTTTAGAAACAAGAGTTTCATATGTCCAAGCTGGCTTCTAGACAAATGAAGAAGCAAACAAAGTCTAAAACATAACCTAACCATTAGAGTCTTATCTCTTGCAATTGTAGAACTTACTCAAACAGGCTCAAGTATTTGCTCTAGGTACAACACTCGTGCGAAGGCTTACTTTCTCACAGAAGCAGATCAAGATACGTAAACAAGACCTGCTTTTATCAAGAGGAGTTCCTTGGTCTTTGATGTATCGTGGGCTTTGAAAGAGCTGGCCAAACATTTGGAAATGGGATCCGTCGCCGGAGTTGAATAGCTCTTTACAGCTTACCTATTATCAACTATTAACTGTCTTGCTTTCTTTGCTTCTCTGATTTGAAAGTATGACGAAAGGAAATTAACATGATAATGTGTGACTGCGAGACTTGGTTTTATGTGCTAAATCTGTACTAATATTTGCTCAAAGAGGAGGGTGTTTGGCTTATGGCTAGAAGATAATCTAAGGTCAATAGAATAGGATCACACCTATATAGTGCTATTACACTTGCGTCAAGTTTATAATTCCGAAGACTTTTTTAACCTAGAGCAAGTTTACTTTACCTTTCAATATCGTCAGCTTTTCTTGTGACTGCAAGGGTGTGACTGCTTAATCGCTTCTGTACAAAGTTAGTAAGTCAACCGACTAGATTGCTACATTTACTAATCGATAAGTGCTTTTAAGACATTATATGGGGACTTCTTATTTAAGAATAAATGAAAAGGATGTTTAACTTAACAAATAAACATCCCATTTTTATGTACACCATCTTCATATTGGGTAATGCATTTGACTACTTTCTCTTTTAAGACAGGCTGAAATTTTTGAATACGTGCATATTGGGAGGCCTAAGACCCTACAGCCTTAGGCGTCACCTAAAACTAGAAGGAATCTTTTAAATAAATAATGGTTTTGGGTCAACATTTGTATTTGAAAGGTTACATACTATTGCGACAATGACGGACATTTTTTTGGGAGGGGAGGAGGGGACGTTGACGGGGTGCCGTCTCCTAATACTATATCTTTAAAGATAATATAAATTATGAATCCATGCAAATATACTAAAGACCAACCAATTTCAGTAATAGTATCTTATTTCTTATTATGATAATATAATGGTGGCACCGTTGTCCAGTGGTACTGGATTTGAATTACAAATCGAGCGACCGGAGTTCGAATCGAGACAGTGGTGCCAAGGTTAACTCAGCCTTACATCCTTACGGGGTCGGTGAAATTAGTACCAGCTATGCTGGTAGAAGTGGTCAAAAACTTGACTTAGGATAAGAGTGGCGCCCACTCCTACCACTGTAGTAGTAGAAGCTAAGGAAAGAGGGGCATTCGTGTTGCCTCCGAATGCGGTCGACGACCACCTTCTTATTATGAAGATGTTGCTCTAATTGAATACTTTTTTGTGTATAAGCGCCATTGCGAGGAAGCTGAAATTTGCATTCTTTCGCGCCCGCCCTCCCCTCTCCCAATAACTATCGGTCACTGCACCGTTGCGCAAATAGGTACAGGAACATTAGGGCCAATCTTTGCTTATTCATTAACTGAAAATTGTAAAAACAGTTCATTGGTTATTTCAACTGTGAACAGTGTGTTGTGATTCAATTACCCACGATGGGACATCTAATGTACCAGCTACCTACCTTACGCAAGGCTGGCAACGTTACACAACCTTGACGTCATTTGCGTGCGATCGGGCTTCCGTCTCTCTTTCTATTTTTAGCAATTACATACTTCATTTAATCGTCCGTACATGTAAATACTCGATCTGTAAATTTCTCAACTCACAGTTTCCACTTCGACTTCAAGTAAAGCTGTTGGTAGTGATTTTTGTTTATGACTAGTTTCGCTGCCGTAAATTCAACATCCTTAACGCTACCATTGCGCACAGAAGTTCCTGTAGGCTATGCATCCTCACGTAACCTATAAGTACGTAGCAAAATATATACTCCCTTAGGCCTATTACTCTTTGTGTTTGGAACGGTTGGATAGATTATTAACCTGTGTAAATAAATTGTGGAAGTTAAGATAGCATAATAGACTTAACGACGTATCACTTTATTTGTAAGACTTCACTAATTATACTTACTTCAAGTGATTTGTAGACCCTATTTTTTACAGGGACGGATCTAAACTGCTACAAAATCAATGGATACGATCCTGTATAAATTCGATGAGCAAATCAGCGATTCCTGGTATTGTATTACGAGCAGTCATAAAATACAACGTTAAAATATGAAAAACAGGAGATTATGACTAATGATACTTTTCGAAAGGTATATACCATAGCACTGTGCTGCTCCGAGACGGCCGGCAGAAACCAAGTAAAAGCTGAAATAAATTCCCCTGTCCTTCAGCTTGTGTTCTGAGCCATTTGTGCAATTTTTTGATGTTTTGGAAAAAAAAATTAAATTAGTTTTGTCCAAGATTGTAGCTTTCATTTTATGGCAAAAAGGATTCTAAAAAGAGCTGCAATTCTTCCTCGATTTTTCTTTTGCGCCTATTTCCTGTGTCAATTTCTTTTTATTCCAAGACATCTTTTCAATTTCCAAATAATGATATATGTTTAGGGGCCAAAGAACGATTATTTATAGCCAGATTAATTACATTAATCAAATCGATGTCCTGATAAGAAATCACTTTTTAAATTTAAAATTCTCTAGGGATTTCTTGTTAGTGTTTTGGAGGGTAAACTAGGGAAGTTAAAACATCAGAGTTTAAGTGCAATGGACAGTGGAAATAGAAATTCTAAAATATACTTTAAAAGATCAATACGTGGTAGCTCTTTTAGATGTTCATCGATTATTTATTGAAGAAATATTTGTTGCAAGAGATCTTTCATTGATTGAGAGATGAGCGAGAATCATGTTTTGATGTCCAACAAGTTCATCTTAATCAGTTTTTCAATTTCACACTGAGAAGAAAATGGATGAATATTATTATTGATAGACAAACAACCCTTAATCACCAAAGACTATCATATGTCCCTATTTCATGTACCAACTGTGAGTATTTCTAATCTCGATAAAGACCACTGTGTATTGATCGATTTTGATATGTGATCGAAAACTATAGCTTAATCGGGTTTATTTTGGACTTCTTGGTTCATTTGTCATGACACGGATCTGTTTGAATCACCTGGCGAAAAAAACGTATCGTCCTCTTTCTCGATTCATAACTGAGAAGGGAGGGATGCGACTCTCAACTTGTCAAACAGTTCGACAGTTTCTGATATAGATCACGAGCTCTGTAGTTCATGACTATGCTAATGAACTCCATATTACTTAATGGAGTGTTGCTTTAGAGTGCAAAGCCATTACTCTGATAATTGCTTTCCTTATTGTTTGAGGTGAATGTCAAGATTGTGTTCTCTTGTGACCCGAGGTCGAGTTGAGCTCCAGCAGCGTTCTAAAATGTCTTTCCCCTCTCATAGATCAAAACGCAGTCATTTTGATATTAACAACGCACCTAATCTTCTGAGGTTCGGATATCCCTAGTAAAAATCTTCCTAACACAATAACGTGCTTTCATAAGCTGAAGCTGATTTTAGACAATAAGGATTTGGCTTGCACAGTAAAACGTACTCATGGCATGTGTGTGTTCAGGAAAGGCAGGGTGATCAGGAAAATTGCGGTTTTTGTAATTGAGCCCGGTGCACTCTCTACACAGGGCTGATTGCTACAAACTACACGAGCAAGATAATTTAATGCAACCGGATTCCCAAGGTCTAATTTTATTTCCTTCTTCCTTAAATTTGTGAATTTTATGTGTATTAGAGAGAAAAAAATCATGTTATGCAAATAAAGTAGCAGTTCAAGTAAACGAGAAATTTTGTTAAAATGACACACTAAAACCTTTTTTCAGTAAGAGAATTATTGTCTTTATTTAAAATAAGATGTTTAGACAAAACAAAATACAGCAAATGCAAGTGGTTGAGTATATATTGAAAACTGTTGGTGTATTGATCATTAAATTCTTACCAATTTTACGTATGTAAACAGAACTCTAACCCGGCAACCTTATAATCCGATATTAATTTAGATTTAAAATATAGTTCAAAGGATACAAGTTGACCAGAAAATATGCAACCAGCAGAGTTCCTACTCCTAAAACACTAATTCGCTGCTTGTGCTCTTTTTACTGCCCTACATTAAACCCCGATGACAACATTTCTCTTGTCGCTACATTAGATCCCAATCCTCTAACGTCGTGCAACGGCATCCAGATCCAATTATGACCAACCTTTCCGCACAATATAAGTTGGGCGTGAAAGTACTGGTGGCTCACCTATAAATTTAAAACTCTCAGAGGGTTGTGGGGGCATAGAACGGACGGTACACCTTTCATAGTTATCCCTGTACCGTCTCTTCAGATTGTAAGCGCTCTCTTGATTAAATAGCTATGCTAAGAATTATTCTTTCCTCAAGACATTCTACTCACATGTTGTAACCCAAGATTTATAACTTACAGCTAATTTTGGAATTAATTAAAGCACTACGTAACAATTTAGTTCCAGTAAATTTTGTAGAAATGCAATAGAGTTAGATTTAAAGTATGAATCAGGCTATTTCATTTCTTTCATCAACAACAACAGCAACAGTGCAGTTTTGCACTGGGATCCTTTTCCTCCGAAAGTAAATTGTTTCAGCCAACCTCTGCCTCCTTTAATTTACACTACTATTCAAGAAGCAAAAATGTAAATAGAAACTTCCCTTTCATCTGTAGGAAATTTATTTACACAGGTTTCTAGAGTAAATTTCCGTTTGAGGAGCTTAAAATGGCGAGCTACTCATGAATACATGTCATACTATAAACATGGATGGTGGTCGTTTCTTTCAAATGCATGAAAAGACTTTGTAGTGGCCAACCTCCTTATCACAACGAAACTAAACAATAACTGCCAAGTTTTAGCGTAATCCTTTGTTTGACTATTATAACATCAGCCTTAGGGACTAGTCAGAATTGTCAGGAAAGCAATAAATACGCTGGAGATCTACATTTGCAGTGACTCTCTGTGAAGCTCACGGTGTTTGCTGAGAACAAATATCGGTTATTACCCTATAATACATCGTGTCAAACACGTCAAAATCTCCTCTCAAATATGATATCATCATAAAATCTTTTGAATGCGTATATTGTCTGAAGATCGGAAGGGGAAAGAGTCGGTACTCGTTTTTTTCTATTCTTTTAATAAAATGGAATTCATTTGTTAAAATATTGTGAAAGGTGGACTTCCAAAGACGTGACATTTTATTGAAATGTCGGGATTTTTTAAAACGATTGAATACATTTGTGTTTATGTGAATCTCGTTAAGCCTTTGTGATGTGAGATATTAAAAGTGTCAGCATCCTTGCCAGATTTCGTCATTAAGCTGTGAGTATATTAATAACAAGAGATGGAGTGGGTACACAAGCACTAGAGGAAAAGAGAAAGGGACTTAAGTCTTAGACAAAACGCTCTCATTTCCAAAAACAGTCGGTACAGCAGACAGAAGGCTCATTTCCTTTCCTTTCTTTTCATTTCATTATTTCTTTGCTGCTAACAGCAATTTTCAAGTCTTATATTTTGAATAATGTCGGTCTTTCTCTTTGATATCAGATATTGCCTGAGAATTATTTAGCGTGTTTCTTTCTTCCATTTGAGGTAAAGGATATTTTACAACCTTCAAGGAGCGGCAGTTGCCAAATTCGTTCTTGAGAAACGATGAACGTAACTGATATGTTCTAACATGATAACGAGACAGAATACTACGAGTAGAAAATGGACGTAATAAGATCAGAACCTAATTATAGGCTGAAATAGAGAATAAAGAATCAGGAAAAGATAATTTATTCCACTCAAACATATATATTTCCAAAGACTCTCAAATAGTCACTGGAGAAATAATGAATTGTTTTGGGATGTTGGGCACCCACATTTTAGTTTCAAATGTTACTCGTTTTGTTTCAAATGCTTCAGTGGCTATTATCACTGGATGCTAGTTTAACAAACCAATCAGTGCTCGTATTTTCACTCAGCCTCATCTTTTCCATTGTTTGTGATTTTCTGTTGTTGTTTATGACTAACCTGTTAAGTGTTAGATCTTGAGACGTAGTGCGAATTGGAAACAGGGCATTCCAATCTGAACTCCATATCAACCAGTTTGCAACTGGCCATTGGAATAAGATTGCCCCTAACTTGTTGCCCTAGAACTTTGTTGTGCTGATAGAGATCTCAAAATGGCGGAAGAAACGGGGTGCTTTCAAAATTCAACATTTTTCCTTAGATTCCTGTCCTTTAATGGTAACATCTTAATCAAATTTACTAGTATGTATTTAACCTACTACAGTCTAATAGAAAATAGGAGAATAGTTTATAATTGAAATCCTGTGAAAAGAGAGCCAGTCTATCAAAAATCGTGCTAATTTAAGATCATTTAACACTCTTCGTAGGAGAGGAGAAATAGAGAAATAGAGAAATAGAGTTTGATAACATCGGATGTCACCCAGCTCTGTTGTCAGAGCGCACGCTGCGAAAGCATGGGTCACGGGTTCGATCCCCGGTGGTGACATATTTTCTATTCCTCTCGTGTTCTCTTTAAAAACCCATTCTTTATAACTGACTCAAAGGTTCGTCCTCAAGTATTAAAGTCTATGCAATATCATTGATAAACAAAAGCTTTTCTTCATTTGCTACTCTTTATAATCATTAAGATGAACTGTAGCTATACTTCATATCATATTAATGAACAACTTTGGAATTATTTTTCCCTTCCTCTCCAAAGATAAAAAGGTAGTCATAACCATATAATCTTCGAATTGATTGACGAGAGGGTGTAAATGTTTTTTGTTAAATTTATAAAACATGTGCAGCAAACAATATAAATATACCTGTGTATTGATAACCAAATCATGGGAATTTAATTACAGGCTCAGACATATCTTGAAAGGGAACAGGTACCTTAATATGATATCTAAAATAAAATATCTTCCATTGACTTGGTTAATCCGGACATTGTCATCGTTGAATGAAATAGTTGCAAGAAAATGGAAGCAGTGACACATTTGCTTTTTGTTTGTATTTTGCTTTATTAAAATCTTTAAGGTTCTAAAAGGTAGCGTTTATTTCTGAATAACTCCTAGAATCCCTTTACATTTATAAACAACATCCTGCTTGTAGTGAAACTTGAAGTATTTTTAAGGGAAAATCTAAATTGTTATCATTTTTCAGCAAGCACTCGGCTGTACTGGTTTTAAATTAAATTTCTTTCCATAAGAATTTTTAACATCGACGTTTACGGAAGTATTGTCTCCAGGATTATTTGAAAGCGTAAAAGTTGTAGTTAGGATTTTGTTTGGCTTTTTAATTATTGAAGAGCAATATTTCAATATTATCTGCAATGGTACAAATATGAAATTAGATATATGTCATTATTATATTGATGCTATTAATTCAGAAGTTCCCTACAGTACCACAAAAGAACTTGGCAGTCAATTCCTTGCTCTCTTGTGGCCACATTATCTGCCAATCATCTATCGGTGGGGATCGACATTTGACCCAATGCAATTGAAAAACAACCTCAGTGCACCATGTAACTTGACTAAGGAGGGTCTGCCACCAGGTCGGTCTATCTGTTCAATGCCCATTGAAAGTTAGAAAATATAAGTTCGAGCCCCTGTGGTGACATGTCATCTATTTTGGTAGTATCTTCTCTAAATTGGCATTTCAAATTCTCTCTTCTTGATGATGATAATTATGACTCCAAATTTAGCTTGGCTTACTAGAAAACACTAAAGGGGATAGCGTTTGACATTTAACTACCGTATCTCCGGGCCTAAAATTAGCGCCACCCTCTAACAAGCGCCGCACCTTGAAGTAAAATTAGTTTAATAGCACCGCCCTCTAATTAGCGCCTCCCCTCTAATAAGCCCCGCATCTGAAAAGTGGCGCTACTTAGACAAAGGGAAAAAAACATACAGAAGTTTTTAATTTCAATTTCTATGATCTTCTCGCAAGTTTGTAATTGTAAACGATAAAACAATTATATACCGGATATACCATTCTTGATGAACTGCACGATTGCCATGTCACCATACTGATTGATGTTATTTAGAACCCGTTAATAATAAGAAGAAAGGGACATGGTATGTATCAACAGCTGCATTATTAGAGGGTTTTAAAAGTTGATAAATGTTGCAAGCAAAGATGCTGTCCCTTTCTGTAAATGTAAATTTCTTACAGCGATTCTGCTGAAGACACGTAGGATAAAAATGGAGCACTTTACAGTTTGTGTTTTGATATCGTTACGTCTTTATTGTAGAATGATCATGAGAGATCAGTAGAAGATAGGCAATTCCCTTTCATTGGGTTTAATAATGTAAACGATTTTAACCGAGTTTAGCATTGCTAACTGATACTACTTAAATAGTTATAGATGGTAGAGTTGATCATGTCCTGCGAGCAAAAAGACAGCGACTCAAGACATGATAAACTATACCACTTATGGCAATGACTGAGCAATGGCTTGACAACATTTCATCTTATTACAAGACTGCCTCAGGTCCTTGTATACTGAAGTGTTTCAGTGATAATACAGTCTGCGGAAAACTTCTTAAAAAGATAGGATATTCCTTTGCATGATATTTTTACAAAATTATTAAGTTGTAAAAATCCATGTGCATCTTTTCATTAAGCATAATGCTGCAAGGGGCGAGTATTTTCAGAGTTGAGCTAATTTCCTTGTTGTCTTCACCAAACACCCGCCTTGGTTGCGCTTTTTATACGCCTAGCAACTTTTATCTTCATCGTATTGGCCTCGTTTCAAAATCATCATCAGCATACCATCCTGCTTATTTCCCATAATACCTCTTGCGTTTAGTGACACAGATATATTTTGTACGTTTGCAACAAAGTTTACGAGCTCTACAATACTTCAGTTTTTAAGGACCAGATGAAGTCACATACAAGACAATAAATGTGTAGTTTCCTTCCTGGCGTTTAACCCTTAAGAGGAATTTTAACTGCCGATCCCTGATAATTATACTTTAGACAAAGGCTAATAACAACAATTTTACGACATTGTCAGTGTAAATATTTTCATCAGTGTTTCGTAGTTGGTGTCTGAAATGTGTTATCCACTCCTAATCTAGACTATAGAACTTGCAGCTCAAGATATCATTACAGATTCAAATGAATTTTGATATTGATACGTACATAAGGAACATAATTAATCAACAAATTATCAATAACTGCAACTAATTAAATCTCATGTAATTGATCTACAGCTCAATGAACTACAAACGAACAAATAAAAATAATAATAATAACGATATACAGAAGCTCTCCAAATTACAGATGTTATAGATATGATTTGAGTTTTATACTCATTTCTAATCAAACACATGGTATAGCAGTCGACGTTATATCTTCAGGGTTTTCTTTCTTTCTTCCTTTTGGTTTGTATATTCTGTTGATATTCTGTCATACAAAATCTGCATTAAGGAGTACTAAGGCCCAGTAAACAATCATGACAAATGTTAAAATTATTAAGAAATGCCGTTCTTGAAAAGACCGACAAATAATTAACATGTATTATTTGAGGTAGAGGACAGTAGAGGAACTCAAGAGTATGCAACATTTTTAATAAGAAACTATCTGAGATTAAGATTTACCTTTTAGTTCTTTAGTTCTATTGAAAATAAGATGATCAGTTTACCCTGCTGAGGGTTCTACGTCAAACCAATCAACTTTTGTAAGGAAGGTACATGAATATCTGAGCTGAGGGAGGAATATGATAACCCTTCCAAATTTCTGTCCCTGGCTACGGGCTGGTGCTATAAAGGTATGCTTAAAATCCAGCCAGTATCCAGTTTTGGTGAGATATCCTTCTTATAGATCAAGTGTACTATTTTCTTCAACAACTTCCTGCAAACTTACCACAAGATATTAATACTGAATTATGTTTAGAAGGTACCCGTGTAACCGCAACATAGGTTGATGCTATTTTGAGCTGCCCATCCCAGGCTGTCAAGTATATGTGAAAGCATGCCAAGCTTTTTGTTTACTTGACGCTTTATCTATGGTCACATATACCTACAAATTTGCACTTTAATCTATGTAAACAGACTTTTTGCAAACGGCAATCAATTTTAAAATCATGATTTTGGTGATTTTCATGTCATCCCCTCTTGTTGCTTCAAGGAAATGAGCAGATACCGAGTAGTAAGTGAAAAGGGAGGCTTTTTCCTTTAATTGGTGATTTCGGTCATTTTCATCAAGATTTGATAAATATACATGACTAATATCCGATGTTGTAGGTTACTGAGCCGTCAAACTATTTTGTTGTTTAAAGACGTTTATCTATAGTCAGCAAAGGATGTAGCAAAAAACTCTAACAAAAAATTTTGCTTTTTCCCGACGAGTTTTCTCTGTTGGTTTCCGACTATCACTTGAATTGCTGGCGCCTCTTTTGTTCTGACGCGGAAATTCTTTGATGACGATGACAGGTGCAAATTTTGACAGCTATTTAATACCAAGGGGAGATCAGGTACCTTAGCAAGGAGGGGGGGGGGGTTGTATCCTAGGCGTGACAATTATTTTTTGATCTCTTTAGTTCGAAGTGTAATAATCAACAAGATGGATGTAAACCCCCGTCAATAAGATTGCGACGTGACATGCCCCCTTTGGTTATTTGCGATTGCAATGATTGGATTGGGCATGTGAATAAACAGAAGTAAAGTAAAACGATCTCCTTGCTTGATCCTCCTCTTAGACCTAGCGACGGATTTTACTCCTATGTGAACCAGGCTTTACCCGTGTTACAACCCTGTTACGCCTCGAGAAAGGTTAGACAAGAAAGCTACTACAATGAGGATAATAATTTAGAAATAGTTTAAACCCAATTGCATGTGGTGTCCTTATAAATTAGCAGTAAAGATAATTTAATACAAAAATTTAATTCTACATATTTCTATGGTGAGATCATATAAACAGGGTGTAACCATGGTTGAAGATTGACAAAGTTGACATCGATGAAAACAACCAAAAGATGAGTTCCTTTGTTTTTTGGGGGTGCTTGAGACTGTGTGTTTCGTACACAGCTTCTTCTGCCTTTCTAAATCCGCCATCTTGCCTTGACAAGCTGGCCCCGTTCCAGGATTGGGCTTCTGACCGAACCGCTTTTTCTAGCCTCGATTTCTATGCTTGTGACGCACTGCTCGATGACGCCTCTAGTGTGAATCCAGCTTAAGAGTCAAATAGCAAGTAGTGATGATGTAAAGAATTGGCCTCACCTTTCAGGTGTATGGCTCAAAGATATTAACCCTACCCACCACAGGGTTGGGGGGGGGGGGGCTGCTAGTAGGACCGCGGCTCTGAATATTGTTTAATTACTTTTGAATGGCTTCTTCTAAGTTGCTGAAACTTTCTTACTTTTCCTAACTTTTATCTGGCAAACTTTTGGTAACAAAAATTTGGCCATCATGGTCTGTGGTCTGGTAACCTGACTCTGATAAAATAGTAGACTATATATAGTGTAAAGTTTCAAAGGGTTATAACTCGCTATTTCTTTTTTTTTAATAATTTTACAAATATTTTGTAGAATGACGTAAAATTAAGTTCTTAATACATTTCAAACCAATTAATTCTAATCAAAACCTAATTAGCATTAATTTGTGGATAATTATCGATTTTGATGACGTCATATTTTCAATCCTAACATTTTGACGAATTTGTAACAAGAAACCATAGAGAACGGTTCCAAATATATAAAAAGGGCTAAATGGCATTTAAATTAAGTATAACCTCATGTTACTATTCAAAGAATATATATCGTAACACATAATTGACATCTTATCTTTCAATTGTTTTTTTGTACGATCATTGAGACTGCTCATCTTTACTATTGGTTCCGATATTTGTCACGAAAACTTGTTTCTCAGATATTTAGAAACGAAAACTATTCTATTGCCTAAAACAGCTTTTGAGGTAATTCTTGCTGCTTTTAATTCATGAAATAAAGCGTAGTAACGTCCATTCCATTTCGATCAAACTTACATCCGGTAAGCATTTTTTGACATAACTACTTTACCTTATGATACTAAAAAAAACAACATATTTTACTAATAATTTTGCAAAAATCCGCTTTAATTTCAACTTCAAAGGTGTCGAAGTATTTACGACCTGAATGTCAAAGGATGAAGCCACGTTTTATTGAGGTTATACATGTTAAAACAGCCGCGGGCCTTAAAACGCCTTTACCGTTTAAAGAAAAAGTTTTTAAGAGATGAATAATTTAGAGTACTTCACACAGCAGTTATCAAGAAATATGAAGACGAAGGTTCTGAAAGCATTGTGCCACAAGAGGAAATTGAGAAAAAGACACCTGCCTAGTACTTAGCCAACATTTTAAGAAGAGCACTTAGTCCGGCATCTTAAGAAGAAAAAAGGATCCCAGAATCGTGTTTGACTGTGTGGCTCGAACCCAAGGCATATCGTATATTTCGCTGTTGGCACAAAATTCATCTAAAGTTGTGATTTTCTTAAAAATTATTTTGCATATATTATCATATAAGGTTATCTAGCTTCATCATATTGCACAACATATTTTTTCATTTTTTGCAAAATTTCAACAAATTACAAAATTACAAAATCGTCGGTACAAATTCAGGAAAGAATATCCAAGCTAAAAGATATAATCATCATGTTTTTCATAGAAAAGTAACAAAACCGGAAGTTAAAAAACTCCACGATAGGTCAAGAAAACGCCAATATTGCAAGATTTTAAAAAAAAATTTAAAAAAAATTTCATCATTAGAATTCTCAGTAAAAGTCAGAAATGTCATGTCAATCCGGCCAGGCTTTATAAAGTTATGAGCTGAAATGTGTAGGCGCGGACCTACTAGGCCCCTCCCCCCGCACGTGTAAGATAGGGTTAACATCAAATCCCATACTCCTGTTGAGACGATGCTCATCAAGTTCGACCACAATTCGAATCAGTATGAAACAAGATGGAAGTTGATTCAGTTGTTAGCAGACGAATACTGAACTAAACCAGGGATCTTTGACGCAGGATGAAGTTGTATGACCAAACGGAATAAGGAGTACCTTCCCACTATTCAAGAAAGACAGAAGTGGCAATCAACGAAAAGGAATTTTGAGAAAGGAGACTTCGTAATGGTTGTCGACAAAAATGTTCTCAGAGGACGATGGCAAAAGGAAATTGTAAAAGAAACATTTCCAGACGCTGATGGTATTGTTCGTCGTGTATCAGGAAGAAAGTCGACTGGTTCATATCAGTAAGACGTAAGAAAACTTTGTATTCTAGAAGGAGACTAGCTCAAAGAAATTAAGAAGAACACTATTAAAGATCAAGAAAATCATGTTTGAAGAAAAAAAGGACATCCCTCGAGTCGTCCACTTGGGGGAAGGATGTAAAATACGTGCAGTAACACCATGCATAACATTTCAAATTTTAAGTAGGCTCGTGCTAATTCGCACATCTCTAGCCGAGTCCTGGACGTGAGGACGTTTCTTTAATTAGCTGACTATTCTTAGAAACCATTATGCTATCATTTATATAAATGCTATAGTTGACTGCTATATTTAGTATTTTAGATTAGGTCAGAATGACAGAGGGGTCAAAGACTGCCTGAATCCAAGATTCAAATCGAGCTTATCAAGCTGATCAAGCTGATTGAGCTAATCAAACGTATCAAGCTGATTAAGAACCATTATCGTAACCTATCGACTCGCAGAGTAGTCATTCCTTTCACACTCATAATGTTTTAATAGCTCGCATGCGGTATTTGACATTATGCAGTCATTTTGTGTGTTTCATGTAAGGGAGGGGCTTGCGATTACTGCTTCTAAATGTGCCGCAGAGCATCAAAAGAAATACATACCATATGTGTAAACTTCAACCTCGCACAGCGTCAAATATTCGTTCTTCGGTAAGTGAATAATCACATAATGACCAATAGGATTTTTCACACATGGGAAAACCTTAGTCTCTCCCGTCCCAATTGTCTGGTTCGTTACACATCTAAAAAATGTTATGATCAAAAGAAAGATTTTAAGTAAGAAAGAAAATAGTGGTAAATATAACGTAGGTATCTAAATGCCAAGGTGACCATTCTGCTGTCTAAATGGTAACCGGAAAGCAATAAATGTTAGGAGCGGCGTTATAGTGGGGATAAGGGTCGTCAAAGCCTCCTCTACACAAGCACTGTTTTCTCCCACAAAGATAACAAAGAAAACAATCTAACATAAACGGGAAGAGGACAAATGTTCTCCGTGCTATCTTTGCATAGTAAAAAAAAAAATATGCAACTCGTCTTTCAAAATCGAAAAAACCCTATGTTAGATCATTGTCCAGACCAAGATACTGCTGTTGTATAGCAAAACTGGTTAATTTTATTTTATTGCTTTGGAATGCCTAACAGATATAAAACACTTTATATTTTATTTATTCTTCGTTGCTATAGCCAGTATATTTTGCTGATGTAGATCCAATAATTTTAAAGTTGAGCATAAAATAGTATGGCTCATTACAACATCGCCTTGATCTACAAAAGGTCTGCTCATTGTAAACTACAAACCAGGGCCCTATAACAGAAAATTTTACCTAGCTCTAGTCTGGTACTGATCTGCAAAGTGCAGTGCGACAGAACAACTCTTCCCTTGTCCTCTTATACAAAGACTAAAAGTGGTCATGTAAAAGAGCGTCGTTCTTTAACACTGTTCAGCATGGCCTATTTGTATGTACGTTAAAGGTATGGGAGGTAAAAACAATTTCCCTACATTAACATCTGATAGAAAAGTGGTAGAGATTTGAAACTTTGCACGAACATAGCCCTTCATAAGTACTTTCGAAAACGGAAAAAAATATTTACAATATTGCTTTTTTTGCTGACGTAAGCCAACATTAACAACAAATGCCAAAATCGGGTCCAAGCCTTAAAAATCTACTAAATTCTACGAGGTTGACTATTGGTTCACTTGCCGGTAATTTTGAATATAAAGGAAAGATGAAATACCTAGTTAAAGAACGACTTTATGTCTCACAATCAAAATACATAAAAAGATGAAAAACCATTGCTTCCTTGTTAAAAGTGTTTCATATATGAAAAGGCCTACTCAAAATTCCTTCCGAAGAGAGTTGACTAAATACGTATCACTAGAGAACGAGGCACTATTTTTTAGAATTTTTTTCAGGAAACATCTAAATTTCGTTCACTGAAAAAAAAGTTTTGGGGAGTAAATGCCATCACATGCCGAGTAGGGTTAAAGGCACATAAATGTTAAGCATCCTCCTCGACGCGGAAAGGGGTTGGAAGGTGCAATCATGACTCCTACACATTGCCTTAAATGATTGTAGCAGGTAATAAGGTAGGCAAAAATAATTGTTGTTGTAATTGTGTTGTATTGTAATTGTTCCTCAATTATGGTTATCATGGCAGTTTCTTTAAAAACCTGGTAGATTCCCCCTATTCCATTCCCTCGATCCTACTCCCTCGAGCCTACTCCCTCGAGACTACTCCCTCGAGCCTATTCCCTCGAGCCTACTCCCTCGATACTACTCCCTCGATCCTACTCCACCCCCCCTCCCTCACAACTTCATTGGAGGCAACGGAAAGTCAAATAAGTAGGAGACGCCCACAACATACCTTTGATTACTTCCACTCCTGTAATCCTTTACACTTCCAACAATGATTTCAAAGCCATTTAGCCTATTTTCCGTTCCTGCGTCACCGCGGTTAGTCACCACAACTATTCTTACAACTATTTTATTAAGAAGGTTAACCAGCCACCAATTATCTGCTTGTTTCTTTGACAAGCAACAACTGTTGGCTGCAATCAGTGCATCTCTGTTACGATCAACTGCCTTAGATGCTGGGTATCCTTTCCTGTACAATGAAGACATTTCGGTAGGCTTACCAACAGCAACGTTTTGATGATCAAGTCGATCTAAAAGTCAAAAACTGTCGATATATTACAAAAATTAATGTAGAGTAAATGTAAAGTAAATGCAAATGTAAATTTTAATGTGAGGTTTGAACTTTTCTACAAAGTATGTTATAAAATTAATGCTGTATGCAATGCTATCTTTAAATTTAACTGTTTTATATGCTACATGCATTACTTTGCGGCAGTACTCTTGAGTGCCAAATAATTGTAGCCCCCCTCCCCCCTGCTTATTAATTTTTTTAAAATTTATAACATCCCCACTCCTTATAAGGACCCCCGTTTATTAATTTAACGGGATTTTTCCAGTACTCAAATGTAAATTATGTCTGAAAACACTTGAAGAACTTCCCATTCTACATTTGACCCTGAAACACTTGCTAATTAGTCAATTAGTACGATTTTTGTCCTCGTGGGTGTTATCCTTATTTAACCTATTCATGACCATGTCTGAAATTTCATCTCAAAGTTCTTTCTGATAACTATTGTCATTAGTAAGTAATATTACGAACATTGGTTCCTCCAACTTTTTCATATTTGAGGCATGGTTTTCAAAATTGTGAACGTCCCATATATGGGACACTGGGCACGATTGGATGCAGGATTTT
>JAAAKM020006971.1:37635592-37662283 GCA_010016025.2 Alatinidae sp. Z8VKAUB7J3
TCATATTTGAGGCATGGTTTTCAAAATTGTGAACGTCCCATATATGGGACACTGGGCACGATTGGATGCAGGATTTTCTTGTGATGTTTTTGTGATGATTCAGATACTTCACATGGTATTCATAACACATTATTTTCTATTTTTTATTTAAAAAATCATATTTTTACGACTTTGACGCTATATTAGCGGGTCATATTTGGCTTCAGGAACACATATGAAAATCCTGAAAGAAGAATATATGGTGCAAAATAAAAGTTTCATCAGCTGCATTTTAGCTGTCTGAAGGTTGCTCATTCGGGTCATCTTTCTGATTGGTGGGGTAAAATTCGCATTTAATGGTAATATTTCCTTTGCAGAGTTTGATTCTTATGAAAAACATTGCTTGGGCCTATCAATACCATATGATAATACTTTTTACTCATTAAGAATGAAAATCTGAAAAACATTTGACATTTTACACAAATCACTTTCGCCTTTGCATCGCAATTGGCAAACCCTCTCTGTGTTGGGTTACTTTGAGGTTAATGATTAACACTGACCAATCTCACAGCATCTGGAATGCTACCGCGACTGCACATACCCAATTGAAGAGATGGTCTGGCCCTTGATCAATATTTCAGTGCATTAGTGTTCACCACTTCTCTGCAAAAGTCTAGCAAGTGCAAAGATTTGATTTTGTTTGCATCTGAAGCTTTATACAAAAACCAGGAATATTTTATGGCCGCATAAAATAAGATAACTCCATCATGTATAAGGCGCCAAAGCTTATACCCAATAGGCCTGCCTTTAAAAAAGTGTTTAGCGGAATGCTTTCCGAAGTAAGGTAGCATGACTTCATCGACACGGAGATGTTGCTCGATGCTAATATTGTGAAAAAATGTTTCGTTCATCATGTCGTAGAAAGATCGAAGTTTAGGGAGTTTATCACTAGGACTACGATTTGCGTTGTCAGCTAAATAAGGGTACCGCTGAATTTCTTCAAACCTCTTTCTTATCATCATACCAGTTATAAATTGGTTGGAAACGTCTCCACTTAGTTCCCAAAACATCCTTGCTCGAGGTAGTGGTGCGTATTTAATGATCAAATGGATTGTGAGGAAAGCTCGAAGTTTTTCTGTTGTCACTGCCAATGAATGATTGCCTCTACAAGATGCGTACAGTTTCGATTGTTGGTACAAACAGTTAAAGGCATCATCATAAAAAAAACGCTCGAAAAGAACATAAGGGGAAATGTCTGTTCCTTCAGCAATATTCTCTTCATTTCACTGCTGTTAAATACCGTTTGGCCCATTTTCTAGGTTTTGGTTGCACCTGAGCAGTAATATAATCCGGCTGTTACTCATGGATAGGCTCTTCTGCCACACTAACATCAACAACTTCATCAGTTCCTTTTACTTCTCTATGTACATCAGCTGTTTCATAGGTATGCGTATCTTCAACTAAATTGCCTTCTAGATGACCTCTAAACTCGGCAGGAGCAACAAATTGTTTTCCAGATAAATTATTGAGATTTTCTGAGCCAATCTCATCATCGTCACCACTATCTTTCCAAAAACGCTATTTTTTCCATTACTGGCTCACAAATTGTGGATGCATGCCTTTATTTTTTTCAAAATTATTGAAATTTGTGTAGCATTTTACGACTCAAGCTCGTTAGATATTGATTTATGTGGAAAGAATTGAAAACTAATCTTCCAAAGTATTAAATTTTAAAAATTTCTAAATTTAAAAACATGCACCCAATCAGTCCCGGTGTCCCATATATGGGACGCAAATAAATGGCTTCGTAAAACGGATAATTAACAATATGTTTCATAGTGTTTAAACTTTTCAGACTTAATAGTAGTTGGGTGACATTTTTAATCTGTTTGATATTAGTTCCAGACATCTCTTCAAAAGCAAGTGTCAATTTAAATATGTGCTTTCAGAAAGAAGACAAAAACGCGATAACACGTATTCTGACACCTGTCAATCCACCAATATTTCAAGAAAGTCAAATATGAATTAAAATAATTGCATTAGAAGTACCACTTCTAAAACAAAAAAGATGGATTGTGTTAAAAATCTAGTTATCTTGAAAATACAAGCCTAACATGAAGTGTCTCATTTATGGGACAAAGCCAATAATGGGTTAAACAAATCACGAAATTGACTGGAGTTCAGTAACCCCCAGTTTATTTGGACCCCCCTGTTTATAAACTTTAGACCATAAAGATCAACCCCCTTTTATTCAGCACTCCAGAGTAGCTTGTGTAAAACTATAAAAGTTGGCGATAAAGAGGTATAAATGGTTTGATGTCAGCTGATCAGTAAACATTTTAATAAAAAGCCTGTATTTCTAATGAAATAGGGTCACTGAATAATTTCTTAAAATACTTTAAACATCAAAATAGTGCTGTTGTGTTTTGGTAATTTTTATTTCCTAAAGTACCATTGTCTCATCACCCTGTATCTGAGAAAAAACTCGGACGAGGATGAATTTACAGAACTTCGATTTTATAATAATGCTTTTTACCATACGTAATGGTAAACTGGTAATATTTATATTGGAGGGCCATATCTTTTGCAAAATCAATATAATTTAAGTTCTTTTACCATACTTAGTTGTTACCTTGTAATATTTGTATTTCCATATTTTTGAAAATTAGATATAATGTAAGTTCTTTTGATAATAACATTGTTTAGCTTACCAAATGTATAAACCTCCACTTCGCATAGAGTAAGAATGTTCCCCAATGGTAGATGTATAATAACAAAACGGCCACGAATTGGTTTATCACAAAACAACTCCTTTCCTTGTCCATCGCCAATCTTCTGATTCTCCACACACCTTAAATCAGTTGGGAAACATGTAGTAAGTATACCTTGTCATCAGCATCAAAGAGTCTGTATTGTTCCGTTTCTAATTAAGTTAAATATATATTAATTACGCAGTACATTTGAAGGATTGTTATTAAAGAAACAGTGCCTCTTAACATATAAACTGTTTTGAAAGAAAACATATGCAAGGTTTGCTTCTTATCAAATTACTTAAACCTTAATTTATTTGTTTGCTAAATTGATTCCTTAAATCGAAATCCCACAGTAAATATCAGAAATGTCAGAAATATTAGAAATATCAGAAATATCAGAAATATCAGAAATATCAGAAATATCAGAAATATCAGAAATATCAGAAAAATCAGAAATATCAGAAATATCAGATAATATATATCTGCCTCCCTCAATGTCGTCAGAAGAAATTTTAGTTTACTTAAAAAATACTTTGTGCAAATACTTTTAACAAACACTTTTTAAAAATACTTTTTACAAACACTTTCTTAAAATACTTTTTACAAACACTTTTTTAAAATACTTTCTACAAATACTTTTTAAAAATACTTTTTACAAATAATTTTTAAAAATACTTTTTAAAAGTAACAACAAAGTAAACCTAGTCTGGCCTTTTTTGACAATAACAGGTGTAATGTTTATTGTTCTTACTGATTGTAGCATTTGTTACTTACTGGAAGAGCAGCGTTTTGTATCTTTCTTCCTCTATGCCGTAAGAATAAATGTCAGCTTGCTTTTGAAGTATTGTTAGTATTTTTAGGAAACTAGTCTGACTTCATAGTGTTTGTACTGTGTTAGTAATACGTACATTTGTCAATACCCCTCCCCCCCGCAATATTAAATGTGAAGACCTCTTCTTTTGGTCGCCCCAACCAATTTCATCAAAAACTACCGTGTTCCTGTTCATATAAAGTTCACGTTCACAAAATGCAATTGACGTCATTTCGTATGCCCACGAATAGATGAACAAAGGGACAGTTCGGTAGGGGAGTTTGCTATGTTCAAGCCAGGTTCCCTTCCTGACGCCTACCTCCTCTCGACAACAGCGTAATGGACATCTCCAACGATCAGAACCTGTATTTCTAAATTGTATAGCCATAGCATGTCCATTCGCACACTGACGTTGGTTGTGAATTATTCCACATTGTTGAAGGTAGGCAACACTAGCTTGATCATCTTGAGCAGGTTTGATAGTGTAATAGTATCCATTTCTAGAGCAGAACGAAGATAAAGGACTACATAAACAAGCAGACAAAGGCAACAAAGCTTAGATCTTGGCGGATGATAAGCGTTTCATGTTGGGGGGGGGGGGGGGGGGACAAATAGGGAAGTACCTCGTATCATCATCAACTTGAACGTGAACTTCTGATCGTATAAACGTCAGGTTTGTTCACTTCATCTCACAAGATTTAGGTTTGATTTCCACACAAAAGTGCATTCGAGTTTTGTTTTCGAATCTTGCAATATTTTTTGAAACGATTTTTGGACCCATATTGTGAAGGTTGAGAAGTCAAAAGAAATTAGGTTGTTACTTTCGTTTTAAGATGTTTGAGGATTTCAGGCTTTTGTCTCGGAACGAAGTTACAGTAGCCTAATTAGTTATACCATGCTGCATGCTTAATGAGGCTTGGTATCATTCTGATCGCTGAGGTTGGAATTTTTAGCCGTGACGGAATTAAGCAAATTAGCAGAAGTGTAAATTTGCGTTTTCCGCCACCTTCATATAGTGGTTATTCGATTATCCTGCGCGCTAAAAAGGATTTCAGAATCAGTCCGGATGCACGTTGTATTTTATAAGCAACTTCATTTTCGGGGTCAGGCCTCAAGTTGCTTAGCAATTTTCCAAAATCAGGCCTGGAGGTTATCGTCGAATTTCGTTGTGCTGTCGGTTGACAAAATGCAGGCCATGGCCGTTGTGTATTAAACAGGATTCATTGTCACAGCAGATGGCAGTGAGGACTCGAAAATCCGACCAGATGCTTTGCGTGATTGCTTCGTTCCACTCCCATTGTTCTTGATCCTGCAACAGCCCTCGCAGTTGCACCAACTCCACCGGATGCTCATGACGATGTCGGCAATGCGATAATTTATGACGAGTTTGAAGGAGACGAAGATGGGAGAGATGCTGAGCTTGTTGTAAATGATGAAATATCGGATGATGGTTGGATCTTTGATCTCTTTGCTTGACAAATTATCAACAGTGTGATACTTTTTATATATCAACAGTTTGTAATCAATTCTTAATGAAAGGTTTCTTGATTTGTTTTTCAGGCGTATTAAAATTGTCTGTCCCTCCTTGTTGCTTAAATTTTGGACCAAATCGAGGCCTCGTACCTAAGCTACTGAGATGCTTTCAAAAAGACAACGTGTAACCCCAAAATTCCAGATAATGGAAAACACGAAAAACACACTTGTTGCTGATAAAAGGGTAGCTTGTTCAAAGACACGCCACTTATGACAAAAACGCAACAAAGTATGTTCATTTGGGTTGAAAACAGGCATGGATTTTCAGTTGAATATATATTTTATTGGGTTTGTCAAAGTTCGGAGTCACTGTTAGCTGTTGTTAGTTAATGCTGATTGTAGTAAAACATGGAATTGCGTACATCTCATGTTCTGTACATGTGAGGAAATTGAGTACAGAGCTTTGTGTTGCTAGTATTTTTTGTTTGACCAAGCCCCACCCTCAAGCTCACCCCCTTTTGTGCAAGAGTAGCACGTGTTCGGTACTAATTCACGTAATTCGTGTGTAACAGGGAACAGATGTCACAGCAGTCATAGCAGAAGGAGCCAAAGGGGTGGGGGGGGGGGGTTGAGTACTAAGAGCTGATACCCAACTTTAAATGCACCATACCAATTTCGTTCTTCTGTGTTATGAGTAGTGCGAGGCTATATTTTTGGTGATAGTTTTGGTTTATATTTTGTGTTTGTTTTGGGCTTCTTGTCGTCAAAATTTGCCTTTTCTTCATTGAATGGTGAAGTAAAATTGTTTGATAAATTTGCAAAATGTATGTCAAACCAATTATTTCAATATCTCGTTTTCTTGATGTTAGGCCTACCCCGATTATGATATAGAGTCATTACTAAACTTATAATAAATATTGCATTAAAAATAATAAGTAGTGTGGTTAACTTAATCATCATAATCAGCAATCGTCACCAATTGTCATTATCATCACAATAATTATTTTCGGTATCATTAAAATTATTATCATCATCATTGTCATCGTGATCATCGTCATAATCGTCATAACCATTCATCATCATCATCGTTATCGTCATCATCATAATCAACACCATCATCATCATCATTTATCATCATCATAATAATAATTATGATCATCATTTATCATCATCATCATCATAAATAATAATTATGATCATCGTCATCATCAATTATCGTCATCATCATAATCATCATAAATAATAATAATGATCATCATCATCATTTATCATCATCATCATCATCATCATCATCATCTTTATCATCGCTTATCATAATGATCATTATCATAATTATAATCATTATCGTTATAGCTTTTTCCATGCACTTCTACGTTGTATTCACCTTACCTAGTGACCCTTAAACGTTATCTTCCTCTGCTCTCATTTCTTCAAGTGTGCCTTTTGTGACTTGATGTTCCAGCTTCTCCATTTAGATGACATGCCCCCCTCCCCCCCCCCCAACAGTGCTAGCCTCTTTCTGATGTTTTTTTTCCCCATTAAATTCGGCCTATGGAGAGACGTCTAGATTGGGAGGTTTTCTTTATCAATAATATTTTAATCATTGTTCGACAAACAACTATGGCTTCCAATTTCTTCTTATTGACTATAAATGCATGAACTTTCGGTATCACAATATGAGAGTCATTGCTCCGATTGTTTTTTCGATATATTTCCCATGTGACTATATGACAAAATTGTCAAGCTTAAATGCGAACGAAGTCGGGTCCATACAAGTGTTTGACAATCGTAGTGAGCGCCCCTAGGCGATGTTATGATTTGCACGTTCCTCTATTGGTCAAGCCAATGTGAAGATCCACCTATCACATTTACTGTTGTCCGTAATTTATCCGTAGTCTCTCTAACCCAATTGCTGTTATTTGTTTCTTCAAATCCAGTATGAAAAAGCTAAATTTCAGACTTCTTTTTCTAGAACAAATAGAACCCGCTTGCACGGTAGAAGAGAAACAGAAAGGCGAGGAACATGCATCAACTAATGACACCGCAGCAAGTGGTGGCGAGAGTATGATCAGAGCAAATAAGTGTGCTCCAGAGACAGTGTACAAAGAACCGAACTTTGTAGCGTGGGATCGACAAACCAATTCTTACGCGTCTGTGCCTGTAGCACGAGATGACAGCATTCGTCCATTATTGTTCGGATTTGGTAATCCTGATGTGGAGAAAGTTCGACTGAACACAGCGGAATCTTCAAGTACCGAAGGTGACAAACCGCTGCCGTTTTGGGAACGAGGTGACGCAACAGCATCGTCAATGATGTTGCCATGGTCACCATTAATGACTCGTGTAGATGCCGAGCGGCGAGAATACAAACGAGCGGTTCCGTACGATTATGAAGACGTTCCTGTAGCCCATCACTACCACGACATCGACGAGATCCGTCGAAAGGTCAGTCAAAGGACTGAAGCAATCTTACGGCGACGTGCGGCGAGTGAAAACGGAAATAATCCGAAGGGCCCTGAAGAGCCCTTTCGCCCCTACCGCGCGCAGTCAGCTAATGCAACCACAGCTGCAGATAGTTCAATGAAACGAGTTTTGTTATCAAGGCAGGACGCTCCGGGAAAGCTAAATGAAAGACGAACCGCTGGTATGGAAGAAAACATACCGAGAATTGTCACGACTCGTAGCTCTGGCCGAAAACAGCGACGAAAAGGAGACGAGACTTGTGGTAAGACGTTTTAGATTCGTTAACAGATACTCGTGTGGTATAATTTGCTTGAATGCTACATGTTCAGCTGAAATTGATCCTAGGCTCTCAGCATTTACTAAATTTAGCCATGCCAAACTAGTCAGGCAATTGACGATTCCTGCTGATAGGTACCATATGGGGTCAGTTAATTGGTATTAATTTTCTTAATAATATTCAGCGATTTAAGTTGAGGTTCGGGAAATTTGTCTTGATTTTTTTCTTACCACATGCTGCGAGGTTATTTTAAGTAGGTATTGCCGTACAGATGTTTCTGTGATCACATGTGCATTTGAATCAAAGGCAATTAGAGTGTCACCTGGTGTGCATGTACACAGGCATAGAAAATCCAATCTTACAGAGCGAAGTTGAAGAATCGCCGAGTGACCCAGCGTGAAGTTGGAATTCATAGCATGAAGTATAGGTCACTGGGAATATACTAGCAGAACAAGGCGGTCTTCCCATAACTTAGAAAACCTAACTTTTAAATTCATGATCTTCGTTTACTTGTGTTTAAGGGAAGCTTTAGAAGACGAGATAACTAATTTTCATGAATATAAAATGGAGTAATTTTCGTTATATTTTATCTTATAGGTAACTTAAGTGATAAATTTACAGTTACAAGTATCGAATTTCGTTAGTATTTGCTAAGGCTACATCATCGTTTCAACTAAAAGTTCTAGAGGCGGCCTTCATAAAAACACGAAATCCCTCGCTGTGCAGACAAAATGAATTCGTGTTTTCGCTCAAATTATTCTTATCTGTTGCAGTCAGGAATTTGTATTGTCGCTACCCATTCAGTGACGGCATAGTCCTGCGCAAATAACTTCGTTTTGATTTAGTTTTGATAGTCTCAGGGCAACTGTAAATCCTCTTTGCACGTACCAAATTCATGATAGTGTACGAAATGCGTCTTTGGTTTCACCTATGAATCCGGTTTTAATATTTTTTAAACTTGTAGTACCAATCATGTATTCAACAATTTCGTTAGTATTATTTTTGTACTAATGGATTGATGGACATCATTTCCCATATTCACTGATTTTCTTAGGGTTCATGATCGCTCCGTAGATGCGCGAGATGGTCATCTTTCACATGGATTTAATGTTGCGAAAATCTTTAAATTGTTACATTGAATTAACGTCTTATTTGATTTTCACGCGAAGGATTTTAATTTATGCCAAGAAACTGGTCCACCCCACAAACAGTTAAACGAACGCGTCCTTGTGTTCCTTACACTTGCGTCATATTTCATCATATCCAGCTCTACGCTCGAAGGTCAGCCAATTACCTCACGTGATCTGACCTTAAATGAAAATTATTATAGCTAAAGGATCAGTCCAGAGCACATTTGCTTTTACATTTTTGAAGCGAGAGGATTAGATGGAACATTTGAAATACGGTTAGGGGTGAACTAACCCATTAACAGTAGTTTTACTCTTTGATTTATTGCCTCGACTTCGATAACGTCGTCAACTGATGATGATGGCGATGCTGCTATACGCAAGTAAACACCGAGCTAGAGCGGCCTTGGTTACGCGGTATTTCAAGTACTTTAAACGAGGCACACGGGTTCTTTTATAAGCAACTCAGGTGCTTAGGTGTAAGGCCTCAATTTGGTCCAAAATCTAAGCAACAAGCTAAGCAACTCGAGGCCTCAAAGTCAGGAGGGACAATTTTTAAAACGCCTGACAACAAATCAAGAAACGTTTTTCATTAAGAATTGATTACAAACTGTTGTTATATAACAAATATCACACTGTTGATAATGTGTCAAGCAAGGAGATCAAAGATCCAACTATCATTTGGTATTTCATCATTTACAACACAACGAAATTCGACGATAACCTGTAGTGATATCTAAGCAACTACTTAAGCAACTCAAGTCCTGATTTTGGAAAATTGCTAAGCAACTCGAACAAAATGTACTGATAATATGTCTGCAACTTTACTTTGTAGAGTATTAAAAAATTCCCTCCACGAAGTATACCTTTTACTATATTTAAATGATCAAAAATCTTGAACTTATTTGCTTGATATCTCTAATCAAGGGGCTCTTAAACTTTTTGGGTCGTCGACCCCCTAATGAGATTTTAAGATTTCCATCGACCCCCTAGATATTTATTCAAGGAAAATTATTACAATAGTAAAAACCAAGTGTAAAATAGTGGTGGTAAAATAGTGGTGGTGGTAACTAGATACTCTTTCACACATTCCATTTCGGTCATTTTGACGTTAGAACTCTGAGGAGTGTCAGACAAAAAAAGCTTTCAGTACACAATGTTTTCGCTATTTCATGCAATATTCTTGTTTTGTACCACAAACGATTGTTGTCAAAATATAATATAGCAATTAAGACCTTTTTATATCAATTTATTTGCAGGCCCACTGTTGGAACGAGACAGTACTGAAGATGACGATAATTTCGAAAGTGGATCTGACAGTTCCAAAGGAAGCTCCTCGGTACTCGGAAGAATTTTCGGCCGATGGTCGCTACGGAGGTCAAAGAATCACCGAGATCCGATGGGCCGAAAATCGAAAACGCCCGAACCTCAGCGTAGAATGCAGATCAATAGGTTAAACAGCTCTTGTGACGTCATAGCCACACCCCGCCCTTATGGGAGTAGATTTGCAATAACGGTACCGGTCAAAGTACGTCACTACGCGGATGAACAATCCCAGGATTCCCGTGGGCGAAGCAATACACTTTCCGTCTGCACAGGGGTTAATCAAGACAATACAAAACGTATGTTCCTCACGCCTCTATTTGGTAGGAAAATCAGATCGAGGCACGGCAGGAAAGTTTCTGAATCTAACCAAAATGAAGGGTCCTTATCCGGGAGTGAAATGGGGGCGGGAAGTGAGGAAGGCACATCAAGCACACGTCTGTATCCGACAAGCGACTTCCCCGGAGATAGCGGCCGCTCTCGGTCGAAGTCGGATTGCAAACAGGACAGCAGTCTTCATGTTAACTTTGCAGACCCGCCCTTCACTAATGTGAGTCAGGCGAACGTAAATCACGGTTCCCAAGTGTATGATGGGAAGTCGAATGGAGTCGCTAATGAACCCTTAAGTCAAAATCCTTCCCGGCAGCCTTCGGAAAACCTTAGAAGTACAGATGCAACGAGCCATAGTTCCGACTGTAGCGATTTGTCGACGCCGAGTGATAACGGCTTCTTTTCGGGTAACCGATTTTTTGCCGAAAGACAGAATTCGTATCCTCCTCATTATGCCAACCTTGATGTAACTCATAGATACGATCCACGTCATAAGCAAGACCAGAATAGAGCAAACGAGCGAGCGGTAGCTTTATCGGACGGCGAGAGTGAATACGCTAACTACCCTTTATCAAAAGGTGATGTAAGTGCACCGTTTAAGCCCAGGCGCCATCGGATGCAGTTTATGACTCCAGAGCCTTATTCATCGCAGCGACGGTTCAGAATGCAACGACTCAGCTATATACTGTGTAATGGCGATTTTGTTCCAAGTGGCGCCAGCGATGAAGAGCAGGAGAACTTAAGCATGAATGTCCATCTACAAACCGTAGCTCCAGGCATAGCCAGGCAGGTACAAGTTGACGTTCATAGCGTGAACGAGGTTATAAAGGACGTAAAAGAGGCTGAAACGTCGGATGTTATTTCTGGGTATAGTAAACCTGCGAAAGTTGAGAAACCGGAGGAATTGAGTACACAAAAAGAAAGTAGCGAAACTTGCATGACTCATTCTGATGGAGAGGCATCAGTTCTGCGACGACAAGACAGAATGGGTAGGTAGTGTTTCATTTTACGCATTATTTACTTATAACAGTGGCAGAAATCTCAGTGTTGCAATTCGCATTTCTCTATAATTAGATCGGTAGCATTATATAATTAATGGCATTAGCATCATAAGTAATATAATCATCATCATCATCATCATTACTATCATACCATTATCATTATCAGCATAGTCATCATCATCATCATCATCATTATCTCATCTTCATCGTTCTTTCTTGATCAGCACAGATAATCATCATCATCATCATGACATCATCATTACTGTCATAGCATTATCATTATCAGCATAATCATCATCATCATTCTTTTTTGATCATCACATCATATCATTATCATCATGACATTATCGTCATCATACAATCATATTATCATCAACACTACCTTATCATTATTATCATTTTCAATATCAGCATCATCATTATTATTGCGTCACCATACAATCATATTATCATCATCACTACAGAACAAGAACAAAATCATGAAAGCTGCTGCAACTGAACATAAATCACACCTAAAAATTCGACCAGCAAAGAAGTATAAAGAAATGTACAAAGAACTTTGAAAGCTATTTTTGTAAGCTCGTAGTAAAGGGCACCGTGGTGACTTCAAATGGCTCTGGTCAAAGGCTAGGGTATTGCAAAGGCAGTTGACGAAGAATGAAAAGGCAGAAATTCGAAAACAGGTCGTCGTGAACTTCATTAAACAAAATGATATTCGAATGAGAGCACGACAAAGAAACAACAAGCAGAGCAAAGAAAAATACCAATCTGCTTTAGAGAGCTGGAATGCGAAGACCAGAGAACGCTTAGTAGCCGCGGAAAAGAGGAAAACTACGATGCAAAATGGGGTCGTTTTACACCTGAGCAATGATTTAATGTCTACCAATCGCCCTGCCCATTTGCAGTAAATGTGAAGAAAACATATGAAATAATTGAGCCAGGAAATCCAGAGAATCGATATCGCAAAGTATGGATTTTTCAGCCAGGTAGTGGTCTTGATAAAAGACAGTGTACTCTTCAGGTCTACTTACGTCCAACTGGTAAACAGCCTCGCCTTGCTGTAATCTTTCATGGTACAGGTAAGCGTATCACAGAGGCTGAGAAAGCAGCTTGGGATCCTGATGTTGAAGTTTATTTTCAGGAGAACGCTTGGGCCGTCACAACGTTCTCAGTTGATTGGGTTAACCGTACACTCGCTCCTGCCGTAAGAGATCTCGGGAGATTTGAACTATTCTGCAATAATTTGTCTGCACATATTGGGTTGCAGAAAATAAAAAGAGTTGAGGCTCCACCTAACTTTGCACCGCCTTCCTTCTACTATTAACATGTTTTTGCGGTGCCCTTCTTTTGTCGTAAGAACATATATTGCTTTCTTGTATTGCTTCATACTACTCACATTCTACTCAACTACAACAAACTTTAAAAAGTTAAAGGCAAGGCTACAGCCCTTATAGCCATCCCCATCCGCGGCCCCTTGATTGTGGTCTCTTGCAACAGAAGATCATTAACATAATAACACACTATACTATTTACCCTAGCAAATGTTTTGTCCCGCACTCCTATTTCTCACTATTAACATTTTTGAGAACTACCGGTACTCACGTTTATCAGATAGTTAACATAATTAAATGGTCGCCAACATTCATTCTACCTCGAGAAAATAGTTTACATTAAAATTAAACTTAGAAACTCTTAAAAGATTTTTACCTATACATGTTGACCGTTGTCCCTGGCTCACGACAAACCTTCTACCTAGCAAACTGGCAGCATATAAAAACCAAACTTTCCTTATAATTTATTGCTACAGGATTGTACTGAAAATGTGCGTTCCCCATTGTTCTGTGTTTCTGTTCTGCGTTCTGCGTTCTGCGTTCTGCGTTCTGCGTTCTGCGTTCTGCGTTCTGCGTTCTGCGTTCTGCGTTCTGCGTGCTGCGTGCTGCGTGCTGCGTGTTCGCGTGTGTGCGCGCGCGTGTACGTGCGCGCGTGTGCGTGTGTTTGCGTGTGCGTGTGTGTGTCTGTGTCTGTGTGCATGTGTATGTGTATGTGTGCGTTGCGTTGCGCGCGCGTGCGTTACGTGTGCGTTCCCCATTGCTCTGCGATTGGACGTCTCTACCGATAAGTCACCTGTATGGTCTGAAGCTCGGTAATCCGTTTCGCCATGGTCACTTAGCGTTTGCTTGCAAAGGGAAAATACATTACAAGCCTTTTATTTCACCAGGTATTTGAAAAGAATTTCGTCTGACAAGATTCAATCAATGAACGTCGTTTAATGGCTGTCATGACAATGAAAAGCACCGAAGGCCTATCCTGTTCTGCTTGCATTCTTCGTTTGAGCTCAGTTCCTGTTTCGAGGTGTTCGTGACCGGCTGCGGCGGGTCGTCTTTCACTGGGGAATGTTGGACGGTAAGGGTACGGTAAACTCCTAGGTACATTAACGTAAGGCATTTGAACCTAAAACTAAAAGAGATGTTGCAAGAATTTGACTTGACAGATACGATGCTGGGGACACGTCCCCAGTACTGCTGTGGTGGTATTTTTTGCTTATTATTTTATTAAATTCGAAGAATAAAATAAAGATTTGGGGCTTAGCTTACGTCTATATTCAATTTTTATGAAAATTTAAAGGCATGCAATGCATGCGTCGCATTTATTGACGGCACGTCCCTGATGTATATCTATATCTATCTATATATTACAATTAATTATCACAATTAAGTTATATTATGCAGATTTCACCACTGTTTTCAACTGTATTTCCTACATCTTGATTGAAACATAAGTTTATTCTTGCTATTAATCTAGAGGTGAGTTCCTGTGGCGGCAATCTTCAAAAAGGTGCGGACATTTCTCAGCACCCGAGATTGCATCAGGGAGGACAGTCATATTATCTCAGTTCCCAACACATAAATCTATTTTAAGCATATTGCTCCTTTTAGATTGCAAGATAATGGTCCGCGTGTTGTATTATCCAGGCACATGATATAAAAACGTGTCCCGTACTGATTGCTGTGAGACAGGTTAATTTGCGTCGAGTTGGCTTCTTCAACAAGATTCTTTACGAACATTAAAATGACAGCTGCAGACTTTGCATCAAACAAGTATTTCAACTGAAGTTGCGCAATAAATCTGAATTAGATGCCTGTCCAGGAAAGAAGAAAACCTGCATACATGGGTTTCTTTTATAAGAATATAATTTTTCCGAGACAGGCTCGTGTAAGTTTAACCCTACCTTACATGGGCTTATTGGCTCTTCTCATACATGGTGGTGGTGGTGTGTATGTGTGTGTGTGTATGGGGGGGGGGGGGGCTAGTATGCCCGCGGCACTTTGACACACTATAACTTTATATCGGCTAATGCTACTACAAAGATGTTTGGCACGTTTTTGGTTAGCTCTTTTCCAACAAATTGAAAAAAAAATTAATTTGGTGTGAATGACATCATCTATGGCTATGAAATGTTGCGCAATATTCAAAAATTTCAAAAACTTTGTAAAAAGCTGAAATGTGTAACCGCGGGCCTCCTAGCCCCCTCCCCCTCAAATATAAGATAGGGTTAAGCAAAGCTCTATTTTAGGCTCAAAATATGCTTATCATGTGCTTATTCTGGGTCAAATTCAAATCCAGAAAAATTCATCCCAGATGCTGTTCAACAATAATGTAAGGCTTCTATAGTAAATATAGGCTTTCCAAATTTGTTATCTTTTTTTTGACTTCGACTGAATTTATAGTTCAAGAATAACATTAACATGCAATCCATTTTGACGCAATCACGAGAATTTCACTTCTCAGAAAAACAGGCTGCGCAATATGCTTAGTGTATGCTTATTTTTTTTCAGTAATCTGAGCCTGTTTATGCTTATAAGCGTTATGCTTAAAAAAAACCCATGTATTGCAAATGATGAAATTTGGTCGATACCTAGACCTAATTGTTAACATTCAACCCTGAACAAACCATAGCTTTAAATAAGATCAGCTAACTTTTATCAGATTCATCCATTCATTGTAGAGAGAACCAGCTTCTAAGAAGCTAACTCCAGAACAAGGTGAATTGCATGGATTTTCCAGTAACTGTTACTTTTTTTATTATGGTATTGCCAAGTGAAAATGTTGTTGGGCTATTCAAGTAACCTGATAGTACTTTTTCTGTATTGTATGACTAAATATTTGATTAAAACGTATTTTGGTTTACCATATTTAAGAGTCACTCTCATAAACAGAAACACTGCAATGTTTGTTTTTTCTTGTTTTTAAAAAAATGTTTTTAAAAGAATATGCAATATAAAGTATTGTTTACTTGTTTTTTAAATAAACTCAACTTAAAAAGCAATTTAACCTTTAAAAAATTTACTAGATTTTTTACCACACAGTCAATTTTCAGACCCATGTTAAATGCCGGTCTGTTAAAATGTTATTTTTTAAAATACAAAGACCTTCTACCAGACTCAATTAAAGCAACAGATATCACACTTTAATACCAAAAGTTAAGAGAAAGCAGGCAATAGTTTGCAAGAAAGAGTTTAAAATCCCTCCTCTTCCTGAAATAAGTAAGGTCTTAACATCTTGCAACACAATTGATTGGAGCTACAATAGATGTTAACCATGGTCGATCAATTCATCTCACTTATAGTACTTTTATGTAATATTGAAATCTAAAAAGGCAGCTGAAGTGTTAAACCGAGATTTTAAAAGGATTCCGAAACGTTTGCCGGTCTCTTTGCATTGGTAACTATTGAATTAAAAATGTTTTAAATGTTGTTTGTCTCTTTAAAGGTAGGTTTAAATGCAAGCAGACTTCTTAAAGTCTGAGCTTCTGGAATAAGATAATTGCCATATCATGAAACGTAACGGAGGTCAGACAGACTGCCTAAATGGATGAGATTTTCAATTCTTACGTAGCATCCCTTATGATCAATACATAAAGTTCCTATTATGTGAACATTCCTTATAGAGACTTGAAAGAGTTATGTCAAGAGTAGTTTAAGAAACTTCGTAAACAAGATTGATTAGGTTCGTCTTCAATATCACCTGAAAGATTTGGTGAAATTTTAAAAATTACTATGTATTACTATTATTACTATGTATACAAATCTCCTGTTGTCCATAGCGCTTACCATGCATTGTCAGCTTATTGCGAAGATCCCATACCTTCCGCACATTGTATTTCTGTAATTTATCTATATTCGTACCTGTGCGAGGCCGCTTGCGTTGGTCGCACATCTATAAGATTAGCTTACATAATAAAGCAACACGTCCAACCTTCTTTCGCTAATTGTTAACTCACATAGAAAAATAGTCTCGTTAAGGTCGTCAAAACCAAAAACGTGTCTCAGAAACATGACTCTACTTTTAAGTACAGGAACATTTTTAGCTATTTCTTGCAATTGTTTTATAGTTTCTCTAACTTCGTGTTTTATCGCAAAGTTAGGTAGAAATGATCAATAATATAGGAAATCAATCATATATATAGATCAACAATATAGTTTCTATTCAAAACTAATATAGGAAAGCGTAACTATTACTCAATATCTGAATACCTCAGCTCTAGTTTTTGGAATTTATTGCAGCATTTGAAAGACGCCGTTACTATCCGAAAGAGTCAAGGGTTTAAATATTTCATTTAGTTCCAATTAACAGTGTATACGTTTTGCTATGATATTTGTCATTGCATATATTCTCGAAAATCATGATTTTCGTTCGTAAGATCTATAAGTCCTTATTATTCCTTATAACGCTGTAGGCTGTGATTTGTTTATTCATGAAAACTGTCTTTTGAAATAAGTGCTGCCAAACCTTCCAGCTGTTTGACAAACACATTAAAGGGGAGATGTATAATAGAATTAATTCCCAAAAGGCAACTCTTGATTCTAAAAGACAAAGCTTTCATTAATTTCTGGCTCCTGAGTTTTAAATATACATATTTCTTATTTTGTCATGTTTTCAAATTACAGAGCCAACGAAGACCGTTTTGACGTAATATGCTACATCTAAATGCAAATAATATGGCCTTTTGTGAGTCAGATTCAATTTGGTGGATATTCGTTACTGTTAAAATAGGTCAGATGGGATCTATAGTTAAAAGAGATTCTTGCAGTGGCTACAGCATGATCAAAAAGGGGTAGTGGAAAGAGGGGTAGGGGGTTGAAACGAGGGCATATTTCTATAGCCGACACTATGCTTTCAAATATGTTTGCTAAGGAGACGTCCTATTGCCAAAAAGACAACAAACTCCTTAAAACAATTGAGGCACACAAACCAACTCATTTATAACTATTTAAGTCTCCCAGATTTGGGGAACTCGTTGATGTATCACATGTTCTTCGTTGCCACGCTCCTTTCTTATGTACAAAAATCAAGAAAATTAAACAAAAACGTGAGAAGGCACCGGAAAATACAAGCACTACAAGCTCTTCTGGCACAGGTGTTGGTTGGTATCTGTTCCTCTCTTTGGAGTATTATTAAGTTCTTTTTTTATTGCTTTGGTTGTAAGTACCATAACAACTTCAGAAACGATTCTTTCAGGTTAGTTTGGCATTCATAAATTTCAGAAATATGCGTAAAAATATCATATTCTAAGTGTAAGTGCCCTTAAGTTTACGCTTGCATACATAAACGAAGAAACAAATTTTCTTCTAGTTCCATCTTTTAAGCCATTGTTTACTTGCCTTCATTACCTCAATATTAAAGCTCGTGTATCTACTAGTTATTCCAAAAATTGTAACGTTTAAAAAGATAAGGTTGATAACTTTAATGGCTATTAAGTAAATGTGACTACTTAAACTAGTTGGTCAATACGTACAAACTACTTTCAAGACAAAAAGGCGCTTTTTCAGAAGAGAGACCCCAAAGAATTCGATTTACCATTACTCGAAAAATCTGGTCTTACTCGGAGCTTTGTTTTTTATTACCACATTTAGTTTCTATAGATACAGAAACATTGATGTAATCGATTTGTAACCGATTTAAAAATGAGTGCGATACATTTTGATAACTAAAATGGAAGTAAGCTGTCTAAGTATGAATACAAAATGACAATTAGGTATCTTCTTACGAGAGGCGCAAGACAGAACCTAACGTTTACTGCTACTTGAAACATCTTATCTTACTAGACGCTTTGTTTTTATTTATTACGTGAACTTTTGTACGACATAAAGATATTGCCATGTCTATGTTTGCTACAAACCTTGTGTGGTGTCTACCCTATATGGTGACGTTAGTGTCCAAACCCTTATTCTTGTAAAGTAAGCACGTGGCCAGACTCGGGAGTTGACGCCTTGAGTTGGTCAGAGTCGGACGTTTTATATTATCTATGAATTGCTATTCTTCTTATAGCTGTGTTATACCGGTTATACAGATTTTCTGTATTAAGGGAATAGTGAAGAAATAGAAACCAGATTGCTTGCCTCCTCACTAGCGTTTGCCTTGCTCGTCGAAATATACTACACCTTGATCACCAAAATAAAAATTTGGCTGCCAGTACGAGTCCGCGGTAACAAATATATGACAACCTAAGACGACTTTCCAGTAAGTGTAGGTACGAGGTGAAAGTATCAGCAAAGCATCTGATAATTATTTTGCAGGACAAATTTTAAATTCTATTGTTACTGTAGATAAGTATACCTAAATAGGCATACCTACACTCTCGCTGTGAGAAAATTTAGCAAATTTTATTGGGGGTTTAAAAAGAATTTCGTTTGCTATGTAACATACGGCTTCATAGCCAGTATAGCGTAAGACTCCTGCTCGGCTTAAGCTGCCTTTACTTTTCACATGTTTGTTATCTATAGCTATCTTCTCATCGCAACCAGGAATGTTGTACATTAAAAGAAGGGATATATCGAAGGTTACAAGTATAAAAAATGTTGTAGACCTTTGACTGGGCTTGAAGATTAACAAAGTGGCCTTAAAAAATTTTGGTTGCTTCAACTATAGTTCTCCTTCTGCCAAACGAACATTGTCAGGCAACGGCAACTTTACATAAAGAGATATGTAAAACTTTTCTGAGGTAGTAGGCAGTGATGGTTTTAGGGGGGGTGCCGACTGCACAGGGTCCCACACCTAAGATGGAAATAAGGGGGGCAGCTCATTCAGTACACTCAATGGCATTGAAGGGCCCTTGAATCACTTTATGGCACAAGGCCCCCTCTTGCAAAAAACTGGCACTGGTAGTAGGTTGACAAGCGTTTGATCAGCTTGGAAATTATCAGGGCTCGTCCCTTTCATCAAGATCGATGTTTTGTTGATATCATTGTTAGTGACCTTAAGGAATTGGGTTGGTTAAGTACAGTGATGTTATTGGTTCTGTACACTCTTTTTACCGTAACCGACAAGGTTTCTGATCCATGAAGGAGAGCAAACAACAATGGCAATAAAAGTACTTGGATTACAATGCTCGGAAATTTTTCCTTTACCCCAACAATTTTCTCAGCTTCCAAAAACTGCTCTTAGCAATGCCTATCTGAGTACTGAAATATTTAGAGAATTTAATGACCGTTTTTATCAATTCACCCCCTACGTATCCCGTTTTACCACGTTATTGATTCTGTCTAATTGGTCATATTTCTATCCACAAGCTTCTCTTCTCGATTGTAGCGAATAAGGTACACCATATGAGCATATTATTTCACTGCCTTTGCTTGTCGCATTGTGTATTCAATGCAATTGTCAATCTTCGACAAAAAATCCGTTTCTCTTACGTAAATAGTTGCATCTTCATGACGAGCTGCGTTTCCCTGGCAAGTAAGGTGTATAAAACTACTAATTGCAATTAATTGGTGACAGTCAATTCACTGATAATCGACAATGAAACCAAAAAATTTGGGATCATATTAATTACCCAAATTTTTCGCGTTTTCTGAGCCTTAGTGTTCAATATAATGCCCGAATTGTGAGTGTATCATCTTACGTGCCAAACTTGCCATTTTTTCAAAATCAAAATGACAGTAACCCAAATATCTCTCGGAATGGTCTTGTTGGCCATCAGTCTATCTTACCATCACCAATATATTGAAGTTCCTCGACCTTTTTGCCTTACCAAATTCATCGAGTTTTCTGAGCTATAGTGCTTGATGAAATGCCAGAATTGTGAATCTCTCAGCTTACGTGCCTAACTAGCAATTTCTTCAAAACTAAAAAGTAAATAACCTTTATTTCATGTCTATGTGATTTACTAAACTTTCAATTAGGGGTGTACCGATCACAGATTTCACCGAACCGATACCGATACCGATCCAGCCTCCCTTGATCGGCCGATACCGATTCTGCTGCACCTAATACGTTTCGTCGAACTTAATCAAGTCAAACGTCGCTCTTCTCATGTACCTGATTCAACTATTAGGTTCGGCGCATGAGAAGAGCGACGTTTGACTTGGGCCTTAAAGAACGAAGTACAAATTCAACCAGTTTATAAACCAAAAATCTAGTTATAAAATAACAACGCTTCAATAGTCATATTTCAAACTATGAATGTGTGTGTCTCAAATTTGTTTATTGTACGTTACGAACGAGGTACTCAATTAAATTAATATATAAGTAAATAAATTATTAAGTACAGGAAAATTATAAGATAGATAAGCAGATAAATAGATATATCAAGAAGTAAAGACTGAAAGAAACAAATGAATTATTGAACAAATGTTTATAGATAAATGAATAGATATACAAACAGACAATTGAATAAAGTTACATGTTGAGAAATAAACTCAAATTAATATGTTAATAAATCATATTGTTATCCTGTTTTGCGATGGAGATTTTATTTGTAGGCAATTCGTTTAACACTTGCAATGTAAGGAGTTTCTTGTCAAAGCAATTGTAGATCTGCAAAACCTAGCTTGACGTCAAGTCTGGGAAATGTTATTGGGTGAAGTTATGTCAAGAAAGATGACATTTTTTCCTTTCTTTTATTCACAGAGAAGCGAAAGCGTTAAGTGTTCTTGACTTGGATGTTTCCCCATCGGTAAGAAGCATTTTTCTTGCACGCCTTGCTTGTTTAGTGACAGCTACTTGCCCAATACGTCGGTATGCTACCAAACAGAGTCTTAAGGGATAAAAAAGAATTCGCAAAATTATTGCGACGGATTGAAGCCCCCTAGCCATAAGGCTCCACAGCCCCTATTCAACTGTTTACACAAACATACATGTAGCAGCCAGTTACCACCTTTTTATGTCACAACTAGCTTAAGGTTTAAGTCGTTCGACATAAACCATATTCGAACATATAGCCACCTTTCCCAGGAATGCGGTCGAAAGTTTTTAAGAACGTCTTTTACATCTGTAGCACTGCGGTGTATTTAGCCAGAGCCCAGATCGTGGTTTGGGAAGTTACACGGAGGGCACGTGTAAAATATAACCTAATGGGGACGCTCTTATTTAACTTGATGAGTGAATAAAAGTAGTATGGCCCCACTGCTTATCAGGGAGCTGAAATGAGAGATTGAGAATGAAACGAGTAGAAATTTACGATAGTTATATCGAACGAAGTTATCCTGCTCCCACTACGTACGCCGATCTGGTTAAACGAGATAAGGAGTGGTGATATTTGCTCTCTTGCATTGCTTTTTGTAAGACAGTCGAAATAGTTCCTGCAGAGAATCAGTTGCCAAACGTTATCAATGATATTGTAGCATTATCGGTTTGTACCTTGTTTTTTTTACAATGGGACATGGATCTGCTTCGAAGTGGTTGAGAGGCACGCGAGCTTATGCATTTTTTATGTGATTTATTTATTTGCGTATCCATAATTCATCTAGACCGATTGGTATGGCGATATTATCGCCACAACTACAAAGGGAAAAGAATTTGTTCGTGGAGGCAACAGTGAATGTGTGCAAGTTCGTATGGAGCACAGATAGTTGCTAAATCGTAAAAAAATATTTTAAGAGAGGTATTTTTCGGAGGAGGACAAAAGATAGAACGTCACCTCTTTGCTGATATTTGAGCAAGATGGATTCTCCCGAGGGACTGAGAATTCGGCGTCGGCATATTCGAGCTCTTAGCATTTCCGTTAGCAGACAATGCTCTATAAACACGTGTTGCCATCTTTACTTTGCTGCTGTTAAGTAAAAGAACTGGTCACTGCGGCGGAATAATGCCGCTAGTAATTTAAGTGAACTTAATGTATTAAACATTAGAATGGGGCCTGCGAAGACAGCACCGGGCACACAATGGTTACAGATCACAAGGAAGAGGGAGAGGAAAACAGTAATAATATACCTCCGTTTATTGAATTCTAATGAGGTTAGGGTATTCCATGTACTGTTCACTGACATAGTTCATGTATGCAATGATTTATTTCAAGTTTGCTCGTCTGAGAATGCTGACCTTTAAATCTCATTTGACAGGTTGCAGTCGGAGAAGGTGGACTTGGTACTATTCAGGAGCTCAAAGGGTATCCATAGTATTCCATGATATAAAACATTCTACTTTTGTCTTAGTTTCTTATGCTCACCAACAATAATAAAGTAGCAATTTTTAATTAACAAATCGTTCATCCGCTGCCTTTTAATGATCACAACGTTTCATGATATCCACGACCTTGGGGTGTCAGCTAACTGATATCTAGATGGCCAAGAAAAAATAACTTAAGGAACCAACTGTTACTGGCTTCAAATAATGGGTTATAATGGTTTCGAGCTGTCGACCCTAAATTTTATAGGCTACTCTTAGGAATCAAAGTTAAGTATCTCCAGATACTTTAATTTAGCTTAAACCTCAGGCTTCCAAATTGTTAGCTATTTCGTCCATGACTTGAAATTGCCAGAACCTGTTATAACTGCAAATATTTTTCTCCATTAGGCTTTGGGTGTAGCTGTTGAGGTGCTTATGAAAGTCTACTGACAACCATCAAATTAATTTCGCAGGCGTGCGGAAGGAGAACTATCTAGTCACACCTTTGAGAGGTTTTATATTTCTGTAGCCTTCGATCCCTTGTACCCAGTCCCCTGCCCCGTTTATAAGCTGTAATTTGTGTTACTTGAAACTTTTATCTTCCTTGCAGCACCGTTTTGCAAGCAGACATCTTAAAACCAGCAAGACATGCTGCAGTCGAAATGCTGTCCATATTGAGACCAGACCTTACTGAGTATGTTATGTATAGCAATACCCATTGTCTTTGAAGTTGGTGTCTCAGGTATGTAAGGCTTGTTTTGATATACAGCGTATGCAGAGATTAAGGGTAAGCCAACTACGCCTGTTTGAACTTATGATTGAACAGTTACCTTCACTTGCAAAAACCAAGGTAGATTCAACGTAATATCATAGAAGTAGTGTGAGAAACATGCAATAACAAATTTAATCCTTAAACTAATTGTAGATCCCAGTAAAAAGTGTCTTGCATTCCAAAGCTGTATTAACTCTGTATAGCCACTCATTTTATGTACGTTACATTAAGCCGCATGGCCCTATAATCCTTAGGAGTATTTTGACGTAAAAGGAGGTTAATAACGTCAAACCTTGTTTACACTTGTACTTATACGGAGAAGAGTACCTCATTTGCTATCAGGGTGTGAATAAACAAAGAATGTTTTGCGATAGTAGACTGTGCGCACACTGTGTGTATTGTGTTATGGCCCTTGTCGCTCATGCGCATTAATACGGCACAGTCCACTTGAATACCGGTCAGTATAGTAAAGGGGCGTGAGGCGTGAGTTACCTAAAAACCTCTTGTTACAAACCTTAATTTAGTTGCTCAAATTTCATTCTTACAGGAAGGCAAACAACATGAATGGCAAAGATCTTGCACGCTATCTTCTGGATTGCTGTGAGTGCAAGATGGTAGCGATGACCAACGGGAAAAAGCCATCAGTAATTGCAATGGAAGATAAGGTTTGTGCCATTTTGATGGTATTTTAGGATTGTGTTCCATAACATTTTAGAACATAGTGCCCGCACTATCATATATTGGAGTGTTTTCCCGTAATGAAGAACCAAAAAAGATTTTCTCGCCCCCTTCACACAGCTAATGTGCTGCATTTTACCAGTGGGGAAAGGAAATCGCGACCTGTAAATTTTGATTATATTCTAGCCTACCACCTACACGTATAAAGCTTCTGAGACACAACTAGATAGGATCTGAACCCCGTAGGACGTTGTTTGTCGTGTTTAGGTATCAAAAGATCCATGGGTAGGTCCATTATGAACATGATGGTACAGAAGTGAAAATAGGTGTATTTGTAATCGTGGGATTACAAAGAGCCTCTTTCAACAAGGAAGTTCTTATGCTACTTTAGGACCCAACACTTGCTTTTTCTTTACAAGAAGGAGGAAGACCGAAGCCTGCCTATGTTTTGTATGTAATAATTATGCTCATTTATTATAATTAATGATTTCCCGTCTTATATTTTAAATGCGTTGCTTAATGAAAGATATACGTATGAAGAGCACGTAGGAGGAAGTCGTAAATTAATTTGTTACGAGGATTTCTGCTCAGATTCTTTTCATAATTGAAGTTTTCTTGCTGCGTTAATCTAGAGTGAATTTATTAAATGTTTAGCCTTAACAGATAACTCTATCAATAAATGCTGAATTTATTTAATTTCTTTGCAGGTTGTTGAAATCGAAACGGAACTATTAGAAAAGGTCACTGACGCCACAGGTGCAGGTGATGCTTTCCTCGGCGGTTTGATTGCAGGTAATTTCATCACTTTATTAAGTAACATGCCAAATAAAAAGGATGTACTTTAACAGTGTGCTGTATGTTTGCAACTATGAAAATATTTGTCATCCATTGCAATTTATGTAAAAGCAACGCCTAATTCCATTATTTAACGGCTGTCTGCTTTCTTCTCAAAGGAAGTTATTTTAAGTCCAACTGCCTCTACCAGTGCCTGGAAGAGATCGGCAAGTCCAGCACTGCAACCCTTCGGATTATAGCATGCGTGTTGCTACGGCGGCCAAACGATATCACGTTTCAATTAAAGTGGCCTTGGGCCGTTCAGGCTACTCCCCAAGATCAAATCGGCCATATGTTTAGGTGAGCTATCTAGTGTGTAAGCCTTAAGCACTAACTAAAGACTCATATTGATTAGCAGGGTATCCAAGTGTCAAAAAGTTTCAAAAAGATTTTAGAGAAATATGAAATGTATCACTACCATATATCGGTATGCAAAAACATACATTTTTGGTAATGACATTTGATTTTGCCCTCTCAACGCCACTCCATTATTTCTTCGGATAGTATAACTTGCGCATGTTCTAAGCAGGATAATTCCTGCACTCTTCTTTAAGTGCCGTCTCTTCAATGTCTTTTAAAGAATCCCCGATAGTTATTTTTGATTTAATACTCCGCTTTACGTATTAAATCTTCTTCTACTTCTTCTTTGACTGGTTTCTGGTAAATTTCAACGTTGACTTTTCTTGTAAGATGCTGTTATCATTTGTCTTCACCATGTACAATAGCCTTCAACATATCTTCCGTTACAGACAACCCCTTTCATGTTCACCTCAAAGAAAAGGACAAACCTCGGTTTTCACAAAAATCGGGGTTTTTGTTGATAGGACCTAGAACACAGCTAGCGTCCCACTAAACATCGTGATTTCCATGTTTGATTTAAAACGATCTGTAATGCCCATCGTTATACATTGATTTTAAATGCCTCCTGATAAGCGGCAACTTGATTTAACAGTGTGGACATAACGATAAAACGGAACAATCTATTCTATCAACATTAAGCGTGGGAATGAGTGGTCACCTGTTATGTTAATGGCCAATCGGCAGGGAATGATGTCTAAAGTAAATGCCTATTTTTCCAATTTTCGATGTTATGTATAGACGTTCGCCAACTACTGTAGACTACTTGACTGCTTTAGAAATATTCTGAAAGATCACTAGAAAAGTAGAAAATATGTCACCACCGGGGATCGAAACGGGACGCTTTCGCTCTACCAACTGAGCTAGGCGAATGGTTACTCACATTCGTCACCTAGCTCAGTTGGTAGAGCGCACGCCGCGAAAGACATAGTTTCTATTTCTCTATTGTTCTTATTAAAACTAACATTTCAAATCCTCTTTTCTCGATGGAAATATTCTATCATTAAGCGTGTTTACCGAATATTCTTCCCTCCATATTTTTTCTTTTTAAAGGAATTCATTTTCACGGTATTCCATCCACGGAGGACGAAGTTAGGTAAAAGACTACAGTATTAATTTCCGCAACAT
>JAAAKM020006971.1:37662383-37676136 GCA_010016025.2 Alatinidae sp. Z8VKAUB7J3
AGGAATTCATTTTCACGGTATTCCATCCACGGAGGACGAAGTTAGGTAAAAGACTACAGTATTAATTTCCGCAACATAGTTAACACATTGCGGCTCGTTATGTCTTGATTTCGTAGTTGGACGTATTTTTTCATTTTTGTAGATGATCTAGCCCGCTAAATAGACCCAATACTAAAGTGGGGTATCCGGTAAATGTCTAGCGATTCCCTTGTTGGATCCAGGGTGAACGACAAGAAATGAGCGCACTTTGATAGGGGCGGACGGGACTGTGACCTGACTGTAATAAAAGGCATTTTATAAAGGTGGGTATTTGTATTTGTTTGCGAGTAGAAGCCGCAGACAGCATCTCTGTTGCGTTGCCCTTTACGTGCCTAAGATGCGATGAATGCGTCCATGACTTCAGCAGTTGAAGTTGACGATAATTCATTTAAATTGTTTTCCACAACAATAAATTAATTTTTGTAAAAGTAATACCAGAAACAACAAAATATGTGAAGGAAGAAAGTTTCCCTCTTGTATAATAAGAAATAAACAGGAGTGTAGAAAAGGATATCCGTTGCTCTGGTCTTTTGTTATGCATGCGGATGAATGTCATTACATTTTACCTCTTTGTTGAACACTGTTAAATGTAAATAATTCAACTGAACTTATCTCTCGGCAGAACGTTTCTTGTATTTCTAAATTTCATGAGATCGAGACACCATTTTTGACGCCAATTTGATGAACAGTGAGATCCTTCTCAGAGGAAGGTCATCGGAGTACGTTGTGTACACGATGTCCCCCAACCGAGAGATTTTCCGATAGCCCCAAGTTAAGGTTTTCAAGATGATATCACTGCACGTATAACAGGCCTCCTACTGTATTAGTATAGCTATTGATTAGTGCCAAAACACCGCTAATCTATATTCCTATGAACCAATCAAATTACCAAGGAAAGAATGAAATGTAATACATCACTAAAGTAACTTGAAAAAGGCAACCTCACTTTAATGCCTTAGGATCAGATTAATCAAAACGAGGTTACTATTTTCGATTTCGTAAGCATATATACTGTGCGATATAAGGATGTCCTTGACAAGGATCACGTAAAAGTAGGACACAGTCCTTGGGTAATTTATCGGAGATCTTTTTTGGACAACCTAATAGTGCCGATTCCAAGATAGGACTTATTGATATTCGGTACTCTTCTACTACTAAAAATTGAGGGCGAAGGCTTTTCTAGTGCATGTTACGCGTCGGATGGGAAGATAAGATGCGAAGTTGCATTGCGTAAGCAAAGCTTGGTGGGCTACAAAAGATAAAACCAGTATCGCTGTATTTGTAAAGTATGAATCACTTTCGTCTTTTGGTAATAAATCAAGTTTCCAAACAGCGAAGCCTTACTGTGCCAATTGCGTGCCAAATTCAAGAGAAAGAGTCTACAAAGGTTCAATGCAGAACATATGAGGGTTGCAAAGCTGTAAGCCAGAGAAAGGTTATTCTCATAGATAGTAAAAATTAACGAAGAGCTACAACCGATTAACAGAATAATAACAAACAAAGTTGTGACATACATGGTAAACTGTAAAACTTAAGGGTACCTTGTCAAAGTAAGTAGAGATGTGTGAACAAATATCAAAGAGGTAAATGGTCAAATCGAGACAGTAAATTTCGGTCGTTTGAAGAAAATAAACGGTTCAGTAAACCAGATTCTCCAAAAGGATGGAGGGATAGCTACAGTTAGGTTACAGCCTTTTCTTGGCTAGTTTTTTTTTGTTTCCTTTCTCCTAATGCGTTAGCTCTTGGAATACTATTAAAGCTAACTAAGTATCTCTCTCGTTGAAGCCGGGTTTGAAAAGTCTGGAGTTAATTTGTTTTCTACTTATACTTTTGAAACTTTTTGCTGTGAAGTTTCGGGCAGGAGGATCATCAACTATTTTTTCTGCACTTTTTACAGAGCTTTATGTGAACAATAACGGCTAATCATTTTGTAATACGTAAATAAAATTCTATCTCTGACAGCTTAATTCATCTGCTCATTATCGCTACATGTTTTATTTATAATTCGCCCAAACATTTCCTGTTACCTTTCCTCTTTGATTCTCAAGGGCGCATCAGACAGTCGTAAGAAAACCAAGTTCTATTGCCAACAAAATTATGTTTTCATAAGTAATGCAAATCATTATTATGTTCCTCTTCTCTTTCATGATAGGGCTCTTGGCGAGTTGGCCAACAAAACTGGAGCTGCTTGCTGTCAAGTATTAGGAGGTCTCCCAAATGACAGTTCAAGGTACTTGTCAAAATATTTAATAAAAGGCAGCAAAACGAAAATATTGTTAGTTAAATTGTATGTTAACTTTGAATGCCTAAGGTAAGTATAAATGTAGAATGTCGCCTCTCGGATACGAACCCTCGGACCGAAGCATCACCGTCTTTTCTTTCTACTAACTGAGCTATAAAGATTCTATGAAAGTCGAGATTTTAATGAATGTACCGAGTCCTCAAAGTAAAACCATGAGGTAGATCGCAAAAGAGACTCCACAAACGGTCAGTGACTGGTTGAACCTAACATGCGCCTACGAATGCCAAGAGGATTCGTCTGGGGTATTAGCTTAATCACAATCTCCGTGTAATCTTGCCGCTCTAGAAGCCGCGTTCATCAGAGCAAAAATTTCCAAGGAACAGTTTTTATACATAACTAAGGAGTGAAAGAGAATAACACTGTTATTTTAAAGTGACAGTAAGGTATTAAAATAGAGGGAAGAGTTTAGTTAGGTGATTTAAACGTGTTCATGTTGTAATTTGTAATGAAAATGAGTTTCACTCTTATGAGTTTCACTCCTGCAAATACCGCGTCTAAGCAAATTTCTCGTTTATAAATTTAATAGCTGTACTTTTATATGTGGTTGAAATAAATATAATGCACACACAATATAAAAACTTTCATTTATTTGCGGATAACCTTTAATAACAAATTTGTGTTTAAACACAACATACTCGTTTCAATCTTATGAGTTTGGCTTCTGCAAACATACCGAGTCTAAGTAAATTTGTAGTGTACAGTTGAAGGAATATTTATCCTTTTTGTCGTATTTGTCATGCCTCTGCAAATTTTTGATTATCGATATACAATTTTCTTTTCATTTTCCAAGGGTCATTGCCTTCGCATAAAAGTCTTCTTTGGAGCAGGAAGGCCATCGGAATATTTCTATGGTGAAATATCTGCATTAACTATTGGAAAGCTTCTAAGAATGCTTAAAGCATCAGCAAGTGTCTCAAGCATGGTAGCTAAATCAGGATTTCCCAAAGGAGCATCGGTAAGCTTTATACGTAAATGTTAAGGATGATAATATTGGTGATGCTTTTGTGGTAAGTGAAATACAGGAGTTGTCTTAAAGTCAAATGGCTGTGAAGTGGGGTGTATGGATATATTTATTTCGACCTACCTTATTCCTTTCAAATTTCGTCTCCCTTTAATTTTCGCCCCCAGGGGAGCGAAAATTTAAGGGAGCGAATTGGAGGGTCGGCAGGAGGAGGGGGGCGAAAATTAAAGGGAGTAAAAATCAATCAATTTTAAAAGTTCAGGTGGGGGCAAAATTAAAGGCAATCAGGTAGGCAAAGACATAGATACATTAGCATTGTGAAGAAGGTAGGCATGTCTACTTCAAAACCACAGATAATAAAATCACATAGGAGGCTGGTAGTTTTTTCAAGGGGTGCGTTTGTTTACAGCGTCATATAAGTCGTAATTTCCGCGGTGCCTTGCCTTCGCTGCGGCGTTTTATATCTAATTGCGCGGGCTGCCGTATGGGCAGGTTTGCAGGGATATGCTGTTTTGCAATATTTCTTCACCAAAGGAAAACTCAAAAACGTACGGAACAAGCAAAGAAATACAATATACGCCGAAGTTTTGTCTGCCTCTAATTTTCGTCCGGGGGGCGAAAATTAAAGGGGGCCAAACGAAGGATCAGGGGGCGAAAATTAAAGGGACGAAAATTAAAAGGAGCTAAAATTAAAGGGAGGCGAAATTTGAAAGGAATAAGGTATTTTTTAAAAAAAACAAAAAGTATTAAAGTTACTTAAAAAATATCAGTTATTAACACAAACAAAAACCCTATGGATAAAGTTGGCAGAGACTTTCCTAAAAAGGTTCCAAATACCTTGTTTCCATAATGGTCCCTTTATAGAGGTGTTAACAAAATATTGTGCTGAATTACGAAGCAAAAGGAAGACGTAAATTCGTAAAGGCTAATAGGGGATTTCTATAATTTCTCTGAAGTACCCAACAGGGGGAACTAAATGTACTGATATTTATTTTCTTCTCTTTGCCGGAGTGTTTTAAAAGATTCTTCTTTTAATTTATGTCTAAAACCATTGAGAGTGTTAGCTGTTATTATACTTACCGGTAATGCATTTATACCGGTACCGATATTTTTAACGGATAGCATTTGACAATGAAGCAAAAGTGTTACTACTCTAGATAGCATTTGTGTTGATAGAGCTTTTTGCTCATTTTATTTATCATTTTAAGACCATTCGGCATTCTTTGCTAAAAAACTAACGTCGTCCCTTTTATCAGTATTTGCAAGATGTTTGAGGTCTTCCTTGCAATCCCTTTTACTTCACGTTTATGAATAAATGGTTTTAGAGTCTATTAACGACAATATTTTCAAGCGTCTTAAAAATTTCTTCTCTGATAAATTTTTTTCTCAGAATTATATGAGAATAACTCGCTCTCTGCCATCCGTTGCATATACGCAAAAATCTGTCGAAATTTTTGTACATACTTATTATATGTATATATTAGGGAGAGACTTACTGATTAGATTTCATTGTATAGTTTCATATAGTTTAATCACAAGGCATCTAATATTTTTTGCACTTTCTGCACTTACTAACCGGCTTACTAACTTACTAACTACTAACTTACTAACTTAATTACTTACTAACTTACTTACTAACTTACTAACCGGTTTCCTCGACAAGGAAGTACATAATTAATGCTGCTCCTGTAATTGATTTCACTACAAATGTTTGTCTCGTTAAGTCAATAGTAAGCACACTAAAGCAAATTTTTTTTTAATTTCGCGCGCATTTTATTAACCTCGTTCTTGACCGTATGATGAGCTTCAAGCAACCGTAGAAGCTTCGAGCGGTTCCAGAAATTTTTTGAAGATCAAGTTTTTGCGCCATAAAAACCTAACAGCTCTCTGCCATTCTAATAAACAGCCGAAATGAAAGTATCAGCCAGAAATAAGGAACTGGCTACGCGAACGCAAACATCGGTAAGGTGAATCATCGTACACATATGCAAGAAAGGGAAATAAAGAGGTTAGCTCAAGTTTCTTTGTCACTACAGCACTGTCGTTTGATCAACCGTGTCCATGCCATTGTCTGCCTTTTGATTTTGGCCGGTTTCATCCCTGATATGAAAGGAAGGCAAAATACTCTAGGCGCAAGATAGTCCAGTGAAAAGTCGAATAAGTTGTAGGCCTATAGGGGAAATTCCAATCGTCTGGCCATCCTCACTCTATATCAAAAAGTCTAGTAAAAAGTCGAATGAAAAATCCAGCCGTTTTGCCAGGGCTTAAGAAATGTTACAAGCAATTATGTAGCCATGTTGTAGATCTTGGAGTCGATATCATAACGAAAGCTTATTTTTTAAACTGTTATCTATTTTACAGCTGGTTAAGATACGGCCTTTGCCTGCCAAAGAGGGTCAAAAATAAAGCACAACGGTAAGGACTGAAGGTCTAATCGAGACCATTTCACAGGGATCAGAAAAAGGTCCCGCGTGCTTTAACAATGTAACATGGGAACCTATAGCACATCAGGTTCATTTTTTCAAAATGCAGATTATTTCAAGATCGCATTTAAAAGGTCAACAAACAAATGAATTAGTTTGTTTAGATTACCGTACAGGTTTGGAAATTTTTAAACATCTTGGAGTGTAAATTTAATTTGGCAAGTTTAATTTAATTCCACGTTACCATTAATCCATTATAAAAAGGATCTATGCAGTTGGTATCTGATCTCGTTTGAAATGTTTTCATTTTTTGTTTAGGTATCCTATGCTACGGTAGGCGTCGACTTAAGAGTGTCAGGTGGACCTTACGTTCCAGAAGGTTTCAGATTTACTGGTACCCTCGGCTTACTTGGTTATGATATTAATGTAGAGATCAGGTACTCAACAGCGGTAGGTTGTGAATAACTCAAATGTAATATTTTCTTGATTTCTTCTAAATCTGTTGGATGAGACACTTTATCATTTTTTATCTTCCGTATGCTTTTCAATTATTATATTCTCCATTTCTTCAACTGCTTTCCCTTTCTCTTCCTTTTTCTTCTGCTACACTTTCCGCTTTTTAAGTCCTGTTCTGTACCATTGTCGTAGACCCATTTGTAAAGTGTTGTTTTTTGGAATTGCCCTTTATACTCTATTTGTTAAGTACGATTTTCACTTTTACATCCTATCAAATTATTAAGATTTTTAAACACTTTTTTACTTCCTCAAGCAAGTAAACAAATGCTTAATTACAAATTATGATTTACTGTTCTTTATTGCACAAAAAACCGAAAACGTTATTCACTTGAAAGCTATTTTCGTCTAACAATCCTCAGAGCACAACCGTCAAAATGACCGAGATGAAACATGTGAAAGAGTATACTCAACTGTATTCTCTGTATTCTCAACTGTACTGAACCAACCAGCATTCGGACTGCGTGGCTAACAATAAATTATATTATTATTATCGTTATCATTATCGATATCATTATTGTTATCGTTATCGTTATCGTTATCGTTATCGTTATCGTTATCCTTATCGTTATCGTTATCGTTATCGTTATCGTTATCGTTATCGTTATCGTTATCGTTATCGTTATCGTTATCGTTATCGTTATTGTTATCGTTATTGTTATTGTTATTGTTATCGTTATTTTTATCGTTTTTGTTCTTTATAATTTATTGTTCACGACTTTGTTCCTATAACAAAAATGACGTAAAAGCGTCGGACATAGAGATATTGCTGTGATTCTAGTACTTTGTCCTTTTCTCAAACAAATATTCTTTCCAGCACATAACTTCAAATAGTATCAACGTAATCCCTTGCACTGAAGACTACCAGCATTTTAAACTGGACAAAATTGAGCGCCGTCTATAGCTCTAAAATGTATGGAATTATTTAATGGCAATGGCCAGTTAAGCTCATGTTATGAAACTATGTTATCCACGAAACTATGCATATGCATAAACAGGAATATTCTAATTGAAAAAATCAACCAAGAAAGAAAAATTTTTATGGTAAATACTAAAAAAAGGATAATTCGATGTAATACAATTATTTTTAGGAACTTTACATCGTTGGAGATTGTGAACCGCTCTCTCTTGGTGGAGTTATAAAGGTCTACAGAAATAAAACAAATTCAACACATGGACCACAATTTAAGTTTCACTATCGTCAAACGCCTGCACTCATACCAACCAAGAAACCCTACTTAATGGTACGTTTTTAAGTGTGTTTTGTTTGTCTATTCGATGTTTGTTTTCAGCAAACGTTATAAGGAATCACAGAAAAACGGCTAACGTAACTAAATTTTAGCAAGATATTGTACTACTAGAGACGCAGCTATGATTTGAAGGGTTTGTAGGGGGGGAGGGGGGGGGGGAAAGACAAATTAGAAAAGAGAACCTTATTTTTCTTATGACTCTTGTTCAATCACAACTCATAGCAGCCTGTGAGCAAATAAATGCAAACTGAACAAGCAATGTAAAGCGCTAGGGGTTTCGGTTTGAGTTTTAACAAAGTTCATATCCTGTTTGTGACCACGACGTATTTTGCTAGATAATTTGAATGCCGAGTGTCAATTTTCTGGATTTAGGATAAGATTCCTGGAGCAGGATTGATCTGAAGTCTAAGAACTAATATCGTCTTATCGATACTTCTTGTTCTTAGTGAGGTGCAGCGTTTCTCAAGCTCCTGCAGTATAATACTCCCGTCGCGAAGCCAAAACTTCAAAGTAACCCGTCTCTAAATCATGAATGCACAAGAAACTTCAAGCTAAGACTCATTTGGTTACAAGATAAATGGAAACAAAACTTGTTGTTATTGTTGTTGTTGTTGTTGTTGTTCTGGTTCAGGAGTTTTGATACAAAAAACGATGGAATATAGTAAGACCCCCGCCCCCCCTAGTAGCCTTGTCTCAAATTTACCCTGATTTAAATCATAAATACCCCCGTTGAGAAACATTGATGTAGTGGATTCTAGTGTCTATTGAATTTGTTGGGAGGGCAGTTAAGCTGCTAAGCCACTAAAAAGTAGTTTAAAATTGTACAAAGATGTTACATTTACGTGGAAATTGAAATTTCTTAGTTGTGAAAGAACTTTTAAAAAAGAAATGATTTGAATTGTTGAAAATTTAACCTTTTTAGTCTTAATCTTAGTCTATATACATAGTCATTATAAATCTCAGGTTTCGCATAAATTAATTTTTTTGTTTGATTTTGTACTTTTGCCTATGCTCGAACACACATTTATGACCCAAAAAGAGTAATGCTTATCGAGAAATTATATATTTTTTATTGTTTGATAACTTAAACTAGACTAGACTATATTAAAACGGAGGTAGTTATATTTGTTGTCAAAGTATTCTTGTTAAGGGACCAAAGTCATGTCAGCGCTACCGACACATTCTTACTCTGAACAAGAACTTAGATTTGCGAGTTAATAGCATATAATACAGTAAGTAGACATTTTGAGTATACATTAAGGCCAAATAAACAAAGACGTCTACAAAATTTTAAAGATAGCATCTACGCATCTTTGGTAAGCCTCTGTATTACCATTACTAGACACTTTTTATACTATGGTGACAAGCACACCGACAAACTAGAGGGAGAATGCCAAGAAGGAAACTACAATTGTGACAACGTTTCGTCTTTTCTTAAAGACTTCGTCAGGTATACCTCCAATGTACAAGGACCTGACGAAGTCTTAAACAAAAGACGAAACGTTGTCACAATTGTAGTTTCCTTCTTGGCGTTCTCCCTATATATTACTAGACACGTCCACAATACGTTTTAGACAAACTTATCGAGGAGATATCATATCAAATAAAAAGTATCACTGTGACATAGACACCCTGTATCTTCTCCGACTAAAAACTTTCATAAAGATTTTAGGTTAACCAGGACGCTTTTTACTGACGGGTAAACCATTTTACATAATAAGTACAAAAATTTACGTTACAGCAATAAGATATCCTAAATATCTCTCTGACGAAAATTAGCTTGCAAAAGTATGTATATATTAGAAGTAGTTTTACTCCTCGTCTCTGACATGAGAAGCTAACTGTGTGCGTTACACCACCATTAGACCGCAGTTACACCACGGTTAAACCAAGGTTATACTACGGTTACATCACGGTTATACCACCATTGCACCACCATTACACCACAGTTACACCAAAGTTACACCACGGTAACACCACCGTTACGCCACCGTTACACCACCGTTACACAAAGGTTACACCACCGTCACACAACCTTTGCACCACGTTTACACAACCGTTACACCAAGGTTACTCCGCGGTTAAACTAAGGTTATACTACGGTTACATCACGGTTATACCACCATTGCACCGCCATTACACCACCGTTGCACCACGTTTACACCACAGTTGCACCACCGTTACACCACCGTTGCACCACCGTTACACCACTGTTACACCACCGTTGCACCACCGTTACATCCCCTCAAACTAAAGAATAAACCACATATCCAATAATAAAGAAGACAACTCAATAACTTGTAACAACTCTCTTGTATCAACGTGACCTAACAATTCTTTGAAAAGCATTTTAGGCAAACCAACCAACAAAACTCGAAAAGTAGGAAAAGATAACTCCATTATATTAAACACAAATATGAATCCGGGGCATTTTTTGCCTTTAAGTTTGACCCCAGTTTGTGGGGCAGACTCTTTGCGCTCACCCCTAATATCTCATAAACAACTAAAGCTATGACTGTAAAGCTCGGTGAAAATATTATTTATTCTTTAGTTCATAAGAAAATGAAAGCCATCCCGCACCTCTTTAGTGGTTTGTTAAACGTTTCACACTTTTATGGAATATATCAAACAACACACCTAGAGAAAGACAAAGGAAACAGAAGTTTTTAAATTCCATGTTATAATAAACTATATTTTTTTATCTTATGTAACAAATACATTTTGCAACTTTGATTAAACTTTAGAAAACCACTCGTAATGTAACAACAATCTTGGTGATTCTCTGCAATGCAATCCCTTTCTGACAATTTGCCTAAATACGCCATTTATTTCTACCTCTTGCAGATATTTTTCGAAGGATATGCAAACTTTTTTGATATCGAAGTTTACTGTTTCGTGAACATCACATTTGAAGCATTAGAAATACTGGTATGGGGAAAGTTTTGGAATTTGGTTCAAGCAGAAGTCTATATATATGCCGAATATAACGTGGAGAAAATTAAGGACGCGAGTTTCTCCGTGCGTGTCACAGTGGAAATTGGTGCAATTAAAGCGGTATGTATCTTTATGTATTTATTAGTAAGGTCTCTCTTGATCCTATCCAGTACACTATCTGTAAATTTGATTTGATTTGATGAAGTAGACTGTTTAAGGGATCATTACTGACAGGAGCTCAGCCTTAGAATACATAATTAACGTTTTGTGTTTTGACCATTCCCAATATTCTTATAAAAATATTTGAACATATTATAGGTATTGCAGAACTTGAAAACACGATTTAAGAGGCGAGTCGTTTAAAGCATTTCGCTGATTCTTGTCAGTCGATCTACATCGGTAATGAGTACATACATGAGAAACAATTTATATAGCTATGGAATACAAGGATATAAGTTACATTAAAATGCGGACGTGGACGAAATTGCGTAAGCTAAGTTGATGGCGCCCTAAAACATCAATAACGTAAAATCTAGTTCCTTCAGGTCTACACAAACCAGGCTCAGTAACAAACTTGGTGTATTACAGTAAAAGTGGCTTAGCAGACTGCATTTATTTGTACTGGGCATGCACTCTGTACTCTCTCAAGCGTACACAGTGTTGCACAGATATGAAAAGACTCCCTATTCAAAGACAGGTAAATCCAGTTTACAGCCTATTAGGATTTCCCCACTCCAATTTCCATCAGAAAACCTAGAAGAATCTTTTGACTTGTGTGAAAAGGAGTTGTAAAAACATCGTGCATGGGAACCAACCCCGGGTTGTGATTCTCACCTAATCTCTGAGACCACGTGAAAACGATATACGCAATAATCAGAAATTAACAATTGCAAGTTTCAGTTAATAAGAAATCACAAATCGTTTAATGATTTGGCAGAGTGCATTTACATTTCTGTTTTTCTTTCTCCACGAAATGTACATTTCACTATTTGAGTAAGCCACATTTCTAGGGAATGTCTTTTTGGAGACAAAATACGTACGAGTTGAAATGTACATTTGCTTTGATTCAAGAAGGTAAAAGTTATTGTTAAATTTTATTATACTCTTACTAAGAACGTTAAAGGTATAATACTATCCAAGATTTAGTTAAGTAGGAAAGGAATAGACGAGCTGAGGCAACATGTTAAACAACATAACGCATATCTAAGCAAGCCAAGGCACTCGGGGGCACATGCCTTGACGGCATCAAAATAGGAACATTCCCCCCATTGCCATCTTTAATGTAACTTGCTCATCTATATTCACACGTTTTCATATTCGCAAATATGATGCTACTCACATGGGAGTTTAATTTCTTAATGGCTCGCAAATAAAAACAATGGCTGTGTTTACCAAAAGAAATATGTTATGGATTTAAATTCTATTATCTTTTAAATATTGTTATCATCGATCAGCCTTGCATGTCAAAATGATATATTTAAGCGTCTCTTGCCGACTGATTCGGCATCGTAAAAAAGATTTTTTTCGTATTTCTAGCTGCTGCTTACTCACAATGTATCAAAAACGATGAAAGATATATAAATGAGGTGAAGGGGTCAACAGTGAAAGAAATTGGGATGTTCTTCACATGGACATACAAAGGTCTAACGGAAAGTTGTCCACAGGTCCTTGAACTGAAAAGCGTAAGTTAATTTATCACGAAGGTAATAAAATGATGCTTTTATCAACAGAAAGTGATAGTTTGGGAGTCTTGGCCAAATATTTTCATTTTCTTTCTTTCTTTCTTTGGGGCCAGGGAAGGGAGAGCAGAGTATGTCTTAATATTACACGAGCTTCCAGTGCATGAAAGCTGGCAAGCAGTACCTCGAGGAACATTTTCTCAAATGGGCAAATGTTACCGAGCCGTCTTCACAAAACTAAGTCAAAAAATTACAACGCCGACTCGACAATTGCGCAACATTTGCTTAAAACCCCAACATGTAGCGACAACTCCCAAGAGGATTCGTTTAGGGTATTAGCCAAAGCCTGATATCCGTTCCATCTTACCGCTTTAGGAGCCACACTCAAAACAAATAAGGCGGTGCTTTGTCGACAAAAATAATTTGTATACAAACTTATGGATTCGTCAATAACATGAGAGACATAATATGTGTTGCTCACGTGCGTGCTATTTCTATGGGGTGTTTTGGTTTTCTCGTTTCTCATAAATTCTTCGCTAAAAGCATTTTTACTTCACTCCATACGATTGCTGTGACCAGTGTATGGCTAAACCGTTTGGCAAAATAAATCCGTTACTCAAAGCAAAATTTTCTTCCTTCGTAGATCACTATATCCCTATAGCCTAACTGAAATATTCCGCTGACCGCGGGAAAGATAGTGACCACCAATATAGCAAACCGAGTTTCATCTGACGCTACAATGGGTGTACCGTAAGATAGAGCACCGTCTACAGCGGGAGCACAAATTTTCTACGCGTTAAAATATTATGGAAGTTTTTAGTAAATAAGAAATTGCTAACAAAGTAACCATTTGGCACAACGCTCGTTTCACACTGAAAGTAAATCATTATATGCTTCTGGGTCTCGTGGATCTTCGTAAAGTCATTCATGTCTTGACACGTGTTGCCGTAGCTCCAGAGTATCAGTGAAAGTATATCACTTTACTAACAATAGGCAAACATTCAAGAGAGCTCACATAAAAGCAGTCCATATGATTATTAGAAAATTTTCTTTCAATGCGTACATCAGAACTGATCCCCAGCATTCACCATGTCTACGTTCGAAGCCACAACATCAATGGTATATTACCACCTCTTACTACGAAGATTCAAAGTGCTATTAGGTAGATCATCACTGCCATATTGTGAACGCTTGTTAACAATACTTGTCATTCACGAAATCACTTGTTTATCAGTGTGGAAGTAACGGTAACCCTATTACGTTTCAACACATCAGTAGATAACCCAACATCGATATCTTCCTCCGATAACGACTATTTTTGAATCATTATCGTTATCTGCCATCCTCCACTTCATAAGATACGGCTGACAAACGATGATCAACACAAGCGACCCGTTATTTGATATGTGCACATGATAAAACTACATTGTCGACAAACGCCTTCTGAATCTTGCGCATGTCTACCTACGACTACATTTTTGGATGTTTTGCATCGACTTAAACAACAATATCTATACCTGAGGGCATGTGCGTTGGGGCAAGTATTGAATCAGTTACCTTAATAAGAGGCCTCTGAGGTTCGAAACATAAAAAATAAATAAACACAACCACTGGAATTGGAAATAACGCTAAAATAATTTATTTCAGTACGT
>JAAAKM020006971.1:37676236-37697304 GCA_010016025.2 Alatinidae sp. Z8VKAUB7J3
ATTGAAATCCCCATCCTTACATCCATGCTGAAATTGGGAATCAACCTTGTAGGAGGCACAGTTGCCATACTTGTACAATAACAACATGAAGTACGACAGCAAACTTTGTTTCCATGCTTTACCAATTTGCGGCACCACCTGTAATGAACGCCTCAACAAAATATATCAATCCCTATTGGGCTACGTGCTCCTTCGAACATTCGCCTGATTATAGAGATAATGCAGGTGGATATAAATGAAGATAAGAGGTCTTTATCACACCAACATGAAAGCAGCAATTTTCACTTACCTTCTTATCTCATCTTTCAAAATTTTTGCTTGATCCCCTAGTCGTACGGAATTAGCTTCACTTTCACGTAGTAGCTGCAATTAAGTTAAAAAAATGAAATAAAACCCACTAATTACAGCGAAGACGAAACACTAACGCAGTATTCGCTACTAATGGGGCTGCGACAACAAACAGCTGGTTAAAAGCATTAGTGTTGGCAGTAAAAGCAAGTTGGTATGGCTATATAGATACCGATGAAGTGGGCGATAATGAGCACTACATGATGATGATGATGATGATGATGACAATAATGGCATGATTATGACGGTGATAAAGTTAATAATAATGATGATGATGATGGTTATAATGGTGATGCTAATGTTGTTGTTGTTGTTGTTGATGATGATGATGATAACAACAATGATTATGATAACAATAATGATGATGACGATGATAACGAGGATGCGGGTGATTATAAAGACGATGATGATAACGATAATGACAATGATAATAATATGATAATGATGATAACGGTGATTATGGTGATAATGATGATGATGATGATGATGATGATGATGACGATGATAATGACAAATATGATGATTATTATCTCATAACCCTCACACACTAATAATAACGCCTTTATACTATATTATCATCAGAGCAAAAAGTATCCATAATCAATTCGACTCTTACCTCTGTTAAATGCTCTACTTTCTTTTCACACGTTGAAAGTCTCGACTTTAATTGAACACCCTCTTCGGCCGTTTGCACTGGAGCTACAAAGAGAAAAGCAGCAGAATTTACTTCAGAAAAGCAGCAAAATTTACTTCTAACAACTGTTGCACTCAGATTTAACATCAAACTAGAAATATCCTATCTAACATTTACAAAAAAATAACATGCTTTAACCTTGGTGTAAACTACAGGAATAATATCCTATGCAGAACCTTCTGTTACAATATTTCACTTTTCACAGACAAGGATGATTTAAGTGCTTGTACTGGGATCTTGTATTTTGACACTGAATATTTAGTGATGAAGAGTGTTAGTTCAATTCTTGACAAAGGTATTTTAGATGGTGATTTCTAGTCCTACTACCACTAATAATACGCTGTCACTTTCGTGGGAGATTCGTGATCTTTCTAGCCTTCAGAACGAAATACAATAAAGAAAGAAACTTGTCGGCATCACTCCTGATAAATAAACGTTTTGGAATAAAATATTCATTTTAAGAAGCACATTCCTGTCGTGATGAATCACAGATGTATTTTTTCTATCAGATTTCTATACTGTTTATATATCCCTTTACATCGAAAGTCAAAAATTGTTCGTAAGTTACCTTCATCGGAATTCCTATGGCTGCACGTATTTGATACTGATATGCTGTATCGCAAGGCGACCATGGCAAATAACTAAAGAATTTGGGTGGAGCAATTTTCACCCTGATTTTTTTTAGAATAGCCTTATGTATGTTTAAACACTCTATTACCTCGAAGTGGTAAAAACATCAATCTAAAAAAAAACATTCAACAACTTAAAACGTGACACACACGTCGGTGTGCCAAGACTGAAGTAATGAAATCAATAGATGGCACTAAGATGAAGAGCGTCTAAAGCTAGCTAGAAGGAGTGCTAATCTATCTCATAAAGAGTGTGGCGGAAAGAAGAAAGAAAGTTGCATACCTGTATACTAGAAGAAAGACGAAAGGAGAGAAGAGGGCCCAAGATGGGTCGACTTTTCACGAAGATCTAAAGTAGTTTAACATTGCCCTTTTAGGAAGCGGGCAAACACAATCAAACTGGACAAAAATTATAATGTCTTTGAACTTAATGTTATGCCCATAACAATAGAAATTGTGACTCTTAACCAGTTAAGTAGGTAATGATGAAATCTAGGGTTATAAGGTTAATTTTTTTTCTTCTTAGCACCGCGACATCTTAAGGCGGCCTGAAACTTTATGAAAATGATTACAACGGGAAATCAGCAGATGCCCTTCAGAATTAACTCAATCCTAGCACACAGAACAACTAGACTACCTAGTAAGGCACATGTTTTCCAAGAAGTTTTTAACACATCTTTTGGAGCTCAAAGCCATAGAACAACACGGTATAAGACGATAATCAACTGACATCGAGTTTGCAACTGATGCCTGAGAACAATGGTCGACGAGTCACCACAGGACTAAATTCTACGAAGACCCTAACCTGTCGACCTCCATCCTAAGATGTGTTTAAGAGGTATATCGATTGACACCCTTTGATCACATTGTCCGTGCATTACGTATACTAAAGAAACTTTCCCGCTCAGCACCATTAGAAGAACATTGGATACCATCGGAGATAAAGAATGCCAAGGAAACATCCGAAGATTAGGGATATACAGGAACTATCAAGTACTTCGACAAAGCCCATAGGGTCGCTCATAATCGGAATGCATGGTTTACTATTGGAAACGTGTTGTGTAAAATCTCTAGCAGAGGAGCAGAGGAGGAGCAGAGGAAGAGCAGAGGAGTAAGTTAATGATTGCTGCTCAATGTAAAGGACTATGGCACAGGAGGAACGGAGGTCTACAGTAAGGGGAGCTCCACTCTACATCCGTTCCATAAGCTGCGCCGGAACAAATTAGTTGGGGACCATTATGGAAAACCCTGCAGGGTTTAACGTGCCATTTGTAGCACTCTTACACGTGTATTCTACTAAATATATCTAAGAACAGTGATCATTTTAACTTGACACCGTCATAGATCATTACAAAATCTCAACTCAATTTTAAAATAAAGCGGAGATAAAGCTCAGTTTTCGCTGCAATTTAGCCTCCTCGGCTGCGAAGTTGCGACTGAATTTTACAGTCTGACGGCTAACATTATCCTGTAACGTTCTGCTGTAACGCTGACACCTGAATACGTCACTGCCAATGCCGAAGTTGGCCTGTTTTGGGACAGCACCTGATGGGGATCTCGTATCATAATTACTACTGGTACAGGACTAGTAACAACTCACACTACGGAAAACTACGAACGTGTTTTGGTATAAACAATTTATAAAATTATAATCAATATATAACACACCGATCAATTGGTTTGCGGGTTAAAACGTACGTCAAGTTTACAAACTTGCTAATACGCATGACCTATCTGCCAAACTCTGGTCACAGAGAATTTTTCGCAGTGAACAACATTATGTAGTAATAGTAGTAAGCGTATATTGTTTCAAAATTTGAGTACGTCTTCTTCCTTTTCTCCAGAGGACTTGCTATGACGAACTCTCTTCCAAAATCTTCAACAGCATGGTTGCGTTACTTTACAGAATTCCATAAATTTCAATTAGCGTGGCACTTTTCGAGAGGGCGATTAACATCAGTGCCTACGGTTAACTTGACAAAGGGATCCTGCAATTCGAATTGGTGCTGTACAACATATGGTAAAGCGGGTTACCATGGAGAAGTGACGGATACTTTGCCTTCCACTACCCTTAAAGGAGTAGCCACTGACGGCGCATTTCCAAGACGTCAGTTTACCAAAATGTATTGTGTCATTGTATGGTATATATTCTAGCACACCCAGAGTGGTTTCCAGATCTGGAATACATACCATACTATATCACACTTAGTAAATTCAGAATGAAAAGCAAACTTTAAAAAATCTGTGGTTTGTAAAAGAATTAAGAGATTACACTTACAGTATATCCAATCTTGGTCAGGAGATTTATCTGTTGGCGATAATAACCTTTCAAGCAGATTCGCCGACTCGAAGCCTGATGAAGGTGACGTGGGTGTTTGCCGACTTGTCTACAAAACAACAACAACACCACAATGTAAAAACATAACAATCAAGATACCATCAGCTTTCGCGAGTCAATAATTTGCTTACTTAGTTTTGAATTCAACGACCTCTCTCTCCTTCCATCCCCTTCTACTTAATGGCAATCAATTTAGGGTGCTAGCTTGTAAAAAAAGTATACGAGAGGCAAGTGTGACCTTCGAAAGTCATTAGCTGAGAGCAGGGAAAACATTCCGACTTAAACTTGTTGCACGGCGGCGAAACTGTGACGACCTACGGCTCAGCAAAGATGGAAGAACGGCAAAATTATGCACAATGACGCAGTGAGAACAAAAATTATAGAATTCCAAAAAAATATCCCCCGTAAGTATATTTCAGGCTAGCATTATGGTCAGTATTGTTGAAAGTCGACTTAAAGTCCGGGGGCTGGAAAATGTAGGGCCAACTTCAAACCTGTAGGTAAACAATTTGTAATTTAAGCGTCTGATCTGGTGTCGTGCGTCTAAAAATCCAATGCGCAATTGCTGGTATGACACTGCGAGGTTCAACTGGATTTAACGAAAACATAAGTGAAAAACCATACTAGCCACCTTAAAAAGGGAAAACACGTGTCTCTCAGGGGCTACTTAAAGAGCTATTATATTTCAGGGTTGGCACGTTTCAAAAATAAAGGATTTATTGCGTTGAGTAGCGGATTGGTTTTGGTAAACTTTTCGCCATACACTGATCACAGCAACCGTATGGAATGACGCAAGAAAGTTTTTTCGCCACGCAACGAAATATTCAAATTACGTACCACTAACAACCAACCTTAAAAGTATAGTAATGAATCATGTAGTTATCTAGAAAAGCAGCCTCTTAATTACTGGAAAACGTCATCTTTTGAATTGCAAAGTAAAAGCTACAAGCGAGCTACAAAATTAGGAAATGATGAGGGTGATACTACATTTCAGGAATGAGAAAATAAAGCTCCCAGTGCTCCATTATAACATAAGACGTCGTCTCAGCTGCGGCGTCACATTCAGTTTTTACCTCTTATCTAAAGTCGAGTTCTGGTTTTGTAGATGGCGAACGGTAGTAAAAAGAATGTAGCCAATTAAAAGGCTTTATTGAGAAGCAAGTCACTTGTATCTGCTAACATTTGTGAAGAGTGCCAGGTTTTACCGTTTGTCACTTAATTCCCTTTGAGGAATACCGGTGTCGAAAACATCCACCACTTCTTAAGTAAAATGTCTACTAATGAGTGTAGAATATGTAGATACATACCGGACTTAACGGATCAATAGCCTCCAGTTGACTTGAGTCCATCCCCTACAATGAATTAAAAATTGAGGTTAAACCCATGCACACACACTGTTTAATTACATGACCAAAATGATGACATTAGATTACAATGAAGTATCGACAAGTTCCTAATATTTTTTTACGAACTGTATGATAATGAGTGCCTTTCGGTCTATCATTTGTATCTTTGACTGCTTATGTTATACAGTCGCACCAAAAGAGTTATACAACTGCACAACAGAGCTATCACGAACAAATCTTACTAACCATAAACTCCAAGTTATCTCCCCTTTCCTTGATACGGGAAATATAGAGAGGCGTGGTGAAACAGAGCTTTTGGCTCTAGGCATTCGGGTTTCCTCGTCGGTTATTTTATCAACAAAGCAGTCAGAACCACTTGTCACTATATGCACACTGAAAAGTGTAAATGCAACATTGGCACAACAAACGGCCCGGTAAGCTTACCAGTCTTAAATTCTAGCATGAGTTGAAGCACTATTCTGTCTCGATCCACCCTCTTTCTGAATATTTTCAAGCACACTCTCTCGCCTCTCTTCCCCTCTTGTAATGCGGACCCTACTATTTTGTGTTGACGAAATTTCACCACAAAAAGGAACAAACATAAAGCTGCCTGAGAATGTCCCGTACAGGAAAGATTGCACACGGCCGTCTTGAATGACGTATGATAGTCCAGTCATTTGTGCATGTTGCTGTATAACTAGTGAAATATTATCACCGCTGCTCAACTCACGTATTTTCTATCACTAAAGAATGTTGCTCTGCGGAGAAGACAAGTTTTACCAAACGAAAGAATCTGAAAGAACACTGACAGTACAGAAACTGCGCTTCAGTTCACGTTTAGAGGAGTCCTGATGAAAACTCACCACGTAACCAAGGCAATTCACTAACTAACAAACTAAGTAATTAACCTGGCTAACCTATTTGCGTAACGAATCCAAGTACTAACCCTTAAATTACCCCTAAATGATTACCCCAATTATGAAGTTTATTTGGGATCCAATAAAGGAAAATTTCACGGAAACTGCTACAGTAAACACAGCTAACACTTCTTCGACTTAGAATCCAATCCAGCACCTCAGGTAATGCGGACAGGTGCTCTAAAGCCGAGGTGTCGAAGCTACCGATAATACTAGAGAAACCTTCTCAGTCTTACACCACCACTCATTCTCAAGTCCCACTACTACTACCACTACTACTACCACTACTACTACTACTACTACTACTACTACTACTACTACTACTACTACTACTGCCTTAAGAGAATACGTTGATTGGTTCTCGGTTGGGTAGTTTGTCTGTAAGATCTGGTCTGAGAAGACACCTAAAGCTAAGATAATAAGATTGACTTTTGGATTACATTAAGTTCATGGTTTTGAAATTTCTTGTACATCAATACCCTTGGGGGATGGAGGCAGAATACTCTTTTTTCTTTAAATATCATAAAATGGTCCTACTTCCCACGTTTTGAAAAACAACGTCGCTTTTCCAAGCTGATTGATGAACTGATCATAGAGGACAGAGAAGCTCTACTGACATTCACATACAGAGCTTACACGGTGTTATCTCATTCAAGTTAATCTTTGGGTTTTTATAATCTTAAGATTAGAGCAAAGTCGAATCATAGGTACTATTTTCGGAACTTTACGATAAAGCCAAGGACACAACATATTTCTGTTAAACTGTAAAAGGAAAGTATGACGTTGGCGACGATTCTCTTGAATATTTTGCACAATCAAGCTGCTACTTTCTCTGACCAACTAAATCCGGTATTCACACTTACAAAATACCAAGTTTACTGAAAGTCTTTTTTTATATCAAATTAGATTACATAGTAAGACGTGTTTCAATACTAATTTTGCCAAATCATCATAAACTTTACACATTATATTTGTAGCGAAAAAGTCGAAAAATTGCATATGACAAAATATCAATCGGCAACACACTTTAGAATTTACTTTTGCTCTATTCTTTAACTTCTTAATAATCAATATTTGGGTCATTTGGATTTAATTTAAAGATTTCCATTGTTTCCAAAGATTGGAAACATTGCATTTTGCGAGTTCTTGCAATACACCAGTCCAGGAAGATTAATGTCGGATAAAATCTCATTTCTTAAACCTATCCAAAAGCATTTAGTAAATATAAGGTAAAAATCTCTCCTTTATCCTTTATTATAATAATTTTCCAAGTTTTCAAATCGATTAAAAATTCTCTAAATTTTTTGGAATATGCTTTAAAATAATACAAAGTTATCCATAAATGTACGAAATGTCTAGTTTTGTCTAGTTTTGGCGTAAAAAATGGTATTTACCTAAACCTCAATTTTAATGCTTTTTTGACACTTGAATATTTCAATTTTTTTATTCCTTGTAGTTCGCTTTATCTAGTGATAAGTCTATGAACATCTACGAAAAAGGTTTCTCATTTTAAAACAATTATCGGTAATGTCAAAAATTTACATTATTTAAGTAAAAAATGTCTAATTAAGTTTAAATTCCTACCATATCTTTTAGCGCAACCTGGGGCACCTTTCATATCTTTAGTATGAATATTTATTTCCTATTATTATTATTGTTGTTTCAGCTTATGCTCTGATTGTTCAATATACCCTTGTTAGGCAAGCCATAGCAAATGACCAAGAGCTAACAAGAGGGTCCTCTTCCTTTCTGCACATGTCCAAAACCTTTCTAAGTATTCTTGCTCTTCCCAACAAGGAATATTTTGCATTATCGCAATATTTCATAGAATGTCAATCATTTTTATCCATTTTTCAAATCCTTTTTTTCTGTCCTTATATTATTATTATTATTATCATTATTATTATTATTTAAGATATGACATTAAAGTTTGCCAAAAGTACTAAATACTTTCTAGGGTGAGGAGTATCAAGTATTCTTGTTTATCTGTGTAATGTATTAATTAATTTGAGAATAGATATTGTTCTATAACGGCTGTAATGTATCACTTAGCATTGCAAAGACAAATGTTGTACTATTCCTTTTTTTCTTCTTCTTAGCTCGTCTTATCGCTTGTTGCGGATTGCTTCCACATCATTCTCCATACTTGGCAACCCTGAGCCACTTGTATGCACTTAGTAGCCCCTATCTGTCTATCGTATCTCTCAATCTTAAATTTGTTCCTCCTCCTTCTCTAGGTGCTCAACTGTAGTTCCTTATCGTTCCCCATTTTGGTGTGGTGTCCTGCCCACTCCCCTCTTATACACCCTACTCTTTCATTATTGTCCATCAATCATGTCTTCTCTGTGATGACGTCATTATTCATATGGTTCCTCTCCGTAATATTCAGCGTTAATTCCTCCTTGCTTCGTTCAGCTATGGCTAGATTCCTATCAAGGGATTTTCGTAAAGTATTCAGGCTGCTGTACCATATGTCATTGCTAATAAAATAACAGTGTCCACAATCCCTTTTTATAAACATGGTTCCTTATTTTTCAATAAAATGCTTATACCGTAAATTATTTTCTTTTCACAATAATTTTCTAGTGACCTTTAAATATCTGTTTATCAGGTGTTAGTAGTATTCCGAATTATTTGTTTTATTAACCCTTCTTGCTTCTTTATTACAATTAGTATCTAATTTCCTTATTTTACATAATTCATGGTGCTTGAACTGTTGCAGCATTGATTAATGTATACGGTCATTCGAAATAGATGTGAGTATTGAAAACTTTTCTTAATCTTCGTTCAGTTAACAGCACTCTGGGTAAGAATTCTCATGATATATGATTGCTTCTTGCTGGAAGCTATTTCAACAAGTTCTCTAAATATATTCAACCGTAGCTCTTAAAAACATGTTCCGTGTATGCAATTTCTCGTTCATGTGATTCGCCATCGTTGCCTTTCAACGACCCTTGTAAACCTTGTCCTTCCTTGTCTCTTATAAGCCTGGCATCATGCCATCTATTTCATAAAGTATTAATACGCAGATAATTATTTATTCTATGATCAGAATGTACTGTGTAGTTACTCTTATCTTGTAGAATGTAAAATTTGCTACTCAGTTAAAATTCTTCTTCTTATCCCACTCACAGGATATTGAAGGATTGATAAATTATCAGACATTGAAGTTGCTGGTCTTAATTATTGACTGAAATACAAGCCAATACCAAGATTTTAAAATCAAAATGTAACTATATGACATGTAAGAATTGACAGATTGCACAGCTTTTTCTGTTTGTTGCTCTCTACTTTTATGTACGAAGTTTAAGAGGAAACAAAAATATAAATGTCTACCCTAGAAGTGGGAGCTGCTAAGTAAGACATGTTTTGACGCAGGAAGGCGGAGAATAGCAGCAACATCAACGATGCAGACTGTTACACTCTGTTCCAAGTTAGAAATTTTGCACAAGCTGATAAGGGCCCAGTAAAAGACAACAGAGTTCCTGAGACCTTCTGAAAATGAAGCAATACCCAGCTGCTGCAGTAGCAAAATATACCTATAAGATGTTGGGATAATCTTTAAAATTTGGAATTGCATGGGGCTTTATTGGCACGCATTCCCATCAATACTATTTAGAAAAATAACTAAATATATTAAAAGTCATAGATATCCATGGTTATATGTAGATACAGTTTACTCGTAGACACTTTTAGCATGCCAATATGAGAACTATTCATTATTGATGGTATAGTAACATCTTTTTACAACCTGATAATCCTTTGGATACGGATAGCGTCTGCTAATGCAAAACAATATATTTGTTGGCGGAGAAAGTTTAAAGCCAGGTGAATACAGATTTTCATACAGTTTAAAGATGGATATATAAGTCCACATTCCCGCAAGTAAAACAGGCTTTTGACAAAAAATAGGTAGTACTTTTTCATGTACCTTTAGATTCATTTTAGCTTTAAATTAAAGATAATGTTTCAGCCTCAGAATAGCAAGAATTTGAATAAGCAAGACACCAAATTCTGTTTTACGTAATGATCTTTGCCATTTATGAACAAAAATCTTAATACAAATATCAGTATTTCAAACAATATGAATGGTCGATCCTAATATTTTAAACTTGTCGTCGGTAATTTGATTATTTATATTTTTGACGGAGCTCTCTGATCAATCTACTACTACTTTAATTTATAATCATCCACTTTACGTGCTTTTAGATACAACAATCTTACAGATTTCTATGATTTTCTATAATTATAAAGTGTCTTGCTTACGCGATGTCGGTGTAGAGTAGATAAATGGGGAGAGCAACTTCTTTTAATAGCTTTGCTTTCTGCAACAAATAACTCTGTAGGTTGCTGTTCAATTTGTATATAACCTGTATTGCATTGTATCTCGCGGAATTTGAAGATACATGTTATCTTAAAGCACTTCTCAAGGACTACCAGCATTATCAGCAGCATTTTTATTTCAAGTACCATTTCAAATATGACCGTTACTTGATAACGACAAGAAGTAACCAGGGGCGTGGTAAAATCTTATATGGTAGAGTCGGGTGATGGCTGCAACGCAAATGTCTTTGGCCCTTGACCAGTCTTTTCCTCCGCATGACTAACTGTTCCCTCAACCTTGATGTATAACTTCCCAAAGCAAGTTGTGGTTTTACTGTTGCCTTTATTAACCATTTGAGTAAAAGATCTGCACTCTAAGGGCTGCGGTAAAAGAGACTATTTTTAAGCTTTTCATTAAAAAGAATCCCCTGATAGCAAGTGATAAGCATTTTAACTGGACGTTTTTGCGTTTAGCCATCATCATTATTTCTAATGCCGCCTATTAGTTGCAAACCTTGTAGATAATGGAAATTTATTCAAATGAGTAGATCTTTGTGCTGGCAATATACCAATCAAAGGAATCACCTTCAGATTTGCATGGGCCATAATAATATTTTTAAAAACATATATACAGTAAATCGTGGATAGCTTGGACGTAAATACGTCGTTGACGTGAAGAAAAATTTCGCATGGACTTTGATTTGCAGCGTTTTTCTTTGTTAGAGTCCTAGAAAATATTGAATGTAATTTCAATCCCGTGACTCATGGTGGCGGAACTGAGTTCAAGAATTATCACCGAATGGAAATAATTCTATTTTGACACCGTTCCTTTAACTCAGTTCCTAATTTGGGTAAAAATCAGCCAGATTTTTTCACGCTGCATCGTTTTTGCGGAGGTTTCCTAGCCCTTACCTTCATGATTACAGTTAAACGTATCCGTAACCATCTGTTAAGCTATCATATTGTGTTCTCTCGCTCGGACTTCTCATTGTATAACCCGCTCTATCCCCTTTAAATCATATCTGTGGAAAATTTGGATGTTCGGCTATCTAGGAGAAAATTAAGTCGGTTCATTCTAGAGTGATCCATGGTTTACTACCTTTGGTGCATTTAAATTTGCGCAGTACTATTTTTTGCGAGGACATCAATTTGCGCGTTTTGAATTTGTGCACCCTAATGGGATACATTTGCGCGGACGTAAGTTTGCGCACTCTACTTGTGCCTTACAAGAGAATAATCAATGAAATGAACTAATTGGCCACTCTTGTGCTAAAATCTTATAAATAATAAGAACATAACATTTAGCATCACAAAGTTCACAAGAATTGAATTTGTAGCATCATAAATGGATGCACCTGTTCTGCACAAGACTGGGTCGATTGCCAAAACCCGATTCCAGCCGTTTGCAACGATGGATTTGTTATTTTGCATAGAATCGTAGATCAATGTAACCCATTTTCCATGGAGGACTATCTGAATAGTACCTTGTAAAAATTTGCAGAATTAAAGGATAGCAAAATATTCGACTAATGTTTGTAAGGAAAACCTTTCGCGCGGACAAATATTCGTGCGGTACTTAAATTCGCGCACCCAGAGGTACTGCACGGATTTAAATACAGACTCAGGTATAAGGGCTGGAAATAGTGCTGAGAACTTCAGGGTCGGTTAATTTTCTGGCTCCTTTATGCCTTATACCCCGCCCCTCTTCAGTTCCCAAACCCTTGCGTCATTTGCTTCGCAATTCTTACTACACCGCTAAGAACCCAATAGCAAAGGGATCAGAAAAGTAAGAAAAAAATCGAATCCAATGGATTATATCTTATTAAAAGTATTTAAACTGTGCTGAGGACACTACAAAAGTTTAAAACAGTTACTTAGAAATCACAGGAAGACTTTTTTTATCTTATAATAAAATTTCTATGTTTAATCTCAAACAACGGGAACTGATATCTCCGTATCGAGTGGTTTTACATGATGATCAAGATCTTCTATATAATGTGGGTAATCCTGGGAGATCTATTTGTAACTCTACACCTGCATCTTGGATTCTGAAGAACTACTTTAAAAACTTACTAGTTCTTTATCTCAGTTTAGTTAAATTTTTTAATTTCGTTGCTAAGAGAAGTGTTGTTTTTAGCTTACAGATCATGTTGTTTACAGTAAGCTAGTTTATTATTGAGCTTAATTCTGCTCTTGATTTTGCTAACATCCGACTGCATTAAGACTATTTGACATTTTTTCCATTTTAGATTCAAATATTTATATTTGTACAATATCGGTTGTAGAAGTTGTAATTCTTTACTTTTTAAAGAGAATATTGATTTGTGAAGTGTCAAGAAAAGGAATTATACATAGATCATGTATAAGGTAGAGCAGCAACTTTTAAAAGTTGAAATCAGATTTGCTTTTTGACCCATGTTACTGACTTCTCTCATGTCACTCTGTAAATGCAGGTACAAGTCAGAGACGTAGTTAAGTTGCATTCCAAAAACTTGTTCAAAGAGTTCATATATAGCACTTTAAACTACAGAAATTCACAAAACGTAGAACTTGCAACAATGAGATTAACATTTGAGGCCAAGTAACGTTTATTTCTATGATAGGATAATACAAATGTACTGAAACACAAGATCTAAGTTGATAGATTTACAGCCAGTTCATTAGTTTCTACAACGAGTAGAATATACCCAAAGAAACCATTATCAACTGCTGCTATCTTCAAAACTCCTTTTGCTGGATTATTATCTATGCCTTGATTAACAACTTCACAATTATCTGATTTCTTCTTAACGACTTATTATATCAAGAAACGTCTGGTAGGACAATCTTAGGTAAGGTTCAGCAATTATAGATATTTCACAGTTGCTTCCATTCTTGTAACTGTAGTATACTCTTGGCACGTAAAATACCAAGTGCGTGACTTGCAGATCTGACTTGTCTTTTCTTCTACTTCAAAACATGGTGTTGCTAAGAGACTGAAGAAGGTAAAATGGACCTCACGAGAAGCATCATTTCCAATGGCGTTCAAGCAATCTTTGAACTTTCTGTCACAAGAACACGCAGAAATCGTGTACCCCCTCCAGTTGTAATAATGATACTTTTCATCAAATCCCGCTATTGTGTCGTTGCAGTGATCGTGTGTTCTGCAACACATATCGGTTTTCTGATATGTACCAAGCGCACTGTAAGTACTTGCTGAATTTCCCTTTCCACACCACTTTGTTCCTAACAAGAACAAGATAACTTAATATGAAACAATGGCACGAGAACAATAATACGAGAGACTATGGCATAAGAAACAATGGCACAAGAAACAATGGCACAAGAAACAATGATACGTGGAAAAATTGCACGTGAAAAAATTGCACGCGAAACTATTGTACATGAATATGAATTTTCTAGCACTAATATAAGGATTTAGTCCATGATTGCCTTTGCTTAGTTACTCAATGAATACCATTGGCTAGTTAGCTAGGAACATCCTTTTGTTCAGTTAGCCAATGAGTACCATTGTTCAGTGTTTGGCGCTGCTAATACTTTTTAACATTCAATTTTCAATTGATTGCATTTCGCTATTAATCTTAAATCTGTCATAATCGGAAAGCTTGGCATTAGTGGGGGGAGGGGGAGTGGAATATTTGGGCTATAGTGCTCATCAAGGTAGAGTCTCTTGCAGTTCTCATTGTACATACTTTTAACGTAACTAATTCAGAACTCAGCATTTCCTCCCCTTCCTTTTTAAAAATGGTAAAGCTAAGAATAGAGTTCTTGTAAGGCTTTAAAGCCCAAGAAAATTTACAGGAAATACAGAAAATTAGTATTGTCTGAACAAGGCAACGAAACATTTTTCTGAAAGAGTGTTTTTATTAATCGAATAGAAATGTGTTGGTACAGAGATGGAAAATGCTATTACTGGTTCTGTAGAGATGTTTAGCCGCATTGATTAGATAGCCCAAAGATTTGCTAGGCACAGTAATCATCTAAAAGTACTAAGTTAAATTTAGTAGAAATTCCTGTATATCCTAGCTTCATATGGAATGGAAATGCAAGATAAATCATGACTCTTTTGTCTCTAGCAATATTAAATATTAAAAGGTTATTGATCGTATCTGAACTCACCTGGATACAAAAGCAAGCTTCGTTTCGATATGTCTTTAAAATGCTCTTTGAGTTCCCTCTTTCTGGCTGCACTTATTTCATAATCTTCCCCATATGTTGTCCCGAGACAAAATAGGATTATAGCAATTTGGAATTTCATGTTTTGCTCTAAACTGTAAAATAAAAGAGGAAAGGTTAGGTTTTTTTAACACAAAAGCAAATCTTTAAAGTAAATTCCTACCTACCTATTGTAAAATGAATTTTTTAGCCTAAGACAACTTACCTTTAAAATTGATTACCTAGCCTTCTAGAATAGAATTAGGGCAAGAAAAGAGTTCTTTATATATATATATAAACTAAACAGACGTTGAAATAGCCCTAGAAGAAGTAGAAATAGTTAAAAAATAGTATATAAAAACATATATATAAAAACATTAAAACTGAATTTGGGCTCTATGCTCAACATAGAACCCAAATTCAGTTTTAATGTTTATACATATATATATATATATATACTATCAATAAGCTACACTCTACCATTTTATCAAATACATTGTGGTAACGCTCCACTCTTTGAGAATTATATATAATTGCAATGTGTCTGTTGAGAATATGTATATGTCTGGCACTGGTTTTTCTGTTTATTTAGGGTAGTTTCAATGTCGGGCCCACTGCTCATCAGGGGTCTTTGATTGAGAGACTGCCTAGCCTAAAGTATAAGACTATATGTACTTACTTGCATAGGCCCTACCGGTAATTAAGTTTGGTTTTTTTCACATATTATATATAATATAATGCACACGTGGTACATTAACTGATAACTTTTAAAAATTATTTCTCTTTAACTTTTTCTGTAGATCTGCTGGAAAGGGTTTTTCTGAAAATAGTTGTAACTGAGAGTGATGATCAGTTGCAGAAGATTTTAGCATCTTTTTTACCATCGATCTTAATGAAACTGGCTAGTACCAAGGAGTCAGTAAAAAGTAAAGTTTTGGAGATATTAACTCACCTGAACAAAAGACTCAAGAGCCGACCCAAGATTGAGTTACCAGTTGAAGATCTTTTTTCATTATACAAGGTAATCATGAAGTTGCCGCTGCTGATTATGAAAATGATGTGATCTTAGTGGTATAATTGATGATGACAGTAATAGTTAATACTATTATAGGACCTAACTAAATATACATGAGTCTGCTAACAGGTATTCTTCTTAAGATTACCAGAAGGAGGAGGAAGAAGAGAAAGAAGAGGAGGAACAGGAGAAAGGACTGTGTTGGTGATATCATGATCTTACCTTCAGCAAGAAATTATTTTTCTGTTCTTTGTGTTATATATACATGTACATTTTGCATGTCCAGGCTTTTTTTAAAACAAAGAACTGCCCAACACCCCGTAAGCAGAATCATCTATAGGAAAAAATGCCCATGCAGAATATGGGTGAGGGTGAAAAAATGTGGAGGTTTTTTTTGTTTGACAATGCATTAAGAATTGCAGTATGATACAAGAGAAGTCACAACGCGTTAAGTAGTAGACACTGCATTTTGATGGTCTACAATGCAAAGTTATGTAAAGATTAGTAAACACCAAGAATTTACTTTAAATGTGAAATGAAGGAAATTGTTTTATATGAATTCATCATTGCAGTCCAACACTCTTGGTGTTATGCATTGGTTTATTAGAAAACAGCATTCATGCTGCTGTACAGGATGCTTTATTTTTTTTAAGTGTGTGATTAGGTGTTACCTGAATTATATACGGTTAGGTCAGGTCAATGCATGTCTATGTTAGTGTATGGGTTCATCTTTGCTGTTAAGTGAAAAGCTGCATATAAAAAGTTGTTGTAAAGTATAAAAGCATTTTGCTGGCTGCAATTATTTTTATTTTCCGGCATTCATAGTTTTAAAGGGGCAAGAAAGACTCTCATGTGTTTTTGACACATTACCTGAAGTCCTGAGCTTTTGTAACACTTGTCTTTTACCTTAACAGGATCCAAAGTGCTCAAACTTTGTCCAGGTATGTAGTTGGTCTCAACTTATTGTGCAAATTTAAAGTCTAATAAAGTTGAAAATTTCTGGCAGCAGCATCATCCAGATGTTGTTTGCTTCACACAGATGACAGGTTCAAATTCTTCAGCATTGTGTTCAGCATATTAAGTCAGATTACATGACACAAGCTAGTGGGTACATTTGTTTTAAGGGCATCATTTTGTTTGAGGTTGTATATGTAGATCAAAGAAATAATAGAGTACTGCTGAGTACTACTGAGGATTCAGCCTTAAAGTCATAATAGTCTTTGTAGAGTCAAAGCATTGTGCTCACAACATAACATGAAAGTAAGATACAAAAGGCTGGACAAAGTTGTAGTACTAGGCAATGATGGATGTATAAAACAAGAAACAAATCCCAGCACATATGGTGTATACAGTAGAAATACCACATATTGTAACGACAAAGCTCCTTGCCACATACAAGGCCCATTATAGTATGATCACACAGAAGAAAAAATTGTTTACTTCTTATTAAGTTATCTTAGATTGCATATGTTATGCTTTTGTATTAGTTAGATTCAGTGGTTAGTGGTGGGCTTAGCCCAAGGGAAAAGATAGGCTAGGTGTGGCAGGTATCCAGTTGTACAAGGTGAGCACATCTTGCAGATTTCAAGTGCAAGAAAGTCAAAAATTATTTGTGGTACCAAAACATCTTTTGAGAAATTGAGTCATATTTTGTTCTAAGAGCTGTAATTTTCTAAGTAACAGTATGTTTATGCAGTTGGCTTTGCTGGAATAAGTTTTACTACTAGATATCATCTTTATCATGGAGTGGATTCTCTAATCTTGATGAGAGGACATATTTATAAAGAAACAAAGTGTTCATATAAAGCTGTGAACTTCTCTTAAGTCTAGATTTGTATGAGTCAGTTTTCATCTATATAAATTGCTATTATTGCATAATCATGGATGAACTGACTTTTTCCAATTGTAGAATTTCTCAATACTCTACATAAAGATGGGTTATCCAAGGCTAGACAGTAAGAAGCAAGCACAACTTGTCCCTGCAATGTTTTCATGCCTGCCAGGGAAGGCCACAAGTCAACAAGACATGTGAGTTTAGCTAATATTTTAACGTGTGTGTAAGGTGGTGTGAATAGTAGGTCATGAATTTCTTAGAGATGCAAGCACTAGCCATGCTTATATTTGGACAGAGTCAAGACTTGCATGACTTGTATAGATTGTATTGACTGACTCAATCTTTCACAGTCATTTAACAACATTGAGATGCCATTTTGTGGAAACATTTCATTAACACAGTCGTGAAAAAGGATAGAACTCTACCCAACAAGTGATCAGTATTTTTCAATGATAACAACATCTGCTACAAGCATACTACCAGCTTGCGTGCTCAGGGTAAAGAGGCTTGTTACCTCCCCTAAGCTTGTCTGCTTGAGTGACCAATTCTAATGATAGTTATAATGACCATCCATGTTCTACTGATAAATATTATACAGAAACAGTCCTTTGTGACTTGCTCAAATGTGCATTGTCATATTAGAGTAATAAGTAACCTTCAATAGCAAGCTGAATTTGCCTTAAAACAGTCTTGCAACATGAAGACAGTGTAAGAACCACCATTGCATTGCAGGTTGCTATGGATCAGATATCAAATCTTTTATTTTGCGATTTCCATTTATGCTAATAACTCAAGCAGCAGAAATACTGGCACTGTAAGGGAGGACTTTTCATTGATAATCTTACATATCTTTGGTAATGTTTATAATCTCACCAGGGGCATACTTTATTGTGTGGTAGATGTGCACCATACACCCTGCAAAAATTAACCGTTTTTCTAGATTTATGCTAATTTCCCCAAATTTCTATTTATTGGTCATGTCACATAGCCCATCTTGTAGTGGGAACCCATTTTTTGATCGTGTTTCTGTATTAATTTACATCAATGGCCACCAAGTCATGATGAGGGTTTGTAGCAAATCTCGGGGCATTGTTTAGAAAGAAGGAACCAATCACCAGGTTCATTCAAATGAAGAAATAGCTGGGGGAAAAAGAAATAGCTGTGAGAAAATACCTTGAAATCATGCAAAGTCTCATCCACTCCACATCTGGTGGATTCAAGACCACATACTTCACTACAAGGCAAGTTTGCTTCTTCTTGTAGCAGAGTGTTGCCTTGAAAATGGCAACAGATGCAATGCAAATGCAAGCCCATGGCCATGAAGGGGAGTATCAAGTGGGCATGTTCCACCTATTAAAATTATAACCACCCCTCTCCCCTTGGTTAAAATATTGCTCGGATAATTTTTGTTATAATTTTTAATTTCAGGTAATGCCTAGATAATGTCATTATTGTAAATCAATCACTAAATGTCAGTGCTCTATTACATTATCAAATGCTATCCACAATAAGAATAGTTACTAGTAAGTTGAATTTCTAAAGTTTTGTTACCTAATCAATTGTCCCCCTGATAGCTCTTAACCCCCTAAAAGGCACAGCTGGCTATGGGCCTGAGTATATAGGAAATTGTGTAGAAGTATGAAGGGTGTTGTTATGAGATAGACTAAAAAGCATAAGTTGCTCACTAGAATGCATTGATCACATATCTGTCTAAGATTTGAAATAAGATTCTTTTAGTAGTTTACCGTATTTCCTCTTATTAGTGCCCTGGGTGCTTATTTAAAGATTCACCAACATTGTGCGGCTCTAAGTAGAGGATAGCACTAATAAGAGGGCAGCAATTATAAGAGGGCGGTGCTTATGAAAAATTCAAAATGATTATTAGCCTGAGTTCACAAACATTATTTTTGTCTGGTTATGAGAGATAAAAAATAATTCAGAAGCTTCAAGAATGTATTTTATTGTGTAATTACCCTTCTGTATGGTTTTTTCCCTTTTTCTAATTAGTACCACTTTTTTAGGTGCTGCGCTTATTAGAGGGGAGGTGCTTATTAGAGAGCAGTGCTAATAAAATAATTTTACTTCAAGGTGCGGTGCTAATTAGAGGATGCTGCTAATTTAAGGCCTGTTGCTAATAAAAGGAAATACGGTATCCTACAATGCATCTTCAAAGCTCATACTTTATTATGTTCAGGTTTGTATTGTGACAAAAGCATGACCAGGCTTTCATTTAAAGATTTTGGAAACTTGGTGCGTTTCACTGGACACTGAGATGAACTTCAATGCTGAGATGAATGTACACCATATACTTTATTTAGGTGAAATCATAGTCCATATTTGTATGACTCTTTGTTGTCCATGTCCAATCAAAAAATACCACTGAATCGTAATTTTTTGGTTGCAATGACAGTAATGCTCTTACTATAATCTGTTTCAGGATTTTGAGACTGATGATTCCTGCTATCAGTGACATTGAATACCCAGAAAGTTTGTCAGAGCGGAGAAAGTTGTGTCCTACCTTGGATGATAAGCACACTATGGCAGTGATTAGTGGGTTCCTTTTTGACTTCTTACTTCTTCCTTACAGGTGAGGGTTGAAAGTGTATTTGAAAAGCCAATATTTTATTTTGAATATAGTAGTGAATGAAAGACGTGCAAGAGAGAATGTTTATCTTTTTAGCATCACCTTTACTACTTGCCTGTTACCACCGTTTCAACATTGAGATGTCATTTAGTCTTCCACATGATGCATCTTCAGCTGTCAATGCCAGCAGAAGATTAATCAACAGTTCCATAACATTTGGTTGGTCTGCAACAGTCGATTAAAAGAATGTACAGGATTAAAAGAAGCTATCTGAAATTTCCATCATGATGATATATCCTCTGTTGTCTCCACCCTGTATTTGCAACCCCAATGACTCAAATTTTCTAACCTAGACAAAAATTGGGATCTTACCCATAATGGTATCTGCCAAATCTTAATGTATGCAAGTTTAATTCTTGATCCCAGAACGAAGAGTCAAATTGAAAAACATTACTGATTGAGGCATTTAATCCTTAACAAGAGTGTGTGAGAGATTCTGTAATTTGAGTTATAATTTTAGGTTAGTTGTAATGCTCATAGATGTTGATTATGTTTCATTTTAAGGAAGAGGCATTGGTTCCCAGAGTACCTGCCTGGTCTCCAAGTGGAACTTCTCTGTAGTGGCCTGCTTTTTAGTGTTTTGGTAGTAACAGCTATACTAGGTTATGGTCAAAAAGGCATTTCTGTAAATTTTGTAAAAAATTGCACCACAAATTTCCATGGATAAAATTGTGTTATAGTAAACTATGTTCATTATAGCATGTAGCATTATATTAAAGCTTCCTGTGTACCTGTATACCATGTACAAATAAACAAATAACATTGCAATTGTTTCCTGAAAGCCTATAGATGTTAAGTCTCAACAAGACAATGTGTGAGGCTGAT
>JAAAKM020006971.1:37704838-37772430 GCA_010016025.2 Alatinidae sp. Z8VKAUB7J3
AGGAGTCTAAATCTTTCATACTATGTAACGTCGATACTTACCTTATTATCAGAGTCTCCAATATCCTCAACAAATTTAGAGTTGATTTCCGACAGATGGGACTCCTTCTCGTAATTATTATCCCTGTCACTACGTCTCTTAACATATCCCCTTCGTACAGATTTAGGGTTCGATCCTCTTCACACTTTTTCATCAAACTGCATCTCGACAATGTCAGACATTTTGGAATGCATACAATATATTAGCGACAACTCTCTTAGCCTGGCTTGATATACTTCATGGTAAATAGCAGCTACTTGCTAAAATATAAAATGTCTTGCTGAGAGGAAACACTTTTAATTTTAGAACATGGAAAACCTCGTTTGCAATAGTTTTGTTTCCAATTTGACAGAATCGCAAAAGAGAGGGACATATTTATCAAACATCATACAATACACAGAATCACTACCCAGGTTTAAGCGTCCTAGAGGCTTTGCATTTAGTTATTAAGTTATGACATTTCACAGATCCTATTGAGGGTGGGTTCAGTCATCAGGACGAATGTTTGACAGTAGAACAGTTTTGCAATTGCGAATGTTAAATTATTCATATCTCTTTCTAAGGAATGCTAGCACTACGCCTTTATCATAGACGCTCTCTTGGGCCGAATGTGTCTTCGTCTACTATTTTCACTCACCCAAATTTGAAGTGTAGTTTCATTCTCTCAAGTTCTTGGGAATAATAATCAACATGATAAAGCAAATATGAATCAAGTTAGCAAATATCAAGATTTATTGGGAAAACGATAATACATGGGTATGTAAGTATGCAACATGATAACTTCCAGTCTCAAAATAGAAAACGCAAGAAAGATGGCGGTATAAAAATTTGAAAAACAATTACGGGCGTAATTACAAAAGATTGGAAACCTACTCGAGGGAACTTTTTTTATTTGTTTGCAATTGACAAATGAAAACAGCATGTTACTTATCAATGGCACATGAGTGGAAACAGTAGTCGTCCTTTTCTGTAAAGATTTAATTTCGCAACAAGCATGCAGCCTTTGCTTAACAGTAGCGCAGAATCCCACTTCAGTCCCTGGGTTTTGTTCTATGACATTCGAAATCTTACCAAGACACTTTACTTTCCAATCAAAAAAATGTGTTTAAAAATCTTCTTAGGATAGGGTTTATTTTGCCAAAATTTCATTTATTTGTCATAGACTGATTTTCACGCACAAATAAGGAAAGATATTTAAGTTTGTTGTATTTATGATGCTTCAATTAAGCTATAAGAACCAAACTAAACTAAAGCGAAAGAGTTACATGTTTTATGTGCTCAAGAGCAAAGATCACCGCACCACCAGTATGGGATCGAGCTTTAATTTTGTGTTTCAAAGAACAATTTGTCACTCGATAAAAATGTTACTTAAAAAATTTATTTTGAAGGGGATCATAGAAAAATATAACTAATGATGACTAATAAAATAATCGTCCTAGTTATCTTTAAATAACGTCAACATCATTATCATCGTCATCGTCGTCATCATCATCATCATCATCATCATCATCACTACTATTATAGCTATGACTGTTGTTGTTAGTGTTGTCTGTGTTGTTGTCATTATGATTGCATTATTGTTAGAGTAAATTTTTCACAACTATCACAATAACGAGGAAATTACAGGAGAACCTTTAACATTGAAATAATATTGCAGCTGTGTTTTTTTCTTTCAATCAGAAGATCGACGAAGGAAGTACACTAGCCGTTGATTCACAAGGCAGGATAGTGGCATAGCTAAAGTAAAAGAGCCAGGACAAGCATTAAGTATCATTCGAGAAACATTAAAAAGGCAGTTGTTGCAGACTGGAGAATTGCAAACAAAAGTCAAGGTAAAAACACGGGGATCTGTAAAGTGTGAAATCAGAAACGAAGCACGAATCACAATCTTTCCAATTTTTATTGTCTATCACCACTAGCAACAACCCTTTTTATAATTGTAGGAATGGGATCATTCAGCGGTAAACTAACTACTGCAAGGCATGTGTTCAAAAGCATCAGACGGGATGCTTTCTCACGAGGGTATCCTCTCTTCCAGATACTGATTTAATACTAATGACGGAAGTCAGATAGGAAGTCAAATTTCTGATTCATAATACAAGCGCTGATGCAGATTACATATCGGGCAAGTACTTCCAATTTGTAGAAGTATTTGGCTTACGAAAATAAAATATTGTGCCCTTCTATATGGGAGATATAAGATTAAACAAAAAAGCGAGAAATTATTCGAACTGCGACGCTTTGAAAAAAAACGGTGATGTGCCTGATATTAGTAAATTATAGGACATCATCATTTAACAATCGTATTTCCATTCTCTATTTTTTAAAGATAATTAAAAGTTAACGCTGACTTCTTCTTTGTTGGTTAGCAAGATGCATCCAGTCACAACCAAACCACAATAAAGGGAATTCAGTAAATAATATAGTATGACTGCATATTAAGGCTGAAGGCTTAATTGTAAAAAAAAATTAATTCCAGTTTGCCGTAGCACAGAAAGTTGTAACTCGGTGTACAGATCTATATATATCTAGAGTGTATCAGAGCCAAATATGAAGGATTTCTGTCAAGCTTTTTCGGATATAAAATAGGGGGCAGATTCTGAAAAGGTGAAAAAATTTTTGAAATTCCGAAAAAAATAAAAAAATAGTTTGTGCCATAAGCTGAAGTTCGCTAGAGAATCTTATATAACAATATATGCAAAATGATTATTAAAAAAATCACATCTTTAGATGAATATTATACCAACAGTGAATTAAGAGTTATATTTTTGATGTTTGGAGGATATTTCATAGCCATAATGCTCAAAATAATTAAAAACCGGTTGATTATAAGTGAGCAACCATTTCGGTTGTTTCAAATCTCATACATTTTAGAAAATAATTTTCTCAAAATCTTAAATATCATGTCTACATACAACGTATACATTGAGAAATAACCTAGATATACTAAAAGCCTTTAAAAAATCAAAATGTACTTCAAAAAGTATGTTTTAAGGCCTTTTTCCAAAATTTTTGAAATTTTTTCAATATTGCGAAACATTTCATAGCCATAGATGACGTCATTCACACCAAATTAAAAAAATTTTTTTTTCAACTTGTTGAAAAAGAGTTAAACTAGAAATGTGCCAAATGTCTTTGTAATAACATTGGTCGATATAAAGTTATAGTGTTTGGTGGTTGGATCTTGGATCTCTTTTCTTGACATATTATCAACAGTGTGATATTTGTTATATATCAACAGTTTGTAATCAATTCTTAATAAAAAACGTTTCTTGATTTGTTTTTCAGGCGTTTTAAAAATTGTCTCTCCTGAATTTGAAACCTCGAGTTGCTTAACTTGTTGATTAGATTTTGGACCAAATTGAGGCCTCACACCTAAGCAACTGAGTTGCTTATAAAAAACCCGTGTACTATAGGACATCTCCACTATTTTTCTGCTAAATTTACAACTCCTAGAGATGACCATAGAACCAATTTTGACTGTAGTAAGTGACCTCGCTTCTCTCGGACAATAATTTTCAATTTCCATGTATAATTTATTGCCACCGCTTCCTGTATAAATAGCCCATGAACTCGCTTCTTGTCTATTATTTTAGTTGCAAGTCCAGCCAATGGAGTCCTCTACGAGCAATGGAACGATCTCCAAGGATACGAAATATCAGACCTTAGTCCTATGACGTGCAAATTTCCTCATTCTCCAGATGAGACTTCAGTTTTGAAGAAAACTGAATTTCAATATGATAATGGCAAGAATAAGGGCGCAAGAATGAGGGTATGATGAAAGAAAGAAATAGATTATTTACTCGGCTAATTACCAATTAATCGATTAATTATTTGACTAACTTGTTTGATGGTATTATTGATTGCTTCGTCTGTTGATTGGTTAGTAGGCTGAGTGTTATAGAGAGAACTGCATCAGTTATAGCAGAACTAGTTAAGACATCATAAAATAATATTGATTTATAAGTGTGCAGTTAGATCGATGGATCGATGGATGGATCGATGGATGGATGCATGGATGGATGCATGGATGGATGCATGGATGGATGCATGGATGGATGCATGGTGAAATGCATGGATGGATGCAGGGATGGATGCATGGATAGATGCATGGATGGATGGACGGATGGATGGATGGATACATGGATGGATGGATGCAAGGATGCATGCATGGAGGGATGCATGGATGCATGCATGGAGAAATGCATGGATGCATGCATGGAGGGATGCATGGAGGGATGCATGGATGCATGCATGGATGGATGACTGTGCTGGACTGCCTGTGTAATCAATAGTGATTTGCACACTTCACAAAACAATATGTTTTGAATGCTTTCGCAGACTACCGCGGCAGGACCCGTCCGGCTGCTCCGATACGATGCCGGCGCTCGGCGGCGAACTCCCGCAGCCGGAGGGCCGGGCGCTCCTCGGGCGACAGCGACAGCACGTAGGCCACCAGCGCCCAACGGTCGGCCTCGTCCGCCAGGGCGTCGCCGTAGGAGGGCATCGGCGTGCCGTCGAGGCCACCGACGAACGTCCGGTACACGTCCTCCGGCTCGTGGCCGTTGCGGAACGTCCACTTGTAGGTGAGGTCGCCGACCGCGATCGGCTCGCCCCAGTGGTCGCGCAGGCCGGGGGCGGAGCTGCCGTCCCCTCGGCCCCCGTCGCCATGGCAGGCCGCACACTCGAGCCGCCCGTACAGCTCCCGACCGCGCGAGGTGAGCGCCGACAGATCGGCCGGGACCGGACCGACGGCAATCCTCCGCGGCTCGTCTCCCTCGGCCCGGGCGGCGGTGAAGCGCTCGGAGAACAGCGTCAGGTAGAGCGAGACGTCTCGGATCTGGTCGTCGTCGAGGAACTGTCCCCAGGCGGGCATGGTGGTCCCCGGCACGCCCTCGCGCACCACGCGCTCGACGTCCCCGAGGGTCGGCAGCTCGCCGCCGTGGGTGGAGCGGAACTTGTAGATGCCCTGGCGGAAATCGCGCGGCTTGATCTCGAACCCGCGACCGAGGAAGCCCTGACCGTCCCCCGCTGCACCGTGACAGGCGACGCACTGGGCGAGGTAGACCTCGCGGCCGCGGCGCAGCGACTCGGCCGCGGGGTCGTCCTCCGGCACCGCTGCGGCGGGTGAGTTCGGATCGTACTTCGCCCCGGCCACCTCCCCGGCGCCCTCGGCCGCGTAGGCGATACGCTCGAGCGCCCGGGGGGGCGGTCCCTGGCGCGCCCAGTCGCCGGTCGAGGCGAAGCCGTGGCCGAAGCGGTCGTACATCTCGAAGAAATCGACCGCGCGACAGTCGGTGAGTACCTCGCGCAGCTCGTGGTAGTAGCGCTCGAACGAGTAGGTGAAGGCGACGCCTTGACCGCCGAGCAGGTGGATCTCCGCGGCCTCGGGGTCGACCACCGCCTCCTGATGGAACAGGTAGCGGTAGTACGGGCTGGATTCGCCGCCGACATGCTCCAGGAACTCCACCCAGGGAGCCGGCGAGCTCGGGTCGATCTCGGTCAGCCGATCCTTGACGTTGATCCCGTACACGCCACCGTGGCGCTCGAAGAACTCCGGGAACATGGTGTCCATCCATCGGTGCTCGCCGATGACGTGGCCGATCGCGAAGCCGAATCCGGCCAGCGTGTCGCGCTCCCAGTGCGAGCCCGGAGCCCAGTGGAACACGACACCGCCGGCCGGGCCGTCCCAACCCGTACCCCCGTACTGCTCCACCTGGTGCTCGGCTATCTTGTTGTTCAGGGCCCAGTAGACGAAATCGAGCCACCTCGGATCGCCGGGCACCAGGGTCAGCTCGTCGTCGGTCAGGTCCTCGTCGGGGTTGTAGGAGGTCCGCACCCCGGAGCACGAATCCCTCCACTGCCCGGAGGACCAGGCCAGGGAGCTCAGATGCTCGCGGTTCGAGATACGACCCTCCGGGCCGGCCTCTCCCTCTCCGTCGCGACGGCCGGCATCGCAGCCGATTCCGACCAGCAGCAGCAGGGCAGGGCCCCAGTGTCGTGTCCACCCGATCCGATCCATCCCGGTTCACCTCGCTCGGGCCGTCGGCCGACCCCGGATCTCGTTCTCTGGATGAAGGAGCCCAATATTTGATATCGGACTCCTTTATCCTTTTTTAATTCGATCCGTCTCGGCTGTCAAGAGGTTCGGCGCGAAGCGGCCTTCGGCCACGAGGAGGCTCGATGTTCTCTCAAACCGCGGAATACGCGCTGCGGGCCGTGGTCTGGCTGGCGTCGCATCCGGACGACTGCCCCCTCGGGGCGCAGCGGATCGCGGCCGGAACCCAGGTCCCGTCGAGCTACCTGGCGAAGATCCTCCAGGAGCTGGCGAAGGCCGGTATCGTATCGTCCCGACGCGGCGTCGGCGGCGGCTTCGATCTGAGCCGCCCGGCCGACGAGCTCACCGTGCTGGAGGTGGTCGACGCGGTCGACCCGTTCCAGCGGATCACCGGCTGTCCGCTCCAGCTCGCCACCCACCGGGAGCGGCTCTGCCCGATGCACCACCGGCTCGACGAGGCGTTGGCGGTGGTCGAGGACACCCTGCGCCGGACTCGGGTGGCCGACATCCTGAAGTCGCCGACCCGACCGCTGCCGATGATCGAGTCGAGCTGAGCGGCGTCGCCCCGCTCAGTCGATCAGCAGCTCGTCGACGAACACGAACCCCTCACCGCCGGCGCCCGGGTGCCAGTCGGGGACGATGCCGTAGCGCTCCGCGCGCACGCGCACGTAGCGCGCCTCGACCGGCTCGATCTCGGCCGTGAGCTCGCGGGTGACGACACCGCGTCGGTCGTCCGGCAGGTCGTGCCCGAAACGCGCCCGCTCGACGAACGACTCGCCGTCCACCGAGGTCGACACCACCACCGCACGCGGCATCCAGATCCACGACCGCACGTCCTGCAGGAAGCGCGCGCCGAGCCGCGCGACCGGACGGAGCTCGCCGAGGTCGACGGTGGCGACCAGGTCGGCGTCGTCGTACCCCTGCCAGCCGCCGAGCCGCCAGTCCTCCGCTCCGGGGAGGCCGTCGACCAGGGCGTCGGCGCCGCCGGCCGTGTAGCGCGGGTTGGGCTCGGTATCGAGCCGCACCTGCCAGTCGTTCGGGATGCGGTGGAAGCGAGCGGTGACGGTCGGGCTGCCCTCGCGCCCGCGCGCCGCGTAGAAGTGCACCGTGGTCGACTCGGTGAACACCAGCGGACCGTCGACCGGGCGCCAGCTCCCGGCCGGAGTCCCGGCCGGGCGGTAGTGGACGACCGCCTCCGGCTCGTCGCTCACCAGCTCCACCTCCAGGCGATCCCGGAAGCGGTCGTCGGGCGCCCGCACGTAGGGAGCGGCGAGCACCTGCGGCGGTCGCGCGCCGCTGTAGGGACGGTGTGGCGCCGCCGATCCCCAGCGGCCGTTCCACTCCGGGCCGACCTCCAGGTGGAGCTCGCCGCCGGAGGCGATCTCGGTATGGGCGATCGCACTGCGCCGATAGGGCTTTCCGTTCAGCCGGGCGGCGTTCACGTAGCGCGTCCCGGACGAGGCCCCCGGAGCTTCGATCGCGAACGGCTCGCCGCCGGGCGGGCGGAACACCACGCGCTCGAACAGCGGCGAGCCGAGCACGTACTCGTTCGAGCACGGTGTCACCGGGTACAGCCCGATGGCCGACAGCACGTACCAGGACGACATCTGCCCGCAGTCCTCGTTGCCGCTCAGCCCCTCGGGGGTGGGCGCGTAGAGGGTGTCGAGGATGGTGCGCACCCGCTCGGCGCTCCGATCGGGACGGCCGGCGTAGTGGTACAGCCACGCCATGTGGTGACTCGGCTCGTTGCCGTGGGCGTACTGGCCGACCATGCCGCTGATGTCGGGCACGTGCGGACCGAGCGGTGCGGGGTCGGCCTCGAACAGGCGGTCGAGCCGCTCGACGAACGCGGCGTCGCCGCCGAGGGCGTCGATCAGGCCGCGCACGTCGTGGGGTACGAAGAAGCTGTACTGCCAGGCGTTGGCCTCGGTGTAGTGACGATCGGCACGGCGCGGATCGAACGGCTCGACCCAGCGCTGGTTGCGACGGGCGCGCATGAAGCCGGTCTCCGGGTCGAGCACGTGCCGCCAGGCCTGACTACGACGCGAGAAACGCGCCGCCGTGGCGGCCTCGCCCCGGGCGCTCGCGAAGCGCGCGATGCAGGCGTCGTCGTAGGCGTACTCGAGCGTCTTCGAGACCGACTCCGAGTCGTCGTCGGCGCCGACGTAGCCCTGACGCCGGTACGCCTCGAGGCCGAAGTGGTCGCGCTCGGCCGAGTCGAGCATCGCCTCCAGGGCGAGCTCGGCGTCGAACGACCGGATCCCCTTCGCCCACGCCTCCGCGATCACCGACACCGAGTGGTAGCCGATCATCGTGTCGGTCTCGTTCGCCGCCAGCTCCCACACCGGCAACCGCCCGCCCTGCCGGTAGTGCGCCAGGAAGGTCTCGACCATCTCGCCGACCCGCTCGGGTGCGATCAGGGTGAACAGGGGGTGGGTGGCGCGGAAGGTGTCCCAGAGCGAGAACACGGTGTAGTGGCGCCGTCCCTCGGCGACGTGGATCGCCTGGTCGAGACCCCGGTAGCGACCGTCGACGTCGGAGTACAGGTTGGGCGCGACGAAGCTGTGATAGAGCCCGGTGTAGAAGTTCCTCCGCTCGGTCTCCGTGCCGCCGTCGACCTCGACCCGACCGAGGACCTCGTTCCAGCTCGACCGGGCCCGTGAGCGCACCCGCTCGAGGTCCCATTCGGCCCATTCGGCGTCGAGGTTGCGACGTGCGCCGTCGACGTCGACGGCCGAGATGCCGACCTGCACCGTCAGCTCGCCACCGCCGGCGCCGAACGACAGCACGGCCTGGAGCGCACGCCCGTCGAGCGCCTCGGCGTCGGGTCGGCGCTCGCCCCCCTCCGCGAGCACGGCCGAGAACGGCCGCGAGAAGCGCGCCACGAAGTGGACCCACTGATCGAGGGCCCAGCCGGTGGAGCGCCGCACCCCCTCGATCTCGCGGTCGTTCACCACCCGCAACGACGACTCCAGCACCTCGTCCCGGTGGACGAGATCGACGATCACGTGCCCTTCCACGCCCTCCGGGAAGCGGTAGCGGTGCAGCCCCGTCCTGTCGGTCACGGTCAGGTCGACGGCGACGTCGTAGTCGGCGAGCTCGACCGAGTAGTGGCCGGGTGCGGCGCGCTCGGTGCGCTTGTCGAAGCGCGACGCGTAGCCGGCGTCCGGCCCGCCGACGGCCCCGTTCGCGAGCTGCGGCTCGCCGGTGACCGGCATCAGCAGGACGTCGCCGTAGTCGGAGATGCCGGTGCCGCTCAGGTGGGTGTGCGAAAAACCGTACACGACCGTGTCGGTGGCGTGGTAGCCGGAGCAGCCGTCCCATCCCTCCAGTCGGGTGTCGGGGCTGAGCTGCACCATGCCGAACGGCACCGTGGCCCCCGGGAAGGTGTGCCCGTGGGCGCCGGTTCCGACGAACGGGTCGACGTAGCGGGCGAGATCGTCGGGAGGCGCCGCCGAAACGAGCGAGGCGACGATCGCGAGGGTACCGATGCACGGGGTCGTGGTCTCGATTCTCATGTCGAGATTCTACACGGGCGCGTCCGAAACGCGGTCGCTCGGAGACGCCGCGTGAACCGCCGGCGGCCCGCTCGGATCGATCACAAGGCTCTCACCTGTCGTGGGTCGGAGCCGATCGCCCGGGCGCTGGTCGAGAGCAACCCGCCGGTGCTCCCGTACGCGCTCGAGGTGCTGGCCGACGGCGACGGCCCCTGACCGCGTCGGCGGGGGCGCGTCTAGCGGTCGGCGAAGCGGCGGTAGAGGGCGTAGGTCGCCGCCGCGGCCACCACGAACAGCAGCGCCGGGACGACGTAGCTCCAGAACGGCCCGTCGATCGGCGGCTCGGCGGGGATCGGCCGGGGCAGGTTCATCGCGCGTCCTCGCGGCGGTCGCGATCCGCCTCCGCCCGGCGGCGTCGCCACGCCCACCAGGCCAGGCCGAGCCCGAGGAACGACGCCGCGTAGGCGATGCTCATCCCGATCAGGGTGACCAGCCCGCGCTCCATCTCACACCTCCCCTTCGGAGGACGACGCCCAGCGCTGTCGTCCCTCGAGAGCGTCCACGTAGCCCGCCTGCCGGGTCTCGTACTCCGCCGACACGGCGCGCAGCTTCGGGTCGATCACCCAGTACACGATCCCGGTCCCGACGACCGCCACCGCGAGCAGCCACAGCCCGCGCCACTGCAGCAGCAGCACCTGGGTGAGACCGAACATCAGGCAGGCGTAGACGATCGGGGACAGCACGATCGCCACCGTGTCCTCGCGCGTCCAGCGCTCGGCCGCGGCCGGAGTCCACTGTCGCCGGACGAACGGCCGCGGGCCCGGCTCGGGCTCGGCCGGCGGGTCGTCGGTCAGCCGACCCCGACGCACCGCCTCCCGGTGGACCGGCCCCCACCAGCCGAGCGGCCGCGCCATCACGTAGTAGTCGACCAGGTGGTCCATCGGCTCGGGTCGGGTCAGCAGGGTGGTCGGCAGGAACACGACCGCGCCGAGCACCAGCAGGCTCCAGAACTGGAGGTGCTCCGGCAGCGGCGGGATCAGGCCGAAGGCGGGGAGCACCCACACCACCAGCCACGACAGCCCGAGGTTCGCGATCCAGGCCGACAGGTAGCCCCAGGCATTGAAACGCCACCACACGACCTGGAGGATGTTCGGCAGCCAGATGCCGGCCATCATCAGCCACAGGGCGAAGATCAGCCACTGGGTGATCTCCTCCATCATCAGGCCGTAGAAGAACGAGCCCAGCAGCAGCACGACGGTCGCCGCGCGCCCCATCCAGACCAGTCGCTCGGGGCTCGCGTCCGGGTCGACGTAGCGCTGGTAGAGATCGCGGGTGAAGTAGAGCGCGCCCAGGTTGAGGTGGCTCGAGATGGTCGACAGGTGGATCGCGAGCAGGGCGCCGAGGAACACGCCGACGAGACCGGTCGGCAGCAGCTCCAGGCCGAGCCGCAACCATCCGAGCTCGTACTCCGCGACCTCGGTCAGGCCGGGCACGAGCACGAAGAAGGCGAGTATCGAGGCAGCCCACAGCGCGTTGCGGACGATCGTCACCGCGCCACCGACCCACAGACCGTAGCTGGCGTCGCGCAGGGTACGGGCCGACTGGATCCGCTGAGCCTCGACGTACCAGTCGACGCTGGTGCCCATCCCGAAACCGCCGAGCACCGAGATCACCAGCATGGTCAGCCACCAGACCACGGAGAACTCCCCGCTCGCCCAGCCGGTGAAGGCGAGCGGATCGAGACGCCACGACTCCCCGAGGTCGACCAGACGCTCGGTGATCGCCGCCGGGCCGCCGGCCGCCGCCAGCCCGACCATCGACACCAGCACGATGGCGAACACCGCGACGATCCCCTGCAGGAAATCGCCCATCACGACGCCCCAGTAGCCGGCCGCCAGGGTGTAGACGGCGGTGATCAGGCTGGGGATCACCAGGCCGACCCACAACGGCCAGCCGAACACCAGCTCGCCCACCTTGCCCATGGCGATGCCCACCCAGCCCAGGATGAACATGTTCATGAACACCTGCCAGCCCGCCAGCCAGCCGCGCAGCAGCTCGGCGCCCAGGCCGCTGAATCGGACGAGCTGCCATTCCGCCTGGGTGTAGGCGAGCGAGCGTCGGAAGATACGCGCCGACACGAACGCACCGATCGCGGTCCAGGCGGAGAAGAACGTGTACCACAGGCCGCGCAGGCCGTGCGCGTAGACGACGCCGGTGATCCACAGCGGCGTGTCGGTGGCGGTGTGAGTGCTGAACACCGACGAGGCCGGCAACCACCAGGGCAGGCCGCGTCCGGCGAGGAAGAAATCGGACTGGGAGCGGCGCGCCAGTCGATAGAAGAAGAACGCGCCGCCGACCATCAGGGCCAGGAAGGCAGCGGTCCAGAACAGGTCGAGCCCGGTGAATCGGATCACGGCACCCCTCGCAGCCGACGTCGGCGGTCCGCGGCCATTCTACACGCCCGCTGGCGGGAGCCGTCGAGAGGCGGCGTGTCGACGATCGGAGACAGCCGATCTCCATCCCCGTTCCGCGGTGCCGGAGTCGTGACCTATGATGGTCTGCACGTCACCCGGAGGAGGCCCCGATGCGTCGCCACGTCCCGATCACCGCGCTCGTCGTCGCCCTGGCGACATCCCCCCTGACCGGACAGTCGCTGCTCCGGACCTGGGACGGCGAGGCCGCCGGCGACGCCTTCTTCGGCGAGGAGGGCTTCGGCGGTGCGGTCGCCGGAGCGGGAGACGTCGATCTCGACGGAACCCCGGACATCGTCATCGGTGCCAGCGGCCACGACACCTTCGACGGTGCCAACGCCGGCAAGGCCTACGTCTACTCGGGAGCCGACGGAGCGTTGCTCTGGAGCTGGACCGGTCAGAATGCGCTCGCCAGCTTCGGCAGCACCGTCGGCTCGTCGACGGACCTCGACGGGGACGGCGGACGGGAGATCCTGATCGGCTCCCAGGCGTACGATGCCAAGGCGGGCGACAACGCCGGCCGCGCCTACACCTACTCCGGCTCGGACGGCGCTCTGGGCGTGAGCTGGATCGGCGAGGCGGCCGTCGACAACTTCGGTCGGGCCGTGGCGGCGGCCGGCGACGCGGACGGCGACGGTGTCGGGGACGTGATCGTCGGCGCCCTGTACCACGACGGCCCCGCCGGCGCCGACTCGGGCAAGGTCTACCTCTACTCGGGCGGCGACGGCACACCGATCTGGACGCGCACCGGCCAGGTCGAGGGCGAGCTGTTCGGCGAGGCGGTGGCGGGAACGGGCGACGTGAACTCCGATGGTCGCGCCGACGTCCTGGTCGGCGCGCCGGGACACGATACGCCGGGCGGTCCCGACGCCGGACGGGTAGATCTGCTGTCGGGCATGGACGGCTCGACCCTGTGGTCGTTCGAAGGCGAGCTGCCCGACGCCCGTCTGGGAGCCGCCGTCCGCGGCCTCGACGACGTCGACGGCGACGGCATCCCGGACGCGCTGGCAGGCGCCGACGGCGGCCGCGGTGATATGGAGTATGCTTGTGGTTATCCCAGAAGCTCAATCCAAGGAAGACAGAAGCTATTATGACTGTGTTAGAGCAGGTGTATGAGACGCAATCACGGAAACAAGCAAGAGGATTGGAGGAAGATGGAAGATATGGAGTATGCTTGTGGTTACCAAAACGACTAATACACGGTTTTATCACATTGCATCATCGGTAAGTAAAAAGAGAAGAATGAGACATTTTGGGTATGAATATACATTCGTAGTAATGGGTGATCGCTGGAAAGAACATTTGACAATTAAATACGAGGACGGGTAGACAGATTAAATACAAAAACTGAAAAGCCATTATGAACGTCAAAAAGCAATAACGCTCCGATGGTCTGAAGACTTCACCAGTATTCAAGGGCCCTTGAAAGACACTGAACATGTGTTAACATTTATGAAAAATTCGTTACACAAACTTACTGGAAATTTGAAAATTTACAATACTTAACTACTACCTGAGGGCAGAAAATCGTAAAACTGCAAAACACTAGCTGTGGTCAAAGTCACCCAGGCAAAAGGAGTTACTACAAAAATATTACACGCTTAATTTCGTCCTAGTGTTTCCTATGGGTTTATTTTTGGAAATAGAAAAACTAAACTTTCTTTGACATTGGACAAAATGAAAGCGATGCCGCTAGATCACTATTTCCCCCGTTTCCAACTGTTCAGATATATAACCTGACTGGGGCATGGAACTTTGCAGTCGGTTAATAGGTACCACAGTACCTTTTAAGAAAAACTTGTGTTCTTTCCGAAATATCGATGGGGATGAAGCGAGTTGAGTGTAGGATGGGAAATTGGGTCACAAAGGACCAGTCGCTTCACCGTTCTCAGGATCTTTCATGACCACTACAATTACCTGTACCTATGTGGAAACTGTAAGACAAGATACCTCTTCAAGCGCTAAGACCGATATGTTGAAAAAGTTGGTTCGTGGTATAAAATTTGAATATTGCGTTGAGTAACGGATTCATTTTGCTAACGGGTCCAGTTCTCTCAGTAGAGTTTACAGAAAACCCTCATTTACGGGACAATATACGCGCTCGGGCTCGTTTTGCCCTAAACTCGCAAAAACCAATCTCATCGCTACTTGAGTTCACCATACTCTTATTATTTGCTCAAAAAGTAAACTTGATGAGGAATTAGCCAACATCCAAACCATCTTTCTAGAAAACGGCTACCCAGAAAATGTAATCAACAAATGTCATTTCCAATCAAATTGCCAATTTTCTTCTGACCCAAATTTTCTAGGACGTGTTTTGGTATTGTCTTTTCCTATAAATCCATCGTATAATCTTTCTCACTTCACTCCATACGATTGCTGTGATCAGTGCATGGCAAAGACGTTTAGCAAAATGAACCTGCTATTCAACGCAAACCTATATGTTTGCTTCCCCTTGAGTTAGAAAAATGGGACACACATGACCAGCCTTCATTATAGTCAGAGTCTTTATGACCAAAGCTATTATCACTATACTTTTTGAAACTGGAAGACAGGACCCTTTTTTAGAGGGCCAAGACATTAATGTCACTTCCCCTGGTGATTGAAAGCAGCCACACAATAGCTCTTACGAAACACGAAAGCTCTTCTAAGTCGCAATGTCATATTTGATATTTAGACTTATTACTACATAAATACATTAAAATCTATCTTGAAAACAAACACCCGGGTACTCGAAAAATATTGCCTGCAATTTATATACAATCAAGAAACTGGATATACGCCTATTATAAACGCGTGGCATACCATCTACTCTCTATCCTTTGCAAGGAATTCTGGTGATCTTTTACAGGTAAATTACCCTGAACACCGAGATCCTTGTATAACTGTGGCTTAGCTTATTCTAGGAGATGCTTATTTCATGAATATGGCTCCATTTATTAGTACTCTAACATTTATAAACGGAAACTACTAACAACAAAATTATTGTGAATTGAAAAACAGACTTCAAGCCCTGTCGTTCCTACCCTTTTATGGACAACGCCCCTAAACTCTTCTTCTAATGTCCTCGTGCCCCTAAAGCTTACGGTTGTGATTTTATATAATTTTTAAGTAAAAGTTACCAAAAAATTGTGTTATCACATTTTATTAACATCTAAATACAAGCGTAAAATTTATATAAAGACGAACGATTACAAGAATATAAAAGTGCAGGAACTGTACACAACCTTTATACTCTCTGACGCAGGTGACATTTTCATTTAACATGAAAGGGCTGATGTTCAGAAGTTAATAAGCAAATTTAAATTGAATGTTCTTTGTGTTCCTGTATCTTGTTTAGACGTCTCTCAAACGTGGCACTCCGTCGCTGACAATATCCTTATACATGTCTACCGCTGCACCCAAGCGATTTCGTGATTTTTTCTTGTTTTACAGAATATTAATATAAACTCACGTAGCTACCCCGAAAAAAAATCTCCTCCTGGAATGCTATTTCGAACCCCCAAGGGGAGCAAGTACCTCCAACCACTGTAATTTAACTAATTTCCAATTCTAGCCTACCAAAATCTTTTTGAAATATGTAAGGTAATACGAGCCTTAAACACTACCTGCGCGTTCATAAACGAAGCTAAGTTATACTCGGGTAGACTTTCAACAGAGTAGTACCAAGCTATTACTGTACGGCATAAATTCTACTGCTCGGTAACAGATTACGTTTCGGATAAAATTCACAACTGCTACCGCGCGGCCAATGTACTAAGAAAGCTCGGACACAATAATGTCAAACTGAGCGTCAGACTTGCTACTAATACGTTGTGCAAATTTGGGACAAGTTTTAAGCAAAACTATAATTCTGAATATATTTTGAAAGCGGGATAATTTTGCGAGATTTAAAAGGATTAAGCAAAAACATTTCTGGACAATTACACAGTAATTGAGAAGCTTTAAGTCTTTCGTACATATTGTAACACGTAATGGACCTAGTTTATTTGAGTTGCCATTCAGCGGCAAAATACGTTTAAGATAAAAATATAGCAAGGTATAACCATCTGTATACATTCTCCTGCTCGGTAAAAGAGTATGTTTTAGATAAAATTCGCGACTGCTAATGCTCGGCAAACATATGTTAATTACCAAAAGGTCCGGCATACTAATTTGGTACCATAAATTTCTGAAAAGAAAGTCAGACTTATTACTAAAATGTTGTGCAAATTCGGGACAAGTCGGCAACAGAACAATAATTCTGAGAATCTTCTCTTGGCAGCGAAATAACCTTTTGAGGGATTTGAAAGGATTGGACACAAGCTTTTCTGAACAATAACACAGTAATTATTAAGCCTAAAATCTTTCGTATACAATGCAGTAGTGTTTGAACCTTGGGTATGTACCTTACCATTCAGCTACAGAATACATTAGAGATAAAGGTAGAGTTTTGGCTGTCTAGTGTAAGTTTAAGATGCAAGATAATTTCTAGTGAAAAAGTTAACTATAAAAACGACGATCAACATCAAACATCAAGGCAATTGACTGCAGAACGTGACAACACCGTATCACAAAAACATATTTTCCGATTGGTAACCAGCGGGTTTCTAGGTCGTCTGTGGGTTAAGGGGTGGCGCTCATTATCTACTGACAGTGCAGAAAAAATTGCAGACATTGCAAAAATTGTTGTCTGTTATATAAATGCGTTGTTTAACGGACTGATAAAAATATATCAATTCAAATTTACACGGTGCTATGGGTTATTTTGCGAGCGGGATAGATATCGGGAAATAGGGAAAACATCCATAGTAAGATCACGTTCTACATTTCACTCTCCACTAGACATACTGTCAATCCTACTAAAACTAGATTTTCCAACAAAGGGAGTTATCAGGGAATGTTACTATTATTTTCGAGCAAAGTTCTGGTTGCCGATGCAAGCTCTTTGGCTCTTGTGGCAAGAACCTTGTGATTGCGGGAACCGGTGCTACCGAGTCGATTGGCAACATCTTCAGTAAAGCCTAATAGTCTTTGTACAGCTTCCTTGTAACCGTTTCTCTGTTTTTCCTCTGTTGCTATCATGTTGTCAAGCAACTCAATGCGTTGCAAGATCTCACTGTTATTTTTACATCCCTTTTTCTTTGCCAGTTTTAGCTCCTTCAGTTCTGTTTCCAGGCGTTGCAATTTGTGCAGATTGTCTTCCTTTTTAGCTTCCAAATTCCTAACATTGTTATAATTTCTCAGTTCCTCCTGCGACTGTCGCCAAACATCTTCTGCAGCATTCAGTCTCTGACTTTCCTCAAATAAACTAGCTTGTAGCATAGCTTCACGCCTTTGCAAGCTTTTTAACTTTTCTAAAAGGTGTTCTTTCTCTTCGGCATATGTATCCATTTCATGTGATAACTTCTCCCACATTTTGTGAGTTTCTCCTCTCCGGTTGTGCTCGCTGTGCGCCTCATTACGATATCTTGTTGTAACCTCATATTCAGATCCACTTTCTGCATTTTTCTGAGTCCCTTGTCCCTTACGACTGTTAGACGGCGCTCGAGGAATATGATAATCGACATCTGCAACAGCAGTCGATGTTTGCGTAGCCCTGTTAATGTGACGATGCCCTTGATATGATTGCTTGGCCTCAGCACTACGCCCTCTCCTTCCTCTCATTGCACTGTCTCCAACGCCAGACCGTGTCCTTTCCGACGTATTCAAGATCCTATTGCCGTACAGAGCGTCTACAGATTCACTGCCTTCTGAATCGTGATCATCAAAATGTTCTTCTGTGTGTTTTGGTCTCGGCGGAGGTTCCACAAACCGGTTTACTTCCTTAGACGATCTAAATTTTCTCGACCTCTCCATTAAATCTGCTGATTGAACAATTTCTTCCAAATCAGAGTCTGCAGCATCCTCATCTTCCGTTCGTCTGAAGTTCATTTTCCTCGGGCGTCCTCTTTGTATCCTTCTGAAAGACACTTGCCTTTCCAAACTAGTTGTGCGTCCAGTCCTTTTTCTTTTGATACTCTCTGATCGTACAATAGACGTATCGCCAACAGTTGTTCTCAGTTCCCTAAAAACAACAGCTTCATCTTCTAATGTATCTTCGCTCGAGTCACGTCGGGGACCAAAGCCACTATCACCATCCACGCTCAAGCCACTCTGGGACTCTAAACCATCCCGGGAATCTTTATCACTCCGGGGGTAACCAACGATGTTATCTAGGTACTGTTTAAGTCTTTTTTTACTGGCTGCTTTAATCTGCTCATTTTCCTTCCTAAATGTCTTTCCAGGGGAAGTCACAGATACTTTCTGTTCTAAATGACTGCCTTCTCGATTTGATCGCTTTAAGATATTCGTGACTGCATCACTGTCTATTTCGCCCCTCCCGCTAATGATGAGATTCTCGTCCGCTTCGATCCTAGCAAACTGATTTAAGTCGCTCCTATTACGTGGGTTTTGAATCACATGGGGAATCCTTTTCATCCGAGCCGAGTCACTGTCTTTCATTCCCACTTGATTCTCCGATGTACTCTTGCCAAGGAGGTAGGAATACTTGTCCCAGGGGTAGTTTGCACTAAGATTAATAGCTTTCTTCGTATCTTGACCCCCTTCCCTAGATTTTGGAGTCTCTACAGTACCACTTACCGTAGAAACATTGAGGCCTGCTACTTGTGCGCCACTTAGATAATCATCTACATTATCTGCATGAAGAAACGAAGACCTTTGCTCTGGACGCTCAGTAGATATTTGGAGGTTTGGGGGAAAACCTGAATGCATATCAATTCCACTATCGCTTAACAAATCTTTTACATCTATCAATGACGATTCTACATGCAATCCTTGTTTAGATGCCAATTTCAATTCGGTATAGCCTGATGTTTTGTCAATCAATGTATTGACATTGCATATCACGTTGTCCAGTTTTGACATCATGGTGTCAGCAAGACTAAATTCATTAGCATCCATGATGTCTGAAATATTCCTTAATGGGTCGACTGCGCTCCGACTTTTCCCCCTAGAATCCTCACCAGAATTATCATGCTTGCGGTCTGACATTGTCGTAAAACAATGGTTCGTTTCGGTCTCTAACTCCTCCCTAGAATCATTAACAGATTCGTATTTCGGCTTTTGTTCCTGCATTACGGCTGCAGACCTTGATACTTCGCTTTCAGCAACTGTCAACGAAACCCCTAAAGTTTGAGCCGCTATGTTTGCGATCTTTTGAGTATGACAAGCTGTTTCCTTCGCAGCAGCACCATGTTCAAAAACTTCCTTAAATTGCCGGTCGATGTTGTCATCTTCGCTAAGGAGTTCAGACATTTCTCTAATCAATGTCATTACGCTGTCCTCATCGGGCGTATTTTTCTTGCTTCCAGTTCCAACTGGGTCACGATTCTTAAAAGTACTTACCTCCACTGAAACATCGTTTGTATCAGTAAGGTTTTTATCCGTACAGGCCTCGTTAGCGGGTACTTTTAATGCAATTGCTTTTTCACTGAGGAGCACTTCTCCCGAACTACGGGCTTTCAAGTATTCATTTGCGGTTTTCTTTGTCTCTTTTTCAAACAGTTCTTTCGTAACGGCTGGCACAAATCGATTCACATGAGTATTTGTCTGAACACCAATATCCTCAAGATTATGTACACTTTGACTTTGATTTATAGGTACAATGTGCATTCCTGAATGGTCATTTAATATTACCTTAAGTGGAGTTACTGTTTTCACCTCAGTATCACAAAAGACCTCATCTGTTTGTATACCAATACTAGGGACATCTTCTGTTGCGTTTCTGACTCGGCTGCCAAGAAACCGGTCTGCAATCCCTGGTCGTGAATTATTAACTATTCCCAAAGGTGGGACCTGCATTCTCGATATTTCCATATAATTTAAGTTGTCTCCTGTTTGAACAGCAACATCCTCCTTACGTTCATTAAATCGATTTGAAGGTTTAAAATATGTCGTCTGAATTCTTGATTGACGACCAAGAGCATTTTCAGTATCGGCTGCATTGATATAGGACATCCTGTTAACTGTTTGGTTACCAAAACCCCACTTAGGTTGACTACCTTGGTCTCTGTTTCGATCAATACGCGCAACGGTAGAATTGTCTGTGTCACGATAATAGCCACTTTGAGCTCTATTTGCCAAGCCATTTGATAAGGACGTAACAAAGGGCTGATCTGTTTGGACGCTAACGTTAATACCTGACTGACCAACAGTGGGGAAAGACGCCTTTCCACCTAAAAGACCCATAGTCTCCGACCTAGTATCCAATAAAGGGTTCATTTCATGATCTCTTACCCTATGCAACGGTCCCTCTCCCACACCATGTACGTATTTCGAGACATAGCCTGCTTGAGACGGTGGCACCTGCAATGAGATCTCAGTGTCGCGCTCATCTCTGTCCATCTCACTCTTATATTCAGAGGCCTCGAAGTTTTCATGACTCTTTCCCCGAATATTCTGTTGCATGATAAACTTAAGAAACAGGCTGGGATTGGCTTGCTGAGCAATGCGTGCCAGCAAGTTGGGAGGTAACTCTTCATCCATAGTCTCCCTATACGATCCAGAGCACCTACTTGCACTTCCTTGCCTTCTAGCAGCCTCACCTGTTGCAAATCTATTAAGCTCTGACCTGAATCTAGAGGCTGAGGCCTTTTTCGCTGTAAGTCTTCTAATAATTTCTTCCCGCGTATCAACTGCTACAGATGTATTCTCGGAAATATCATCTCGTACACTGAGCGAGAGTCCTTCCCGGCTTTGTGAATCCGCGACGGGCAAGCGCTCCTTTTTGGACTTGCTATGTTCCTCATGTCTGTCAAGTTGCATCGAGAACAATGTCTTGCAATATGTTACATGGGCTGATCGTTCGTTTACCGTGGGAGGCCCCTCTGAGAAACTGATATCCTTAAAAAAGCTGGCAGCATGACCAGCAGAGTAAGTGCCCTGTGAGCTACTTTCCGTTGATTTATCATCTACCTGTTCTTCTTGAGTTCCATTTGGATGCCTGTCTTCCATATGTACACTATCTGGATGTGAAGAACCTGAAATACGCAACTGACTTACTATACCTACTACTTGGTCGATAAGAGCCCTTGCATGCTCGATGTCCTTGCTCTTTTTTCCTTCCAAATCAGCCTTACCACCTGTTTCCTCGTGAGCCTCTTTTGGTGCCTCTTTCAATTCAGTTCCTCTAATTTTGTTGGACACAACTTCTCTAGGAGGACTATTGTTCCTCAAATTATTCTGTTCGTTGTCCATTTTTGGAGGTGGCTCATCAAATCCAATTGACGATACGTCCGACAAGGAATTTGAAAGTCGTCGATCCAGACCACATTCCTGTAAGTCGTCTGAGGGATCTCTTTGCTTCCCCTTTTCATTACAATTTTCGAATTGGGATGTCTTACCGTCGCATTTCATCACCTGGACTATTTTTACGTCTTCTTCTTGCAAAATCTTAGGTTCTCGATCAGTCTTTTTCTTTATGACGTCTTCCTCAACAATTGCACTATCATTTACAATGTTCCTATCACCATTATGTGACAGGTTTTTCACTTCAACATATTGCTGTCCACGACTTCTTACTTCTACTTCGTTTTTACCTTCTCGCTGCACGTCAGGATTCTTTTGATAAGTCAAGCGGGCCATAAGTACGTCCTTACTGTCAATGCCTGAGATTCTTTTCTTAGGATAGGCTTCCCTTTCTTCCACTTGTTTTATTGCCACCTGAGTGTCTCTCGTTCCTGTTAGTTTGTTGTTCTCTTCAACTCTCCCTTCTAGTTCCCCATGATCTGCAACTGCTATTCCTTTTGCGTTGCTTTTAGTGTTACTTTCGTCTATATTTTGAGGTCAACACGTCCCATCACGGTTTTGTTCATGAACGCTGCCAGTTCATCGGTGGCCATTCCCTTCGGCATATAGGGTTTTAAGGTCTCCATTTCGGGTTTGCCGGCTAATGCGGTCGCCCATAGCCAACTCGGGCGGGAGGCCATCTGCATGATATTGGAGAGAGACATTTTGGGCGGCATCGCCAGCCCGTTTTTTATATCGCGGGGCCGAAAGCCGAAGGTGGGTACATCAACGGTGACCACCAGCACGGGATATTGGGCAGCGGTAATACGGCTTAGCAGGTCCGCACGGATATCGGCGTCAGTCGGATTGTAAAGCTGGAACCAGGATTTACCCTCGGATATCTCGGCGATTCTTTCCAGGCTGCTGGAGGATACGGTACTCAATATGTAGGGGATATTCAGCTTTGTCGCAGCCTGCGCCAGTATTTCAGGGGCTTTGGGCCACATTAATCCCTGTAAGCCGATGGGTGCGATACCAAAGGGTGCGCTGTAGCGATGCCCGAACAGTTCGACACTCAGATCGCTGCCGTCGAAGGGCTTGAGCAACTCGCTGCGCAGCATGACGGACTGGATATCGCGCCGGTTGCGTTTTAACCCGGTCTCGTCTATGCAGCCGCCTTCCAGGTAATCGAAGGCGAACCGGGGTATCCTTTTTTTTGCCCTTCGCTTCAGCGCTGTGACATCGGGATACCCGGGACTAAAAAAATCATTCATGAGCTCTGTTTCTCAAAATGCCGGTCGCTCGGCCCTGCCTTTGCAAGCGCATTTGCCGGAAGAGATGAACGCCTAACTGTTTTTAAGTATAAATATAAAAAATTAATGCACATATGAAAATATAACCATTCAGGTTTTTCAAGTCAATGCTTTCTATCCGTCATTCATTGATATTTCCGGCGATGTTGGCTATTGTCTCTCACCTGCGGCAGTGCTCATCCGGTTAGGTGATGGCGCATTTGCAGCCCCGATTAGTTTCAGTTCACCACCAAATCGATGGTTAATAAAGATGGATAAGAAATCAAAAGCGGCAGGGAAAACCACGCGCAAAAAAGTCTATTCGGCACCGGCGCTTGAAAAGGGCCTGGATATTTTTGAGCTACTGTCAAATGAGCCCGATGGGCTCAGCGTCAGCGATATAGCGGTTAGGCTGAATCGGACCGTCGGTGAGCTGTTCCGTATGCTGGTTGTGTTGGAGCAGCGTGGCTATGTGGTGAACCCGCCGAACAGCGATCTCTATACGCTCACGCTCAAAATGTTCGAACTCTCCCACCGCTTTCCGCCGGTCAAAAGGTTAACCTCGGCAGCAGGGCCGGTAATGAAACGTCTGGCTTACGATATTGAGCAATCCTGTCATCTGGTCATCTACTATGAAGGTAAGGGCCATGTGGTGGTGCAACAGGACCCGCCATCGGAGCGCATGTTCAGTGTTCGGTTAGGTGCTGAGGCGCCGTTGGTAAACACCTGTTCCGGGCATTTATTGCTTGCTTATGCGGATGAGAGTGAACGGGAGACAATGCTGGAGAAAATGCCGGCGCACCATAAAAAGCCGGGTAAAAAACAACTGAAAGAATTAGCCGACCGCATTTCGGACCAGGGCTATGAAAGTATTGCCAGTGCCCAGGCACAGGGCGTACAGGATATCGGCTACCCGGTTTTCGACTATACGGGAGGCGTTGTTGCGGCACTGGTGGTGCCTTTTCTTACTCACCTTGATGGTTCCAACCCGATCGGGATGGAAAAAGCACGGGAACGACTTTGTGTGTCGGCTAGCGAGATATCGGACGCCTTGGGATTTAGATTGTAAGCACTTGAAGTTGCTCGCGTTGAAGATACGCAGACTAGTTTTGGGAGGCGTCGTCGTCCAGATTATCCGGGTCGTAACCGAGGGCAAGGGAAATTTCCGCTGCGGCGCTGCCTATATGGTCGGTCACGTCTTCAATGCTGAGACGGTCCGATTGATCAATATGCTTAAGGCTCGAGACCATCAGGGCTCCCGCCAACTGCCCGAATTGATTGAATAGCGGAAACCCAATATCGATGACGCCTTCCAAGGTTGGACTTGGGATGCGTTCGTAGCCCTGTTTACGAACCCGTGCCAACATCTTCTTAAACGCAGCATTCTGTTTGATCTCTTCATCGCGCACCAACTTGGCTGCGCCGATCATTTCCTCCCGCTCTTCGTCGCTGGCGAAGGTCAGGATAATGTGTCCGGCGCAGTTACCCATCAGCGAATCATCGCTGCCTACCCTGACAAACAGACAGTTGGTTAATCGTTCGGATTCGTGCCGGGCCATCACCAGCGTGCCGCCCTGGGAAAAGAAAGAGAGATAACAGCTTTCGTCGATGGTGTCGGACAGTGATTTCATGACCGGCAGTGCCACCGAAGTAATTTTCTGCACAGAGATATCCTGGTGAGATATTTTGAACATTTTGTGGGAAAGCCGGTAGAGGCGATACTTGGTCGAATATTCCACATATCCCATGGTGCGCAGTGATGCCAGCATACGAAAGGTGCTGGTTCGGGTCTTGTCCAGGCGCGTGGAAATTTCAGTCAGGCTCAGGCCGGTTTCTGTCGACAGCAGTTCGAGGATGTGTAACCCGCTTTCCAACGCCGGAACAGAGTATTTGTGAAGGTTGTCTGCCGGTGCAGTCTTATTCTTATTAGGTTCGGTCAAGTGTGGGCTCCTTAATGGTTACGCCGGTGGAGATAAGGTCTCCTGTTTTGCTGTCGGTTAATGTGCGCTGACAATCATACTAAAGGATCGGTCATTGAGATAGTTATACGGGAAAGCAAGGCGCCGAATTGATTATATAAGATTGAGAATTTCCTCTATATAAAAATATGTTTTCTATACTAAAGTTTTGTTGACAAAAAATAGTTTTGTATTTAGAGTTCGTTTTATCTGTTAAATCCAATGCCGGGTAGAGGCAGATTTGTGATCAACTTGATAGGGGGAAGACGTTATGAAAAAACAAAAAGCCGGAATAAATCTTGCCTTTGCTGTTGCTGCAGCGACGGTGATGCTATCGACTAAGATGGTTTATGCTGCAGGGCAAGAACTCGCTTATGTTGAGGAGGTTTTAGTGACGGGTATCAGGGGATCACTAGAGCGTGCCCTGGATATCAAAAAGGATTCAGCGGGTTTTGTTGATGCGATCAGTGCTGAGGATATCGGTAAGCTGCCTGACCAGAATGTCGCTGAAGCGCTTCAGCGTGTGACCGGTGTTGCCATTCAGCGTAGCAGGGGCGAAGGGGATTTCATTTCAATACGCGGGTTAGGACCGGATTTCGTAAGGGGTAGCATCAATGGTCGATCAATAGTTAGCGCGACAGAAACTTTTGATGGGACGATCGGTGGTGGTAAAGCAAGAAGTACCGGTAGAGCAACTAATTTCGATGTATTACCCTCTGAAATTGTTTCTACGCTGGCGGTTGTAAAGTCAACGTCGGCCAAGCATGTCGAAGGAGGAATTGGGGGCGCTGTCGATATAATAACCGCTCGCCCCCTGGCGCTGGGTAATAAATTTGCCTGGGCGGCTGAAGGAACCTATAGACAGTTCAGTGAAGAGACGGACCCAAAGATATCCGGGCTTGCCAGCTTTGTAAACGATGACAGCACGCTGGGGGTAGTCACGTCACTTACCTATTCGGAGCGTTCCATTCGAGAAGATTTTTCCCGCGGGTTTGGTTGGTTTCAGTGCTGTGATTCAGCTGACATCAATAATGACGGCACGGGGGACGGTGCTTTATATATACCGCTTTCAAACAATGTTGAAAGCTTTGTCGAGGATCGCGAGACGGTAACCTTTGCCAGTACTGTCCAGTGGGCTCCGGATGAAGAGACTGAAATCGTTCTCGACCTGTTATACAGCAATAGAACCCTTGAGCATGACGAGCAACAGGTTATTCTCGTAACACTTCCCTTTGCGGGCGATTACATCCGCGAGGGTATAACGGTGAATCCCGACGGTAGCGCGCAGGTTCAAGGGCTGTTGAATGGAGGTACGTTATCGAGGATACCCTTCGGAATACCCCCAGAAATTGTAGCTGACAGACAGGATAATGAAGATGAGGTCGTGTCCCTGGGCATAAACTTCAGTAAGCAGATTGGTGACTGGAAATTGCGCACGGACTTAAGTTATTCCAGGGCTGAAGGGTCGCTTGATTTTCAGCGCGCCGTTATTGTTGGCGATGGAGGCGGTGTTGGGACTTATGCCTATAATGCGGATATTCGCAGTGATGGCTTTAATATTAACGATGCTGGCAGTACCGCTGGTTTGTCTGATCCGGCTAACTACTTTATCCGTAATGGAACACTTCGACTTGGCGAAAATGAGGATGAGGAATTAGCCTTCCGGTTTGACGCCGAATTTAACCTGGAAGGTAGTCTGATATCCTCTATTGAGACGGGATTGCGCCTTCGTTCCAGAGAAAAACAAGTTACCCAGAAGCTTTTTGATAACCATTTCCGCACGAACCCGGCGGGCACCGATACCCTGGGTTTTGAGAGGGTTGGCGGTAATTCGTTTGTACGAGGTAATGGCGATTTTCTCGATGGTGATTGGGGAAGTTTGAATTTCAGTGATTTTATTTTTCCGGATATTGCGGCCACCTATGGCCTGATAAACAGCCAGCCGGTTATCTATGACAGCAACGGTGCAGTTATCACGGCTACGCCGGCGTTTGATCCGTTAAATTCCTACGAAGTTGAAGAGGATACGTTTGCGGCATACGTACAATTTAACCTGGAAGGCGAAGTTGGAAATGTGCCCTTCGCCGGGGACGTCGGGTTCAGAGTAGTGCATACCCAGCAGGACGTTTTGGGTAATGCGAGGCCTTTTGTTGTATCGGGGGGTACGATTGTATTTACCAGTCCCGATGTTGAGGCGCTGAGCTTTGACGATACATACACCAATATACTGCCTAGCCTGAATTTGCGCTTTGAGTTGCAGCCGGAACTGTTTTTGCGGTTGGCGGCGTCCAAATCGGTAACAAGGCCTACTTTTGCCGATCTGGCGCCACGGCTGACCATTAACCCCAGTGCGACCATTGACCTAAATAATGATGGTGTGGCGGCAACTGCAAGTGGCGGCAACCCGGGACTGAAGCCCTATGAGTCAACCAATTTTGATTTGGGGGTAGAGTGGTACTTTGCGGAAAGTAGCGCAGTTTATGCAGGCATATTTTATAAGGAGCTGGAAAACTACATAGCCAGTGTAACCAACCTTGATGTTACCCTGGAATCGGTTGTATTTGATACCTTCAGTCAGCCGGACAACCAGGGCGAAGCCGAAATTGCAGGGCTGGAGTTAGGTTACCAGCATGCGTTTGATAACGGCATGGGTTATATCGCCAATTTCACCTTGACTGAAAATGAGGCGGAGTTTGAGCAAAGCGGAGGCGATATCCCCTTTCCGGGCGTCTCCGACGCAAGCTACAATTTCACGCTTTATTATGACAAGGGCCCGTGGCAGGCTCGTCTGTCCTATAGTTATCGCGACGACTTCCTGCTCGAGCCCAGTCCTTCCTTCGGTGCGCCGTTGTTTGTAAATGAATATGGTCAGTTGGATGGATCGGTCAGCTATGCGATAAGCGACCGGCTGGCGCTATATTTTAATGCGGTAAATATCGCCGCTGAAAATGCCGAGATTTATTCTGAAGTCCCGACAATTGGTAGACAGTTTTACTCGGATGCGCATGTGGGTGCTCGTTACGCCATAGGTATTAGAGGCACATTCTAAAAACCGCGACAGGAATACGTGAGCATGCCAGTATTCCGGTTGCCCCCTCGGTTAGTCTCTATTAGTAAGGAATTTTAAATGAAAGTAGGCTTGTGCGGCCTGGGTGACCGGTTAAGTTATGTGGCGAAGGTCTTAAACGACTTGATCCCGGATTTTGAATTAGTGGCCTATGCTGACCCGTCTCCGGCTAAACTCGATTATATGCTGGAGCATAACCTGGCGCTAAAAGGCTATGCCGATCTGGCGGAAATGCTGAGCCGCGAGTCGATAGAATTCCTGATGATCGGTTCGCCTAACTACCTGCACCTGGACCACATTCGCGCGGGTTTGGAGGCCGGGACCAAAATTTTTACCGAGAAGCCGGTGGTCACAACCGAAGCGCAAACCTTTGAATTGTTGGATCTGGTCAGGGAATATGGGGCCGTTAACGATATTATGGTGGGAATGGTGCTGCGTTATTCCCTGCTCTACAAGGATTTAAAGGCAACGGTCGATTCCGGGCAGCTAGGGTCTCTTGTCAGTATTGAGGCGTCGGAACACATTGCGCCGGAGCACGGTGCATTTTTTATGCGTGACTGGCGCAGAAATGCGGATTATTCGGGTGGTTTTATGCTTGAAAAGTGTTGCCATGACCTGGATATCTATCAGGGAATAATCGGCAGCCGGCCAGCCAGGATAGTGAGTTTCGGCGGACAAAAAGTTTTCACCGTCCAAAATAGGGACCTGGAAAAACTGGGTGTTTACCACGAACGAAAATCACGGTGGGGAGGGACCGCTACGGTGTTTGGTAACGGCTCTGAGCTAATCGATCACCAGACCGCCTTGATTGAGTACGGGAATGGTACAAACCTGTGTTTTCATACCAACTTGAATGTGCCGGATGAGTTTCGCCATTTCTGTGTAGTGGGAACGAGAGGAATGGCGGAGGGAGATTTCGTTAGAAACTTTTACCGGGTCCACGACGCTGTCAGCTCGGAAAAACTTGTCGATAGAAGCTACCGGCACGATGATAGCATCTCAAAGCATTATGGCGCTGAGGAACAAATGGCGGCGGACTGGATAGCTCATTTCAATGACGGTGCACCACTGCCAGTTTCTATTCTGGATGCGCTGGAGGCGGGACTGACGGCAATTAAACTGGATGAGTCGCGCGAAGCCGGAACCATTGTAGATATGACGGAAACCTGGCAGCGTTTCGATAGCTACGGCCTGCGGCCCCGATAGTCGTCAAAAATTAATCTTCGAGGCGTATTGTGGCTGCGGCTGATTGGATAATTGTCGTTTTATACGTAGTTGCTGCGGTGGGGATCGGTCTGCTGTTTACCAGAAAAGCCGGCGCCAGCACCACGGACTTCTTTGTTGCCGGCCGGTCATTGCCCTGGTATATCGCCGGCACCTCCATGGTGGCGACGACCTTTTCCGCCGACACCCCGTTATTCGTAGCGGGCATAGTGCGTGAACAGGGTATCTACGCCAACTGGATTTGGTGGACAGGAATTATCGGTGTACTGGTGTCGGTATTTTTCTTTGCCGGTCTTTGGCGCCGATCCCGGGCGCTGACAGAAATTGAATTGATCTCTCAGCGCTATGACAAAAGCAAGGCCGCCGACGTTCTACGTGTTTTCAAGGCGCTCTACGACGGCGTTTTTATTAACTGCATTATTATCGGCTCGGTCACCCTGGCAATGTCCAAAATCATTGCGATTATTCTGGGGTTGTCGACGGACCCGCTATTCAGCTTACCGGTCATTGGAAGTGTTACCGCGACGACTTTGATTCTGGTAGTACTGGCGGTTGCCGCGGTCGGTTATACCGCACTGTCCGGTCTTTACGGTGTCGTTTATACCGACCTGATACAGTTTGGACTGGCCATAATCGGCGCATTGGCGTTAGCGGTTATTGTCTATGCTGATCTTGCTGATAAGGGGGGCTTTGTGTCTGCCTTGCGGGCGGGGCCCGGATTTAAAGCCGATACTCTAAAGATGATTCCTGAGCTTAATTGGGACTTAAAAACGGCTACCTTCCTTATTCTGATTACCATCGGCTGGTTGAATTACGCACCGGGTTTCGGCTATTTTTTACAGCGTACGCTTGCGGCACGTAGCGAACGGGATGCAATGTTGGGGCTTTATTGGTATGCCTTCTGCCATCTGATCTTGAGGAGCTGGCCGTGGATTGTGGTCGGCGTAGCGTCGCTGGTGTACTTCCCTGCGCTACCGGATGGCGAACAATCCTATCCCCAGATGATCGACGCGTTCCTACCCGTTGGCCTGAAGGGTATCATGGTAGCCTCTTTGCTGGCGGCCTTTATGAGCACGCTGGATACGCATTTGAACTGGGGCTCCTCCTACCTGGTGAACGATATTTACCAACCTTTTATTGCCCCCGGTCGTTTAAAGACACACTACGTAAATGCTGCCCGGGCCGCTATGTTATTACTCACTTTTCTGGCGCTTGTGGTCACAACCCAACTCACCAGTATCCTGGATGCCTACGAATATATCGGCGTCATGATAGGCCCTGTTGCGGTGGTGCTGATTGCACGGTGGTATTGGTGGAGAATCAATGTCTGGTCGGAAATTTCTGCGCTGCTAACGGCGGCAATAGTTGGCAATGCCCTGATATTTCTAGTGCCTGATGAGGCGGGGGAAAAGTGGTTTGCGGTGAGAATTCTGTATACCACTATCGCCACTCTGCTCGTCTGTACCATCGTCACCCTCATTACCTCAAGAAATGGCCCAACACCCCAGGCGATAATTTTTTACCAACGCTTGCGAATTCATGGCCGGGGCTGGCAACGGGTGCGCGAACTATCTGGAGTTATACCGTTGGCAGCGGGGATAAAAGATAACGCAATTGCCTGCCTGGCTAGCATCGTGCTGATTTATTCGCTGTTGCTGGGTATTGGCCATGCCCTGTTTGAGCAATGGGCTGCTTTTGCCGTTTACGTTATAGCTATTCTTGCTTCCGGTTATGTTGTTTCGCGGAAGCTGCCGGTGGTGATTGCCAGATTAAGGGCGGAGGTGCCTGATCGGTAGGAACGAAATGCTGCGGGTTTCTTGGCTGCTGGTTTCTTGGCAGCAGCAGGTTTCTTGGGCTTGGCGGCCGTTTTCTTGGCAGCTGGCTTGCTTTTCTTGGCTGGCGATTTCTTGGTTGTCTTCTTAGCTGGTGATTTAGCTTTGACCTTAGGCTTCGGCTTGCTCACTTTCTTTGCTGCTGGCTTCTTTTTAGCGGCGGCAGGCTTCTTCTTAACTACTTTCTTCTACACTTTGGCTTTATTCAACCAGGGTATCTGTAAATCGAAATTGATTCAACGTAAACGAGCTTGACTGTGTACCTAGGTTATTTCGTCATACCTAACATAAAGAAATCTAACCTAGGTTGCAGACCTACCGGACGTCTTTGTTCGGTCTGTGAATCAGACAGCTAAAAGTCGTTCAGAGAGTCGTTCACAAGAATTTTGTTGCGTTTATCAAGAGTCACTAATCAAAGGAAACATCGGTTGAGTCGATGGATGAGTACGTTGTCACCTTTACGAAAGTCACACGCGAGCAGTACCGTCCTTTAATGTGCCAGTCCTTCACAATGGGATCAACAAAGCCAAGCTAGTAAATAAAATCATATACAGGCATCGTAGGCGAATTTTTGCTGTCTGATTCACCGACCCTAACTAAAAACTTTGTTTGGGTGTGCAAAGCAGACTAGAATAAGTTGTTTTTTCGATCTAGGGAGAAAAATTTATTAACTGTAACTTGTTGAATATATTCTAATACTTAGTTATTTGTCTCTATTTCGTAATTTTCCCATAGTTTAGCTCTGAGCTCCCCAAGGGACGGGGCCCAAAGCATGTGCTACAACTGTTACAAGGATAATCTGGCACCGGTATCCACAATAAATAAACTAAGGATTTAATTTAGCACCATTCTTTCTAGGTAAAGTGTTATGGATTTTGGGCTACTTTTTAGGACTTTTGTGGAAGGTTTTGCGTTGTTCGTTTAGTTTGAGGATACATGGAAGGGCACAAGGAGCAATAAACTATTGTTATGGAGACTTTGTCACACGATCTATACTGATGCCACTAGGGGGTTGTCTAGGTAATTCTTAGTTGGGTCGCCTGTCTGTTTGATATATTTCAACTATAGTAGGCCTAGTGCTTTCAGCACTTTCGTCAAACTGGGCTGGGAGTAGACATTGTGGAGAAAACTCTTAGAAAATACGACAGGATTATAACAAACTGACTGTAGCATTGATCTGTTACTTCGACGATATCATCACAACTGAAAGTGATGTGACATAATCATCTAAATATGGCCATTAAGGACTCTGGGTACGATTTCCTACAGTCATCCTAGAGATGAGCAAGCAGAAGTAAAAGAAATTCACCATTTAGAACACAACTTCCATCACTATCGAACTGTTTACTAGGGGAGAGGGGCTACTTTTGACTGCAAAATGTGGTTTCTTAACGGGTGAGCAGCCATTTGTTCCTGTGAATTTTGATATTTTGCGGGAAGAAGTTTCATTGATGTAAGATAACCAAAGCATTTACCGTAATATTTAATGTTTAATTGTTTTTCTGCGTTTTCATCATGATGGAGAAGGATTGTGACCTCGCAAGGAATGGTGAAATCGGGTAATTCGATGAGAACATTTGTGAATGACTTCAATAGACCATAAAACTTTACTTGAGGGGACCCCCTGATTTTTCTTGGCGACAGGCCTGCTACAGCGTAGCAATGCGGCCATCAATTCGCACGTTTTAGCATCCGTTTCGAAGAAAAGGATACCAAATGTCTAGGACCGTACGCAATGCTTACATTGGTGTAGTTTGGCAAGGAATCAATGCAATCGAAAGTTACGCGACAACCATCAACAATGAGCTCAGGATTGCTGTTTATTAAATGAGTTCATGGCCCAATATTATTCCTAATTCACCGGCAGTTCGCTTTTGTATCCAGAACATAAGGCAACGGTACCATTATGTTTTTGAAAAAGCCTTTCAATTCCAAATGTGTAATTAAAGAAAGAGAGAATTTGAAGGACGATGCTGATTTCCAGTGCTATTTGCTCAAAACAACGAGTTGTTATTCCTTTCGCTTAAAATAAACACGTTTTCAAGTTAAGCAGGAAATAGCTTGTTAAAAGCGCAAGATTAAAACTCGGATTGTATGCCTCTTTCTCGGTCTTAACCGAGATTCCTTTCCATCTAGTATCTCTGTTGACTGCTTCTACTGTGTAGCAATGATAGCTGATGCTCAAAGGTGATTTAATGGCGCGTTCAAAAATACGCAGCTATTCTGTAACAAGGTCATCTTGTCGGCGTTGTGATGGGACGCGATTTCCAGCTCAGAGTATTTGGCTGACTGATGATGATGGTTTCCTATTGAATTTTCAAAAGTAACGACTCATTATTAATTGCCATGGAACAAACCTATCTTTTATGCTACTCTGGTGTTATAACGTTTCTGAATTGGCATTCCAACCACCCGAAATTAAATTTATAATTAAAATTTTGAACAGGTCAAGGACTTTCGGAACTGCAGGATAACCTTCACTTCTTGTTATGGACATGCGCAGAAGAAACTCTGACCTTGAAGCAGCGGTTAATAGAATTCTGGCTGAATGTCATGTTTATATTATACAAAGACATACCGTATTTGGTCTAATTATAGACCAATATATAATTAATTGATGGTACCAAATAGGGGTTCTTTAATTAGAGGGGGTCTATATTTTCAGGGGATCTTTAATTTCCTATCAAAGTTTTTCAAAAGAGGAGCATATGGAGTTTCAACAAAAACTTGGAACGTATATTTTTACTTTGTTTACACCAATTTGTTTTCATCATGGAATCGCAGCCGAAACGAGAAACTGTTTACATACATTAAGTTGAAATGGAACAGACCTCGATAGCTGAGTTCGAATCATTGTCAATATGTAAATGTTCAGGAATACAATTTTTTCGTTCCGTTTCTTCGGTAACAAATGAATTTCCGAGAAAATTCAAGGCTTCAAAAAGGGGTTCTATAATTAAAGGGGGTCTATAATCAGAGGGGATCTATAATTAGCGGAAATACGGTATTTAAATCTTAAGAAGTAAGGTCTGAAAGTAGGCGCGCAGCATTTTGTTCCGACTGTATTCCTGTTGTTCCAAATTAGAGTCCAAACACCTCTGTTGTGTCCCTGTCCAGATTTAATACTAGGTAGGTAAGGTATGTAAAGAAACTTTGGCGAGTAGCAAGAGTAAGAGTTAGGGGGTACTCTGTATTTTGGGCTGCCTTTTATTTATTAGTTAGCCTGTTTGGTGGTTTTTCTGTTTAGTTAGGGTAGTATTTAGTCGGACCCACTGCTCATCAGGGTTCTGTGATTGATAAGCTGCTATTCTGAACGAAAGGTTAACCAATTACCACACAAATCGTACGAGATTTCCACTCAAACAATAGCATGTAATGATTTCTGTTGAAACAATAGAATAAACAGCAAAACTGTACCAGATTTCTTGGAGGTGGTTTACCCCATGATGATTCAGAGGTGCTATTTAGGGGGTTGCCACGGCAATTGCTTAAGTAAAGTCTAAGAATGTTTAAGTCTTGACATGAGAATTTAGAGAGAGAATGATCGTAAATTTGGGGGTTTTGGCCCCTAACTAGTGAAAGTTTGACACTTCTGGTAGGGAGGGGGGCTCAAAATAGACTAATTGTCTAGTTTTGGTTGGTTTCAAAATGTTCAGTAATGCCTATTTTAATGTTGATATGGGCAGCTCAGATGGTATGGCAGAGGAAAACCTTTTCAATCTTCCTTGTTGAGTGTCAATATTGACTCCTCAGATATCTCTGCGGACCTATCAAAATTGCAATAGCTATCAACATTTACACTATATTAGAAAGTTATTTGTTTCATTAAATAATTTAAATTGGCTTTCACCATATTCTTCATGATTTCTGCTGTGTTAACCCACAAGGGAAAGTTGCTTGCTAATTCAGAAAAACATTTTTCCGTTTAAAAAAATAATGCCACCCAGAGGAAGGAAACGTATCGATCAGTGCTAATACCCTACTTAACCACAAGCGGGAACGGCCTTGGTTACGCGGTGGCAACGACATGCTCAGTACAGGATTTACTACGAGATGCTTATAATTTTTGTACAGATTTAAAGTTCTCATCGGTGAAAGGATTTTCTCTACCAACTATACTTGAAAGTTAATGTAATGTTTCAGAAAACTTCAACATATCTTGCATGATACTTCTTATTGTGTAGACATTACTGCAACGGTATTAAGAAAACGCTGTATTAAGAACGGCGTTGCCACCACGTAACCAAGGTCGTGATGGCATAACGAGCGTTTCCGGTTCAGCCACTTATACTACACTGGTAAGGTAATTGGTAGTAGGAGAGCCACCAAATCAAAAGTTGAGAGATTCTTTCATTCAATTCGATCTGCATAGATAATTTCGCATTTTTTGATAACCAAGTTTTGAGTTGGGTATCTTTTTTGCTCTTTTCTCTCTTCTTTCAGCCTTTTCTTTGCATTCTTTGTGGGAGAAAAAGGTACTTGGCAAAAATGCGATAGGGGACTGAAAACCCAAATCGCCCTCTGGCACCACAACTGGCTTGAATATAAGTGGGTGTCGCATAGCGTCCAGTTTTTGCATATTTCGATTTGCAGTTATTAACCTCGATGTTCAACAACTAGCACACGGAGTATGCACGTACACTCCAACCCCTAACACCGGATAAAGGGCCGGAGAAAGGCCGATCACTACGTCCCGTGCGATCACTGGAAAGGACGACCGTCCTCTCCAAGCGGAAATATTCTCAACGTGAATGCATGTACGACACCGACCAGTTAACGATTGAAAGACGTAGGCCTACCCAAGCTGAAGGAGCAATGCCTGCTGCTCGTCAACCCAACCTCCCTGATTTACTGGGATAATCCACACTGTTGGTGCCTTGAAATTGACCATTAATCTGCAGTAAATATCTTTCATAATGTGATTGACATGAGGGTAGAGTGAGATACATGTGGCTAAACAACAGCTTCTCTTGCTGGCTGTGTACTATCCGCGAGACAAAGCTGATTTGCATAATGAAAACCGCGTGCTGTTGTGAACTTTCCTCCGCTCAATAGTTGTGCTGTGTATATCACCCCATAAAAGCACGACCTTAAGCACTTATTCCGATAATACGATAATATCATAATTCCCACCTGCTCTGGCCTTCAGCTAGTTAAAAATGAAGCAAGCCCGTAGCTGGGGACCGTGCTGCGCTTCATGTAAAGCTCACTGAAATTTTGCTACCCCGGAATTAACTCCGGTAAACCTAGTCCAACACTTTCTCTTTGGTCCTAGAAGACGCTTACGTAGTCATAGACTTAGATACGGTGCTCATTGGTTGATCAACCGAGTAGCTAAGTAAGATATACTAAATCTCTTGCCCTTAGCTCTTTCAATGGAGCAGACAGTACAGTCTTAGAAAAAAACTAGAGCAGTCAACAAAATATCACGATCGGGATGCGGGTCCACGACCCACGTATCCGAGGCGATATCATCCAACTATATATAAAATTACGTTTCATTTATAGTTCATTGGGCTACATCAACCAAGCTACGCTAAGTCGTGACGATAAAACAAGGGCTGCGCAATGTATTTCTGTTGGAGGGATAAAAATGTGAACTGGAGTTCGGGGACATTCTTAGCGAAAAAGCACAGAAACGCAACTGCAATCGGCAAAAATTTTGAGAGGTTGCAACCTCCTTAGGCTCCCTTCTCTGTAGCTCCTGTAAAGCCCTCTATTCATGATGTGTAGGTTGTTAATCCGGAACATGTTATGTCAGTGACACTAAACAGCGGCACTTTAAAGTTTACCCTCTATTTCCATGTGACATGCGACAAGGCATGACACTTTTCTACGTTCCACTTGTGTATGACGGAAGTTATTCTGCAGGTTTATTGAAATGATGCCCTTGACATAGAAGGATGTGATGGAATGCCAAATCAGATGGAAACCTATTATGGCCTGTTTGGACTTTGAGGATTCTTAAAGAGTAGAGGGTCAAGCATTTTGGGCTAGTAAGACTAACTTTTATTGCTTATGGCTTTGACTCAAAAAAGTGAAGTCGAAAACGAAAAGAAACCTTCCCCACATTACTCGGTCTTCACGTCACTGATGACATGCACCGAAAAACACTAACTTCGAAGACAGTACCCTGGTCCTTTGTCGTCCAATTAGTTTTGTTGCATTGAAAATCTTTAGGTACAACAGATGGTCACAGTCATTCGGTAAGATAAAACTTAAAACATAAAAGTCCATCAGCAGGACAGGATGTGGGCCCACCAGGAAGTTACGAAATCTTCCAAAAGCAGGGAGTATGAAACTTTCGATATAGTATTTTTTTTCTCCTTCTTGTACCGTGTACTGTTTGTCTAGATGCTTGACACATTTAATACATTTTATTAAAACCGAAATAATGTGAAATTTCAGAGACTAAAAATAATGCATTTAAACTAGCTTTCTCGCCGTCACGTCCTTGGTGCTTCAACGGAGGGTAGGCAATGAGGCCTTTCAAAAAATATCAGGGTAGGAACAGCATATAATCATCGTTGATATGGTATGGAAAGTAATACGACGAAAAACGCATTTACATTCTTTTTATGAAAAACTCGTGAGAAATCAGTAGCCACTGACTAAAAGAAAGATAGCACACAAAACATAGTAGAGAAGGTAAAATGTGTATAATTTGTTTCTGTGACATATGTTCGATAGGGTAAGCGGTATTTTGAAATAAAAGCTCACAGGGCAGGCGCGCTCTACCTTGCCTATCCTTGGTGACATGCCTGTTTTCTCGCCGCCTTTAGTCTTAAGGGGCCCTTACCCATGGCAACTCGTCGAAACCAGTTTTTCGACTTTTTGACTCGTTCGTTTACACTTGGCAATTTTCCTGTGAGATCTAGGTCACTTCGACTCGCAAAGCTTCCGCTGATGAAAAGTACTTCTGGCTCTGTCCCTCAAAATCCAAGTTTTCAGGAACAAAAGTTTCCTTCCTCCAAAATACGAAAACAATCAGTGGAATTTTTTCCCAATTGGTTTCGAACATGTTGGAAACTTTTCGACTTTTCAACTTGGAGCTGAAAAGTCGAAAAGTTGCCGATTCTTGGTGTTTACACTTAGCAATTCAGTTGAAAAGTCGAAAAGTCGAAAAGTTGCTGTCGATTATTTGCCATGTGCAAGCGCCCCTTTATGTCCGTGGAGTGGGAAGACGTTGGTTCTTTTGATCCAACAAGAAGACCTCATTAACACTGGTGATTGGACATTCATACTATCCAGCAACAAGGCCATCTTGATTTCATTACTCTTACGTAGACCGGACGTCTTACATAGACCAGATGTCTTTTAAGAAATACATGACCGAACCTGTAACTCTTCTTAGACCTTGAGTGGCATACAAGTGGTACGTTGCATATGATACTTGTTGTGCTGTTATGGTGTAAAAGGGTTGTTATGTCCATGCAGTTCAATTTTGAAGTCGCATGCAGCAAGGAATGACACTTACCACGTGTCACTTCGATATTTAAGAAACCTAAATAGTCGTACAAATGCACGATGTCAAGTCAACGAACACTGAATTCTGTAACAGCTGTTATCAAAGGTAGAACACATAGAACTCGTCATCCCTTGGGTTTTGACGTGCAGGGGGGTGGGGTGTCTTTACTAACGCTTTTAGTACGGTATATCAACGTCCTTAACATAATCACATTTTCTACTTATCGTTGCACACTAAAACATTCTATTGACCCTCTCCATTGCTTCACTCGCCCTCAGCAGTTTGCTACGGCCTACATCTGGCGATAAGGCGGCTACAGAAACAAGTCGAAGGACGAAGCAGACACCGCTGGAAAATTTTCCAAAGGAAGCCCAATGTATACTGTTTATAGCGTGAAAGCGCTAAAGACCCGCCAGGTGTCACGTCAGGGGGTCAAACCGTTTAAGCTACGTGAAGTCTGCTATACATGTGAAGACGTTTCTTTACTTCGAGTCTTAATAAAATTGTTTGAATATGTTGAAAATATTGCGAGTGTTACACCACTTATTATGGAAAACCCAAGAGAATCTCGTTAAAAAAATAGCATTTGTTAAGGGGGTCCCCATTGAAACACTAAACAAACTGTTGAAAAGTATGCACTTATTATTTCAGCACGAAAATTCAGAATAATCAAGAATTAAAACGTTCTTAGATGTATTTAAAAGTGTCAAAAGCTTATGAATTTGTTCATAACTCTAAATGACATAAATCCTTCACGTTCTTGATACTCTAGCTCCGAAATACAGTATCTACGTCAAAAATTGAAACAGTAGCATTATGGAAAGACTACGAAGGCCAAATTGACATCTAAAGAACATTGCCATCTACTTCCTGGAGTATTTATATCACTACAAACCATGAAATGTTCTTAGTATTACTTCAGTTTAAACCTTGACGCTCTCAAGGCATTCTTAACTTTTCCTACGTGAAGCTTGCGTTGTTTTATGCTATCTCCCTATAAAGGGATACATATATATGATTTCATTGGAGTGGTTTACTCGTTCGGGACGGTCATTCCTTGGCAAAATGCATACGATGACCACACTTTAAAATTTTGCCGTTCATTGATTAAACTTTTAGTTATTCATTCAGGCATAATACCCCAATAACCTTTCTAGTTCTAATCCTGTGTTTATGAAAAGTTATCCCCCATAGGAAACAAGTTGAAAACTGCATCTCCCCCCCCCCCCCCCCCCCCCCCCCCCCCCCCCCTCCCGCCCCTCCTCCCGCCCCCGCCCCTCACCCTCCACTCCACAAGCTTTGGTGTAAAACCCGCTTTTGAGTGTAAAATTAACCGGTGTAAACCATCAAAACACTGTGAAGTCCATGATAAAAATAATAATAATAATTTTTTTAAAAACATCTTTGCCATATATTTCATATATGTTTACATACACACCATCTTACAACGTATTCTTACTGTTTTCACCCGGCAAAACCTGAAATGGGGACAGTAAGATTTTAGGAAGTACGAACCTTATCACAGAACTATTGATATTTAAGTACATAATCAAGTATAATCGCATAATCTCACCACAAAAAAAACCAAAAAAACCCCAACAACTCCACCCAAAAAACAAACCCACTACCAAACAAACCCCAAAACAACAACAAAAAACAACAACAACAAAACAAAACAAACAAACACAAAGAAACAACTAAAAAAACCCAAACAAACAAACAAACAAACAAAACCAAAACAGCAACAACAAACCACATACACAAAAACAAAACAACCAAAAAAACCTCAACAAAACAACAACACCCCCCAAAAAAACCCCAAAAACCAACAAAAAAAACCAGCCTCTGAAACCACACAAAAGCACCAAATCGTTAATAATAATAATAATAATAATAATAATAATAATAATAATAACAATAATAACGATGTACAGGAGCTTTCCAAATTACATTGGCTCTTTATCGCCCTTAATAAATAAATGTAGATGTAAGTTTAAAAAGAAAGAAAAAAAGTGACAAGCCTAGGCGACCGAGCTATGAATAAAGAAACAGCTAGTTTCTCCATGGCAGTGGTAATCTGTTCCTCAAAAACCCAACTCAATTATAAAGCGTCTTACTTTACAATACAAGTCCTTCATAGGATACAGATAGATCGGTAGAATTAAAGCAGAAAGCTTATTTTAAAAAGAAATCAAAGTAGTAAACTGCATCGCTGCTTTGCAATAACAACTTGATGATTTCAGCCGTGGTTTCCTCTCAGCAATTTCTATTTGTCCCAACAAAAAGTTCTCGACAGAGTAACCATTTGGGCATTCCCTAAAAGTAGAACGACATAAGAACTCCTTTGATAAATCCTCTTTGATAGCCTTTGAGGAGCTGAAGAAATATTCTTATAGCTTGGTTTCGTCTCAGCTTATGCCTTTATCAGTAAAGGACTCTCGTCGTTTGGTTTAGACGACCCTTCCCACCCTCCTCTGCTCCCCTTGACCGTCTGATTTATACAAAACGAGGGCAACCGGACGGCTACCTGAAGATCGTTTGGTAGCAAAATTGAAAGTTTGCGAAAGGATACTTTTCGCTGTAGCTTGTCTCCTCATTGATTGATAACTTTTATGTTGCTTGCCTCGGCACCGGTTGGTCGGCGTATGACCAAGGAAATATCATGACTTCAAAATGTCTGGCGGTAACGATTGATCCCCCTTGGTTTCGTAATTATTCCATTAAATCAAGTATAATTTCACCGATAATTAGTCCCTTTATTATAACGGTAATTAGACGATTAGTAGAAATTATCAATAAAAATTTACCGAAACGTAAATATAGTATGTAATGGCAGATGATTGCCGTAGAGTAACGGGCCCACATTTTGATGAGAGAAAATTTTAGCAGAAAAGTTAAAATCTACATGAATATTTTTTGTAAGTAGATAAACTCAAAAAGCATAGGGAACGCCCAATCTAGGCTTTTATCCAGTAAGCAACTTAAAAATGTAATTATCATTCCCTTTTAGTAGATATTTGCAATTAATTACACGTGCCCACTAAGGACACTTGAGTTCTATCCGCCAAACAATGAGCCTATGTCTTTAAGAAATATAACAAGAAGTAATTTGCTCTTATGTGAAGTCTCCATGTATGGACGTTCCTTAAAAGCTATCAGATTATTGAAGGTATTACATTTATAGAATTACGACGGGAATTAGCTAAATATTCTCCACTTTGACAACTTCGCTCTCCTTCGGCTTTCAATGAAATATCATCTCTTGAATACAAGCTGTCAGACGTTCTCCTCTCGCCTATACAGCTTATACTTCGGTATCACATCGTTACGTTCTTGCTTATCGATTGACGTCCATTTTTCTCGCCAGGAGAGGCCCAAGTACTTTACTCGTATCAAGCAACATCGTAATCCGCTTATAAAAATAACAAGCACTTTCTTAATATTCCTTTCGGAAAAGATTCCTGGTGCTACAAAATTTGTGGATAATATTTATTAACGGAATCATTAGTGAAATGCCATTGACCGGTGTTGGTGGGTCGTAACGATTGTCCAATCAGCGGTCGACAAATTTTTGGTTCGATCCCTTTGACGTTTGACGAAATATTAGATAACAGAGAAGAAAAATCTCAGCATGTCTGTTTCTTTAAAGGGTCTTAGCCTGGCTGTTATTTTATAAGCAGAAATGCCTATTTTCTATTTAGATTAGCGCTGTATGTGAATTAGAGAAACGAGATAGTTGCAGAAGTTAAAACTGAATGGGAAAATTAAATTTCATATGAAAAACATGAGTTACGCAAAATGGGCTGCTATTACACAAAATTACATTGATTCGTGCTTCTTATTTACTGGAACAAAATGACATAATATATAATATATACTAAACTATATTATAAATGATATATAATATACATGTACATTTAATACGTAGAATATTGAATTCTCATAATCCTGAAAAAACGGGGGTCATCTGAACTTTGATTTACGTTTGTAGCAGCTCTCCAACATGTGAAGACAATGATATAAGATATCAAACAAATGTGGGCTTGTTAAACTGGAATAAAAGGTATTATATGAAGTATATGGACCAATTGTGTCAGTTAAATTTTGAATTCTAATGATCCAAAGGCAGCCCACGTAGGTAAGCTTGTAACGCTCTCACTTGTGTACACAATAATGAAGTAGAATCAAGCTTGTAACGCTCTCACTTGTGTACACAATAATGAAGTAGAATCTCTTTTGATCCAGGGAGAAAAAAACGAAGGAATTGTTCAGAAAACATTATTCCAAGTGTAAAGAAGGTTGGACAAAAACTTGGGTTTGCATTGAGAATGGCTGCAGGTCGATGATGTTTTTAAGTTTAATGGGCTGACAACGTCATAAATTTGCTCAGCCTATAAATCACTTGGATCCTGGCAGATGTTCAGCAAAGATCAACATACTTAAAACAAGGCTACTGAAATGGTTTATGTAACTTTTTAATCTAATACAAAATAAACAGTCTCGCGGCAAAAATATTTTGGTGGGGCTTTTAGCCCTATTTGGTATAGGCAGCTGTGAAGATCGTAGGATCGAAGCCCGCAAAAGGCAAAATGATATTGGTGAACGATACACTAAGAGAGCGCGGTACACAGGTGTAAACAAGTTATTAACAATAGGGAGACTTAATGAACCCACCCACTCGCTCTGCAAGAACAACACAGATTGACCATTTTGATTGTTTACGGTCTTTCCATCCAATAGACTTGTTAACAACTGACATTTCTAAAGTTCTGTTGTAATTACAGGGGTCTCCGATCATGTGTTTATATGAGATGATAAGAAACCTTTCTTATTGTTAGCAAATACTTGAAAAGCTGCTCGATTGAATTGTCCAAGCCCACTTGCATCCAGTTGGTGGAGATTAAAGCTAGCTCAAGCACTTTACAGCATACCAAAAATGCCGAACCCTGTTTTTAAACGCACCCGTTCCATCGTCGAAAGGTATGTACATAAGTTTTTATGACATTTAATCATCACATAGGGCTAAACAGGTAAATTGATACGTAACAAGCTTTGATTTTATTACAAGGACGACTTTCAGAGCTGTTTCTGCCTGGCTTTCAATGTCGACATAGCACGATTAGTAATCTTGTGATATGTTGTTAATGGGTCTTGTTCCAGTATCGTTACATCCCTTTGTTCCAGATTTTTTGCTTAACGTCCTTTATAGTAGTCGAAAGATTGAAACTCAAAAAATGCCTCTGAAACCGATAGAAATAGGGGAACATAATAGTTTGAAGGCACATACGTCAACTTTTTGAACATTGGTTGGCATTTTCCAGGGCCTGCACCTGCCTGTTAGCACACAAAGGTAACCTACTATAAGTTCCGTACTCCATGAATGCGTTATTCATACAGATGGCAGTAACTCGAAAAGATTCCCTTGCGACGCTTTGCAGTCATGCCTGTATCAGCTTTGACAACACAGTAGAAAGGTGTGGCTGTTCTGACGACAGCCGAGATTCCGAACAAATATGAAACAGCAAAGAAATGAGACGTAATTCCGACTCATGAGATTATTGGACCAAATCCATTTACAGTCTAGCTTGTAAGGCTAGAGAGCTCAAACTAACAATTCACATCGAATACTGAACTGAACTAACTGATTTCATAAGATCATTTCTGATTATAATTATCAATGACGCACTAGATAAATCACATGATTGAGTGCGAAGGATCATGCGATCCAGCAGCGCTGAAACGCCTACGAATTAATTACGGTCACGAGCCACAGGGAGTCGAGATGCGTCATGACAATGACTTCATGATATAATGAAAATTCAAAAGCTGGGGACAGGTTTGCATGACTGCATTCCTTATGATCATTTCAAAATTCTATCAAGATTTGAGAACGATTTTGTTGAAGATTCATTGAGATACACTATTTCAAAGATTAATGTATTTTGTATTTCATATCAATTGTATTTTGTATGTAATTATTATATTTATTATTTATTATTAATTATCATATTTATTATTAATTATCATATTTATTATTTATTATTAATTATCATATTTATTATTTATTATATTTATTTATTATATTATACGTATTTATTGTATTGTATGTATTTCGTATTTCAGTACATTGTATTTCATATCAATTGTTATCATTTTATTTGCACTTGAAAGTCATTTTACGATGAGGGACGTTTTACGAATAGCCCAAGAATTATTAGCACGTAAATATGTTACGAAACACGGCTCTTAACCACTAGGCTGACACGCAGGTCACGTGCAAACCCTATTTGAAGAGCCACTGCTGTTACGGTGCTGTATTGACATCACGTGATCTGTTTATGCAAATCAGTTCAATTGGAATCTTGTTTCGTAATGGACATGTTGGCCTGCACTCTGAATTGTGTCTCAAAAGTTTGCAAATAGTCACGACCCCATAATAGCTGCCATAATAAGATAGTCAACCGCAGTCGGAGGTAACACGAATGCTCCTCTTTCCTGAGCTTCTACCACTGCAGTGGTAGGGGTGGGCGCCACTCCTATCTCAAGTCACAGTTTTGACCATTTCTCCCAACATAGCTGGTACTCATTTCACCGACCGCGTACGGATGGAAGGCTGGGTGAACCTTGGCACCACTATCTCGAATCGACTTGTAACGCAAGTCCAGTGCCACTGGACCACCGTGCCACTAAAATTAATAATAAGATACTGGCTATATTTTCTTTTCTTTACTGATTTTATTTAATTCCAGTTATTATAGCTTGACTTACTTATATTTTGTTTTATTTCTTTTAATCGTAGTACCTAGAATGAAACTTTTCTATTCGATTCTATATACTATCTTTTGTGTCATTAACAAACCGCAACATTTTCTTTTTTTATGAGACACTTAAAACCCCTTATTAAGGAGAAGCTGAACCAAAGGATTTGTATTTTTGAAAGAAAATCCTCATTTCGGGGTATTAATTCTTACTTTACATTATAGGGATATCATGAAATGCGTTGATGAGCTGGAAAAGGTAGAATGCTCCAAACTTTGGTTTCAAAAGCAAAGAAACGTTTTCCGGATGCTGGATCCTGACAATAAGGGATTCACATCTCATGATGCTATTTACGGTAAAACTTATGCTAATTATTATTACATTTTGCTCCCTATTTACAGAATGTTTACGATTGCATGATGCTGTCTTGATAGAAAGGCAAATAATCCACAGACAAAGAACCCTATAAAAGTGCCAATCTTTATTGGCAACGTTTCAGCATCCAAAAGACTGCTTCAAAAAATGAAAATTGGCTGCCAAAAATAAACAAAACTCAGGAAGCTATCCGACTTTGCAGTTGACCTTAATAAACCTTCCGGTAGCCGAAACGAGTCTGCTATCTGAAACATGTAATTTTCTTTAAGTAATCAACTCGTGTGTGATACAGGTACTAAAACAGATTTAATTTATCTTTTTGGGACACTTCAGTACTCTCCTAGAGTCATAAAAATGAGTGACCCCTCCGCTCTTGTATGCTTTTGTCCGATTTCTCTTTCTCCTTATTCAATGAGTACCTTTTGCTTTGTTTCTATATCTGTTACAAAGTTCGTTAAACTTGATGTCTCTCTTGATTTTGATGAGCTAAGTTGCGACTTTCTCTAGCTTTCTGAATGCGGATTTTCCATTCGCTAATCTACGTAATACAACAAAAAAACCCTACTTTGTTGTAAAATGCCGCAGTCTTTCTTCGTTTATGCACGACGTTTCGGCACTCACAGTTGTCATTATCAAGTGATGTTAAGATTTGTTTCTATTTCCTCTTTCCTCTTAATACCCCATTTCCTTTTTCAGTCTTGTTTTTGCTCCTGATTAATAAGTCCCCGGTGCTTAAGATAGGCCAATTCGTTTAAATATCTTCCTTAATTGACATCTTTGTTATCCAATAGCTACTACTACTACTACTACTACTACTACTACTACTACTACTACTACTACTAATAATAATAATAATAATAATAATAATAATAATAATAATAATTTTTTTTTAAAACTCAATGCCTTTATTGCTAATCTTCATTATACAATAACATTTCCCCCTGTTTTCTCCTGGCATGGTGCATGGGACAGCAGGATTGATATACAGGAGTGTTTAATTACAAATACAATAGCAGCAATAAAAAAACAAACAAACAAACAAAAAACCAAAGGAAAAAAGGGAAAGAGAGAAAAAAGTTAATTACATGAAAAATAATAGTTCCGGGGAAATCCAGTCTTTGTTGCACCTATTAAAGATATAGTAAGATGTTCTGATGGCCACTTCAGAACGCTTCAACATAAGCCTATTTGAATCGATGTCTAAATTCTTTAAAAATTTTATAAAATTGGAAGAATTCTTCGTAGTAAAACCCAAAGTCGCAATTTCCAGAGTTATTCAATTAAGATCTAAAGTTGGATCAATAAGGTCGTTTTTAAGATCCTTGTACTTGTTTTGTTTGTACTCTTTTGACTTGATTAAGTTTGTCTCAAAACAAACTGTGAGTACTAATAATAATAATAATAATAATAATAATAACGATATACAGGAGCTTTCCAAATTACATTGGCTCTTCATCTCCCTTAAAGAATAACTGTAGATGGAAAAAAACGTGACAAGTCTAGGCGACCAAACTATAATTATAGAAACAACTAATTTCTTCGTGGCTGCTACGAGTGGTTAATTACTTATGGTATTTCAACGTTTTACTTTTCCCGCATAGATGTGCTCTCAAGATGGAAAACCCATGCCAACCTTTCGCCCGATCAATCCAAGGAAATGGAACAGCTTTTTACCAAACTTTGGAATGATCTTGGCATCAAAGGAACATTAACGTTTGACCGTCTTTGCAAGATCAAGTACGTTTTAATGACCAATAAAGAACTGAGGGAAGATTTATTGGGATTCACTTCAGAGATGGCAGCTACCTGGTTCAAAATCATTGATACAGACCGCGATGGTATCATCTCCCGTGACGAATGGAAGGTTTACTACAAATGCATCGGTGTTATGGATGAAAAGGATGCCGAAGCCTCATTTGAGATCATTGATTTAAACAAAGATGGAAAAATAAGTATGGAAGAGTTTGTGAAAGGATTGGGAGAGTTTCAGTTTGGTCAAGAGAAAGGGAAGTACGACATTATGCTAGGCCCATTGTCAGAAGCATGATTCCTGTTCTACTACACGTTAAATATCCTGGTACGGGATAACTGTAGGCGAGCCAGTCAAAGTTTTTTGAAAACTATGGGTTTAAGGGAGATAATGTTACATCTACTCTATAGAGTCCAGAGAACGTGACAGCAGCGATATTGTGAGCAGAATGAGTATGGTATATGTTGTATCCATTGTAACTGCTACCCATGATTCTCCGTACGACTATTCCTTGAGGGTTGAGCAGGAGCACGCGGTAATGGAGATCATTTTCGAACATGTAGTTTTGTGTTGCGTTGTTTTACTTCAAGAATGATTGAGTTTATTTAGAAGTCTTGGATTTCTCTTTGCTTCCTGACTTGCGGCTTCGAGCCAGATGTGAACCTGTCACTTTACATACAGTATGATATTCCCCGTTACTCTCACGTTGCCCCGCTTGACCTAGCTTTAGCCTACTGTATAATTTCGTGATTGTATCTGTCTCCTACTTACGTCATACTGTCGTTTTGATGTTATAGTCAAGATTGTTATGCATATTAATGTTAAACATCATTCTTCGTCTGTTAACTAGTTTGTTTATAGTACAGATTCGCCTTCATTGTTTTTTTTGTCATACTAGTGCATGGAACATTTTTACTAGTAATTCTATGACCCTGCTTGACGTATTATTTACAACTTTAGCTACTACTGGCACTGTAATACAAGTTGCTTAATCCAATATTGTACTTATTGTGACGTGGTATATATAATAGTGTTTTACCAAGTTCCAGTCACTTTAATATGCTGACTATCATCAGATACGTTACTTGGCTTGTATGCGATTCACTGTTTTTCTTCATCACTGTTTGCTGTATGTATGTATGTATGTATGTATGTATGTATGTATGTATGTATGTATGTATGTATGTATGTATGTATGTATGAAAAGCTTCACTAACATTATGAGAGTTCTTTTTCGGAGTATTTTCAAATTCTGTACCACTAACAACTTATTCAATTAAAGTATTGCACAAATTTTCTTGCACTGCATCAGATAGAAGAGTTTAATAGAAGATTACATGTATATTTTGCTAGTATTTCTAGTAGTCTTCTACATGCTGAAAACTTTTCTTATCCATTCTTTACTTTTGACTTCACTGTTGTCGCCTCTACTTCTTCAGAATTCGAGCTCCTGGTCAAAGAAAGTCTTCTTTTGTCTAAACACAACTGCTCACTTAATATAAATAAAAGTTCAACTCCCCTATTGTTTCCCCAAACTCTTGTTAGTTCTTAATGGATTCTATTGTTTATGTTGCAGTCTTAACCCAGCGTGTTTCATACATTGTAATCAATTGGTTTGAGAATGGTGATAGAATACACCGAAAGCTCATCATATTATGTTTTCTCATTGTGTGTATTAATTTTTTGAAATCTATACCCTCCCCCCGCTCGTTATCAGGATCCCCCGTTTATTAATTTCAAGGAATTTTCCCAGTACTCAAAATGTAAATGATGTCTGAAAACACTTGAATAACTTTCCATGCAACTTTCCAATGATTTTTGTCGTCGTGTGTGTCATCCTTATTTAAAACTTTCACGAAATTGAGACTGGAGTTCTGACCTCCCCGTTTAACTTTAGACCGTATTGGTGACCCTCCCCGTTTATTCAGACCCCTCCGTTTATTCGGCACTCCAGAGTATAAATGAAACCTTATACCAGATGAATGATAAAGAAGCAAACGGTTGATGGGAAAATCTCACACTCATAATCAGATGTTGCACAACGTGTGTTGTCTCAACTCACAGACAACAATTAGTAGCGCGACAGGAACTAGTACCGATCAGCCTTACGTTTACACGGGATCTGGTCGATCCGAACTCGTTTGGATCTGCTGTCCGTACCAGTTTAGGTCCACTTATGAAAGTGTGAACGATTCGTAACCGAAGAGGTCTCGTGTAAACGCCTGAGATCGGATCCAAACTGGTACTGATTGAAAATGAGGTAAATAGCTACCACTTTGAGGAAAATTTTTGACGTAATCCCAATTCAAAGTATATTTTCGTCTTTTTTTTGACACAATATTCATAAGTCCCTATTGTTTATATTTCAACCGTTGCAACGTATCTCAGCTGGTATTGCAATACAATGAACTGTTGATTTGCTGATTTGATTAGTAGGCAGAGTTCTGGCCCCAAACGGATCTGACCCTTTTTGTAGGGTGTTTATACGGGATCGGATCCATTTGGATCCGTACCAGTTTGGATCCGTACCCATATAAACAGGTTTACACGATCGATTGCAGTTTGAAGTAGGATCAATAGACCTTCTGATCACGAATGGTTTGTAGACTTCAAAATCCTTGTAACGGACTGCGTGCATCCAACGAAAAAATGCCGTTCACACAGAAAGATATCTGTGATCGCATCCTCGAAGTCGACAACATTGGGCATTTACGTATCATCGAGCCAAGAATTTTGATTGTATTGTGAAATAGGGACCATTTATACAGGGAACTGCGATATATTTGTGAAAGGTTTAAAAGCGGAATCATTCAGTTAAAGGTCTTTACAGACGGATTTTCTCTTGAAGTAGCTGAAAGGTAGATTTTTTCGTATTAGTGCCAAAAAATTGAAATGACTTCGTAAAAAATCTTAAATTAGCAGTTATTTTGTAGAATGTTGTGGCCAGTCATTTTTTGAAATTGCTGATTTTACAGATTATAATGTTTCATAGCAACATCTATACACCACCTGCAGGTAAAATATTATAGTATTTGTAAAGGAACCTTATCGTTTCAGGGTCCTTTCAAAATATCTTTCTAATTTAGATTGATTTTATATTGTGTGCTGCCTAATAAGTAAATTAAGGCTGACCGAAAAGTTTCGATTAATAAAATGCCTCTGCTATATGTCGCATGTCGAACATATTGCTGTGAACTATTTCTCGTCCCTTTCAACAGTCGCCCAAAAATACGCCAAGAAAGAGTCTCACGCTTAACACATATGGGCACGAGTCACCAAAAATAAATGGAGGAAGCCAAGGGACTGGCATCGGTAAGGATGTATTTAGTCATTCGCTAGTAATAGGGTCGATTTCATAAGGCCAAGGAGAGCAGTTTTTTCATTTCCTTCTTGTAAAGACCTGATTTATAAGAACAGAACGACTGGACACAGATGTCGGCATTGTTTTGAATTAGCTTCAAAAGATTTGACCTACTGTGCAACGCTATCTTGTTTTGTGATGACCCTAAGCATGAATTTTCCACCGACGGCTTTTGAGCAGTGAAGAGGTTGTATCTGCGAGTCCTGAAATTGATAACAATGTATTCGAGGGTTCACTGACTTGTTACTTCTACAACCGGCAGCACAACGATGTCTTGGTGTTCTTGATCTTTTGGGCATTTTTTAGCCTTATTTTGCTATATGTTTGCGCATTCAACCCCACTGGCTTTACCAACTAATCGCGTAGCAATTTAAATAGGTGGCGAACATCTTTAGCCGCACTTTAGAATGTCTCACGCGCATGCGCACGGAAGGTATTAATAGCTGTATCAAGTTCAGCTCCTCAGCTTTATCTGGATTTTCGAATCCGGTTGGCAATCAATAATTTCTTGTCAATGACTTTCACGTACAGAAAATAATTTTCAACGTACCGACTATTACATGTCAAAAGTCAAAAATGTTGCCCGTCTCTGCCATTAAATATATTCGCTTCCAAACAATATAACAGAATGTATGTAGAACTTTGGCGCCAAAAATTTTGTATATGATATTTCTTTGTTTAAGTAGCGTCGTCCTTTACGTCCGCAGTTTCTCGTCTAGTATTTGTTTGTAACCAACCGCATACTTTTTTTCAACGTTATGTAAATTTCGATCCCTTTCCATATTTTTGGTAATAATTATGACGCCAGGTTCTGGTGAGCGTCATAAGCAAAAAGCTTTTCAACCGTATAATAATGAGTCATCTTTTTGGAGCAATCTATGTAGAATTATTTAGCTCATGTTTTAGCTTTATCTGGAGTCACTTAATCATCAGAAATCAGCTAACTTATAGGGAATCAAAAAGATTTTAAATTTAGTATATTCAACGTTCTAGCTTATGAGCATACTTATATGTAATTCTTTATTGTACTTGTTTTAGATAACAAAGGATATGAAAAGTCACATCCTCTGACCCCTGTGAACAAACAAAGTCGCTTCAATAGTAGTGTGATGAATGGATCAACAGTGAAGGTATGGTCACCATAGGTCACAGGGTTTAGCTACTTGCTTAAGGATGTTATAGAATGCATACAAACTCAAAAATTCCTTACTTTTGAACCCTTCCCTTTGAACTCGCAATCATTGTCCCACTCAACCCCCTTTCTAGTTTACATTTGGTCTCAAAGTAATCCGGTCCTTCTTTTACCATTAGAACGTAGATCGACATGTAACCATGACAGCAAAATTTTGAAGAAAGACGGTGAACAATATCGTGAATGAAAATAAAACCACAACTGTTTTTTATAATGTATGTTCTTTGACATTGATGTAAGTATAGTAAAAATATTTTTATACCCGAACCTTACTCAGTCATGCTGATTGCAAGAAGAGCTCTGGCTCCCATGGTCCCAAAGAGATGCTTCGCGCTTCTTTCTGTATTCACGCAGAGTTCATTTGTGAATGTTCTGTGTGGCCTGTCAATTTTTGAGCCCCCATGTTTGTAAATTCAGGGAGGAGCACCACTTACGATGATTTTTTCGGCCTACAGGCACCGTATTTTAAATACTTTTGCTTTTATTCATTTTCGTGTTTCTTCATTACCTGGTACTTGTCATTCGAATTCACCGTACTTGATACTGATAATGCTTCCTAGCATTTCGGCTTCTATAAAATCTGATTTTGATTCAAAGCACCCGTTGCCTTTGGGTTGTGCCCCCACTACTTTTTAATTTATGCATGGTTTCAAGGTAGCCCTTGGCTCCATGCAAGAGTATGCCCACTTAGTGAATGGCCTCTTCGCACCACATGACCTACAGTATAATATAGGCAGGGATTTAGGATTTTTACTTCCAACGTCCCATGTTTTCAGATTGAAAGGTTCATATGCAAGAAAATGCACAATTCAAGAAAATAAGGACTATTATAATACCGATGAATTTAAGACAGGTTCACTGAATCAAGTAGACAGGTTCTTACTTAGTACCTTTAAGCTTTGCAGTGATAGTGAACATCACTAACATCCTTACTGACGTTTTACAAACTCAATAATAAAAACGCCTACATGGTTTATTGGTTAAGCTTGCCTCACGATCTTTATCTCTATAGTCATTTTATTTCGTCAAGGTGACAAATCTGTAATCTAAGGCCATTCTGGTTATCTTGCCAAGGGTAGCATCCGCAGAAAGTGTGCTCTCTAAATGTTATGGCAAGAGCTAATCAATGTATATTCTTTCAATCTCCCTTCAATTTTCTAATTTGCTTCTTGTTGCCTCTTGATTCCTTGAGTGCGATTTCTCTTGATACAAATAATCGAAGTGATAGAAATAATAGAAGGCAAGTTCTGATGGATCAGATAGTCTTCTGTGATATGTAAGCTTGCAAATTTGAGCATGCCTTGGTAAGGCTCTGGTATTGCTCTTGTTAGTGTGTTGGTTTGTTTGTTGAAATTCACTACGGCTCCTCTTGGTACGAGATAAACTGGAACATAAGATCTTTTCCTAGGTCGACGTGCGGAGTAAAAATTAATGCGGTTTTACGTTGATTTTGTTACAAATCGTAACTTTATCGCAACGTTACGGCATATTTGATCCTCCTCACGGAGCACTGAACGGGTTGACTGTATTACCCCTGCCCTGACTGTAAGCAGAGTAGAATGATCAGAGGGGATAGATAATTTATTGAAAGCTCATATTGGGGTGTGACATGTTGGAAGAGGTATACAATTTGTCACATTTCCTTACATTTTGAGGTTGTCAGGCTGATGTCGAGGACGGGTGAAAATATTTTTCACGTACGGGTTTAGTGATTGTGTTAACGTTTTACGTTTTTGGCTAGTTCGATTTTATCATAGAAGTCGTTAGCGGATGTCAATTTTTAGTTTCTGGTGAGTCACGTAATAATTTGGGTTAGTATAAGATTGAAATGCAGAAGATATACCCCACCCACCATCACACACCCCAACCTTAACACACTTCTGCGCAATTAGAAGAAAGTATGCTTTGTAGAACCCCATCTGATGCTAACTGCATGATTATGACACGTGCTCTTTTATTTTCTAGGGCGGACATTTCTATGACCCTCCGTACGAACACTATGATATGGTTGCAGGTGATGGATCTTGGAATGGCACGCGCGCCAATGCTCCGCTGCCGCCAGTACCTGATCAAGGAGAAGGACTTTACCAAGAGATTGGACTATATGAGCAACCTGTCGACAGTGGAGGAAACCCTATAGTAAAACCAAACAAGAAAGGCACTTTTGCTCCTGCTGAACGGAAACCAGAATCGGTGTATTCTATCTACGACAAAGCAGATGCGGACCTTTATCAGACTTTAGATAGTAACAACACGGAGTCTCAGCCAGAAGATGTATCAGGGAAGATGTACGAGCCAATCGATCGTAGTACGTTGAGACGACGGAGTAAACCGATAATCGATACAGTGTACGATGAACCAGAAGGTACTGATCAAGTACCATCTTCACCACCGTTTTATGACGAGCTCGAAAATGAGAATGCATACAAACCTGGTGGCGATGATTCGATTTATCATCAGATTTAGAATTGAAGAATTTATTGAGGTATTTTAGGGTGATGTATTTTCGTATGTGCTCAAGGGATCGTATCGTTACGTGTAGGGAACTGATACACAATTTGTAATAATTTACAGGGAATATGCATTTGCGATTAAATATGATCAATTAGGGAAAACTTTAAGTACTAGTGACATTGTAGTATAGAGCATTACGCTATTTTCGGCAAGCTTTGAAACTTTTATGCTAGCTGTAACTTTACTTGTGCAGGAATAAGCATAATTGTGGCCGAGCCCGAAGCTGAGGGGAACCCTGGAGTTTGTGTTCGAGAAATGTAGTATGCCTCACTATAATCCATCTTGGCTGCCCTAGCTGAACAATTGACACGCTTTGACCAGCATTGTTGACCCCCCCCCCCCCATCTTAAATCAAGACCAGCCCAGGTACTGGTCAAGGGTTCATAAGTGCGTTAAACGTTAAAAAGTCAGATGAAGATTAGTTAGATGTATATAGTAGTATGTTGGGGCTCCGGTTTGACCCCACGTGCAATATGACTTCGTTTGCGTATAATAGGCTTTTTCGCTAACTCTGTTTAGTGGCGTTTATTGACCGTTTCCAAAAATTTTGCCTTTACTTAAGGGCAGTGCTCATCAAACTATGCACCCGAAATAGTTGATTAATGGGAATAGTTTAAAGTTTTAATCAAGTTTTTTAGTCGTAATATATCAGGCGTTTATTCGGGTGCGAGTCTTTATCGATGTTCATCATGGCATTTTCTGGCGTTCATCTGAGAGCGGTGTTAAAATTGGGAAGCGTCTACAAGAAGAATTATATACTTTGTGACGTTCTACCCTTTCTTTCAAAATGCTTGAAGAGCGAGGTGTAATTTGGATCTGCCCAGACGCCCCTACGCTTCGGTGCTCTTTCGTTTCAGTATGGTATTCCGTGTCATACCTCCATCTTCTTGAGGCGGTCTCTGCATAGAAATTAGGCTATTTCTTCCTTCGATTAATTGTAAATAGTTGTGAATAGGTACATGCTGTTAAGGAACTCGTATCGCGTGACTGATTTTGTTGTATGTTGCCCTTTTTGAGTAGGAGCGATGGCCTGCAAGCAACCATCCGTTGTATTAGAATTTTTATTGTTCTTAGTATGGCCCTGATACTGCCAATAGCTTTTAGTTATATGTAGTGTAGTGGCTCTCAAACATGTTTTTGATCACCCTTCTTTGATCCAGCCTTAAAACCCAGCTCATGCAAATATAAGTTATAAATTTTGTTTCGATTCAACCCGCAAAGAAAGTTAAAACATATAAAACATTATGGAAACTGACATGATCATCATATACAATTGCAGTATACAAGTACATACTAAATATACATAAATTGCTGCAGTAATAATTTTAAATCCTGAAAGGCAATTTTTATCACCCCGAGGAATAGTGCTCCCCCCATGGGAGGAGCCCGCAACTTGTGGAGCCGCTGCTATAGTAGGATTTTTATAGTTATAACTGTCTCTTTATACTTCCTGTAAGGAAACAGTAATACGTCAGTGGGCAGTTTATGAAAGGTACATGCGATGTTTCATACCTAGTTATATTTTAGCGACGAGTGTTTGTGGTAATGCGAACATTTTTGATTATACTACTCAGGCTGTAGATCAGCCTGCTGACTTCTTACGGCACATTTGACGAGATTTCATTATTTTATCAGATTTAAACTTTTAAACTTGTATATTTTTGGTTATGTTGAGTGGTTTGTGTATGAAGTTTTTTGAATTTAGCCTTTGTTATGTATGATGAATGTCGGTAAAGTTCAGATGTGAGTGTCATCTAAAAAGTTTTGTAAAATTTTCAGAGATTTTTGCGGGTAAGGTAGACAAATCTCTTTGTTCATTGACCAGAAATCGTAAAATTTGCACAGTAACGAGCCTTAGGAAGGATATAGTCGTATACAACATAAGCTAGGAAGGCCACCAATGCTAGTTATGTTAACAGGTTAATGGCAAAGTGACCTTAAAATTATCCATTGGGTGCATTATCTGGGGCTTTACAGGAAACATTGTGTTTTCACGAAAAAACATATATGGTTCTACTTAACAGAACACCTGGTACCCATTGGATTTAAACTCATTCAAAAGCTACAGGAGAACTTTAATTAGAACTAGGCTTATTAAAGTACGATTTTGTTCCCAAAGTGGCCCAAAATTTGACTTTAGATAGAAGTGACGCCCACCCCTACCATTGCAGCGGTAGAAGCTAAGGAAAGAGGAGCATTCGTGTCGTCACCGACTGCGTTGGATCATCATCATCTTCCCAAAGGATCATTTATATCAGTTTATACTTGAAATTCGAAGTTCATGTATGCATGGCAACTCTTTTGTAACTTGACTTTCTGGGAGGTATTAGCTATTCCGGACTTTACCTCTGGTCTGTTGGCACTTGATAATGGAAATTTGGTCGAGCTGAGGTTTTTGTTTTAGGATCGTTCGTATGATTCGTAATCGTGCCTTTCCTGACGGTTGATAGTCACCCTAGCAATTATTCGTAATCACCCACCCCACCGTCTCTGCATTTTCACTCAGTTGTGTTATGCAAGGATCCTTAACCAGGGAGTGGTCAGAAGAGGGCAGGGATCGTGCCCTCGCCCTGTACCCATATCAATTTTGACGAACTACACGGTTACACAAGGTGATTGCACTACCCGAGGCCTTAGGGAAAAGGGCCGCCCTTAATTCCACAAAGCCCTGTCCGTACGAAAGGTTCCATACATACTTTTGGAGTGGTGGCACTTCGTTATTGTGTATTAAATATGAGCCTTTATCCTTGCACCTATTCATTTTTCAATTTCTGAGAAATCACTTGAGTTTGGGAACTGCATCAAGTCCATGTTGGTACTTTCACATGTTTTCCATGCATTAGCACGGTTTTTTATTGCTTCCGCCATCGTCTCAGTATGACAAAATACCCCGTCCTTTCCCTGTATAAATAGTCGCCGTGATAAACTATTGCTATTTATTTAAGAAGTATATAATTGGCTTTTGCCACAAGGTAGGTAACAGCAGAATGTAGAAGAATTAATTAGTTAAGTTTAAAAGTGCTGTTGTTTTAGTTCTCTAGTGACTGTTGGACAGTCATGGGGCATCCTCCAACCCCCCCATTTGTATCTGGCTGCTCCCATTTGCTCTTCTTCCCCCATCTTACTACATCTTACTTGTCCCGCAGCTGAAAATTTTATTATCCTGCCCCCAACTTCCTGCAGGGGGAGGATGCTATGGAAGTTTACATTTGTGCTCAGCTCTCGAACTGTATTTATTTGTCTCTCTTATAGGTACCATAGAGGAGTAATAATAAATAATTTAGGAGACTGTTCCAATGAACTGAATTTTACAGCAGAGATGCTTAATCATGATGCAAAGAATTATCATGCATGGCAGCATCGCCAGTGGATTTTGCAAAAGTTCAAACTGTGGAGTGATGAGTTGGAGTTTACAAGCAAGTTACTCGACCGTGATCTGCGAAATAATTCAGCATGGAATCAGAGGTTTTATAGTATAGTTAATACAACAGGATTTTCAAAGGAAGTTGTAGAAAAGGAAATAGGGTAAGGATGTTTAATAGGTCCTGGCAATGTATGTGAATGTCAAGTAATGTAAAGTATTGTGGCTTTCATACTATTTGCAGTATCTCCAGGCAGTTTGTCAGCTGCCACTACCCTAGAGCTCTGCAAAAACTTGCTAGTGGTTGAATAGTGCCATTGTATAAAAGAGTTAACTTGCTGAAACTTGTTACAATTCTAAGAAATAGTTGGAAGATATAGTTTCACCTAGTTCTCCTTATACATAAGAGCTAGCTCAGTGTCACCATTATCTGGTAGATAAAGCATTAAATAGTGACAAGGGTGATAATAGTGCTCTAAAGATCATAAAAATTATGGACATTTTATGCCAGGACTTCCTCACAGGGGCACAAGATCAGGTTTCATTTGCTCTGACCTTTGATGGACTGAGCCAAAACAAGGTTAGAAATATAACAAGACAGCAACTTTGCACATATGTTAGGAATATGCTTTTAATGCTCTTTTAGTGCTCAGGGCTTATTTTCAAGGTAACAAGAAAGAAATACTATGTTGTGATTAGTGCAGGCAGTGTAACACGTCAACAAATCACCTATGCCTGTCAAATAATGTTACCTGCATGTGGAAGCTTGTATTTCAGTGTGAGTATGACCAACATTAGTGAATAGTGCAATGCTGGATGCTACAAGTTGGCAATTGCAGTGTCAATAGAAAGAAACAAGTTTGCAGTAAATCTGTTTAACAAGCATTTAAAGGATTGGGTAATGGTTGAAAGTTTAAAACACCCTTGGAATATGGATTCATTAGTAAACACCAAAGATGTGTTTCATCTCACACTTATCAGTTTAGTTCATGTAAAGAATGCAGCAAAGTTTACGTCAGCTCACTGATATAAGATTAGATGCAAAAGAGGGTATTGAAATATGACTATATAATCACTGATTTGATAACACCCCATAGCAACACAAACCAATCTACAAATTCCCAATGGGAAGAAATTAAAACAATTTTAGAGCAAAATCTCTTATTATCTAATTTTTATATAAGAACTTATCTTAACTTTACATTATTCATCACACGAACCACTTTGGTAATGAAATGTGTCTTTGATATTTACTAATGAACCCATTATTCCAGGTTATTTTGAACTTTTTAGTGCTAATCATGTATGAAAGGTGAGTTACAAATGCTGTGAATAGCTAGGTAAGGTGAAATGGAATTCAGTTGTATGAACCTATGGAAGCATATAAACAGTGTAAAAAATTAAGCCAAATGTAGTGATTATGTTGTTTATAATAATCATCATCATGATAGTCATGATGATTATGATTACATGCATTGTGCTGCTGCTAATGTTGTTGATGTTGATAACAATATTGATTGGTAATCTACAATATATATTAAGTTAAGAAACCTACAATTCTTTTGGGCGTGTATTAAAGTTAATACTATCTGTTCATGTAATGGTGTCACTAAAACAGATAATGTATCAAAGCAAAGTAGTGATCAGTTTGATTGTTCCTGCTTTTGACTTGATTTGGTTAAGCGTTTTAGAGCCCTTTTTTCTTCTTTCCCTAAGGTATGCAATGGTGATGATAAAAAAGGCACCTCAAAACGAGAGTGCATGGAATTATCTTAAAGGGTACGTACTTGTTCTGCCCATAAGAGAGTAGGTCTATCCAAGCTAGTTTTTGTATTGTTTAATTTCTTGTGCTTTTATTTTACATTGTAACTTGGCAAAGATGATACAGCTGTTATCTTTTTAGTTATGCAGTAATTATTGAACTGAGATGGATTCAGTTTTTTTCAGCATTTCCAAATTATTTTAATGCAAACACTGTAAATAATGAGACCACAATCAAAATGATCACAAATATTGAAGTCATTGATGGCATTACCATCAAAGTTGTGAAAGGCACACCTAACCTTGTTATTTTGTTAATATTCTATATACTTAGTTGCAGGTGTCATAAACATGTCACTTGAATACATGCAGCTTTAAGCGTTTGACTTATTCACAACCATCTGAAACTAAATTCCGTGAGTAGATCAGGGTGCAAATTTTACTGGGCAAGGCTTTGCAGAAGAAGAAGCAATTGGATCACACCAACACATATTTTGATCAAAGCATTATATTTTAATGAAATCTTCTAATATACTAATGCTTTATTAGAGCTAGCATAACTGGAAGGGGTCAGAGAATAACAAGAATGTGTGTCAATCTAGGGATCATAGCCAGATATGCCTTTGGTTGTCAGCAAAGCCGTGTCAGGGTAATTGTGTGGGGTATGTGGGGCAAGCAACTTCTAACTGTAAAAAGAACGGGTGGTGCTCGAGGGCATTGTGATCCTGTAATTGCAAGATTTTTTATCCTTGTTTGTACTCACACCATGTACGGCAGTCCATTTAATTGAAATCAAGATAATTGAGGGACCGAATAACCAAATAAGCTGCACAAATTTCGGAAGGTACAGTGCTTCCCTTTAGGTGAAGTTAACCACAGCCATTAACGCATACAACCTACGTTGTAAGGACACGAGTGGCCTTCTTTTGCAGGAGACAGCTGAAAGATCCTTGTTGCATGTCTTCAAACAAGCCCATCCCATACGGTTACACCTTCCCATATTGTTAGCTGTTATTATCCATGAATTTTAGCTGAGCAATTTTAATGCTTCTTCTCGATACACACATGACCATTTATCTCAGTATTACTTTTGTGCATGCACTTTTGTTTTATCGGCGATATTAGGTCCTCTCCGGCAGCATGCACACTGAGTGTATGCTTATACCGATAGGTACAAAATCGTTATTTTAAAATTTAATGGTACTGTTTTCTATTTTACAGAATTATGACAGCAAATAATGGCAAATTGACTACCTACCCATCTCTTTTTAATGAAATATCTGAAATGTTTAAGAGTAAAGTGGATTCACCTTACCTAATTGCGTACCTGGTGGATTATTTAGAGGAGAAACTGGAGACTGGTGAAGGTGACAAATCGTGCCTTGACGAATCTGCTAAGGTAAGTTTCTGCTCTTCCATCCATCCTTGGATTCCTACGCGTTTCGACCCAGATTTGGTAGTGATTGGATTTTCCTCAGGTGATTAGTGGTTTTTAAACTAAAGTTTGTTTTATGGTATAAAACATGAAGTTACATATTACATGAAATATTGGAAATACTGTTGCTATTAAATGCGTTCTTTCGTCTAAAATTCGACATAATACAAGTCGTTCGAATAGGCGCGAATTAGGAGGCAAAAGCTCATTTGAATTTAGGGTTTTCCATTGACACTATGACTTTTAACCAATCCTCGTCTGTTAGGATTACATAACTACACCCATTGAAGAAGCATCTTTTTTGTATATTGCATATTTTGAATTTTGAAATATCTTTAAATAAATTTGAAAATAAATGATTAATAAAAGACAAATCTTTGAAATATATTTTCGATAGATTTTAAATGTTTGATAGTTTTAATCTCACCAAATTTTATGAAAGTGTAGACTGTGACAAATCGTTTTTCTTAGGTTGTGAGATCGTTTGGTGTTTCAGTTAAGACTTTTTGTAGTTTTCAATGTTATGGTAACAATTTTTTGCATACATAGGAAACGGTCGCGACAGATTATTCGTTATAGCTAATTGTGTCGTAGAGCAGGGAGGAGAACTAGTTGATATATGATGTGATATTGTAGTGTCATTTGTAGAGACTTGTTTTCTGAAACGTTTTGTACTATAGTTTTTGTGATGGCTTTGGTATGATATATCATTTTGAAATAACAAAAGTACGTGGTGTTGCAGTCTCATCGGTCAGTTGGTGGTAATTGATAATTGATAAAGTTTGTGAACAATAATTATACAGCGAATATGAGGATGGAAAGGGTGTACTGGACGCCAGCTGATTGGAAATGTCAAAGTCCGCCACAATTTCTACAGCTGCGAACTAATGCCACGAACGTTTCTGCCCATCTACTAAAGATATGTCTGTTTACGTAAACTGCCAAACCTTTCAAGAACGAGATACCTCATTGGTCTTTACACGCATCTTAAGACTTTTCACTTTTGCAGTCGCGATTATCTAGAATCTCTAATTCGTCTTTGTTTCCATCCTGTCCTTTGACAAAATGGCCAGGCGATCGCGTTTAAAGGGCACAATAAGTCTCGTTCGTGACTAGATAAAAATATTTGCCGTAAAGGTTATCATGAGGGCTGGTATGATTTATATTTTTCAATTCTTAGAGAGTCTAACTGATTGACATGGTAACACACTGTTGTTGACCGAAGAGACACGTAGCAATTGTTGACATTAGTACATTACTGTCTTCCATAGTTATATCGAGTGTGAAATCTATTAGTCAATATATGTTTTCTAAGTTGACGAAGGAGGAATTTTATGTTCCAAAATATAGGCTCCTTATTTACAAAAGTCTTAGCACGCTTGTATGGATTATTAGTATTTGTAGAGATCCGTGTTTGGACGAAATATTAATTTTCGAGTACATTTTACACCGACGTGTAATGCCTTGCTCAGAAAAAACAGTTGTGAGGTCATACAGGGTTCCCATATAATATGATAGGGTTCTTCGTAGCCGTGTTAGTGAGTAGAAGAAAGGTCTTTACACGGTATAATTTGTAGTCAGTCATCCTTTGAAACAGGGCGACATTTAGTACCATAGACGCGCTGAAAGTAAGCTAACAAGGATATCTTGACCTAACAAATTACATTCTGAGTTTGAAGAAAAAGACACACGAACAACTAGCAGACATGGTACTATTTAAACATATTACTGTGCTGGTTCAAGTGGCAGTTTGACGCCAACAGATTGAATTGTGTTACTGAAGTAGCTGCAAGATGTCCAGCCTAGCTAACGACACCATCGCACAGTGCTTGCAACCCGACAACATTTTTGTGATTGAAAACGGTGCCGTTTAGACAAATAGGGTATGCAATGACTTTGAAAAGTATCTTTCCCCTGCAAATGTACGTCCATTATTTTGGTTTCCAAACTTGAACCTCAATCATTGTTGGAATTGGCTTGGGATTAGGTTAGCAGTGAAGGCCCAGGGCCATCCCCTCTTGGGGCTTTTGGAAATGAAAGTATGAGGATAAATATCATAGACCGCCAAACCAATGTGTTAAGGGGCTAGGATTTAGATGCCGAAAGAATGTAGTGCTTCTATCTACAATCTTAATACGGTGAGGTGGCTTTGGTTATTTGTTGCCCCGCCTGCTTTCTCTTCGTAATCAGAGACACTGACTAAGAGACGCTTGTGTGACCCTTCATTAACATTCTGAATATGAAGTTTCCAAGTGAGCCAGGCAACGGTTGCGGTATTCATTTCCAGTTGGAAAGCTAACTATTTTGCTAGGGCGTATGTTACTACACGATGGAAAAGTTAGGGTTTCGAAAGGGGAAAGAACGAGGAGCCATGGACATACAGTGGAATTGCCGAGTTTACCCTCTCAAAAGTGATTGATGAATCTATCTAGAAATGTATTATCTGGAATCAATAGGCAAATGATCTAAACAAATTCACGTTGAAAACGTCATTATCTGGTTGGAACTGACTTTGAAATTTGAATGGTAAAATAGAAAAAGTGATTTTGAAATACTGCTTGTAGCATTTAACTGATGAAGACCTCTATTTTGACTGTCATCTTTACCAAGAAATTCGTCAACGTAAATTAGACACATTGTCAATCAAGATGGGTAGTTAGGAATTTAGTTGGCATCATTTTACCATCTCCTCGTATTCGTGTTCAAATAGCAGAACTTTCTTGTTTCGAACGAATTGTTCATAATTGTCCACCATCCCAAAACCATCATGACACGAACAATCGGTCACCGTCGCCGATCAGTTCGAAACAATTGGGCGGAAGATAAGGTCTCCGATGGTCCGAGACAGTCGGCGGTGATCCTTGAATCCTGTGCGATGTAATGAAAATCAAGCTTAATGAAGTTCGACGTTCAAACTCAAACCGTAATGGGCGCGCAAGCAGTATCAACATGTTTGCGAAGTCAGTAAGATATATAATCCCAGTTTTTCATTACGACACCCCACTTAAGTGCATATAAACTCATGCTTTGTATTATTTTTTCCAGCTTTGCCAACTCTTAGCGGATGAAGTGGATTGCATAAGGAAGGAATACTGGCACTACTACAAACGAAGTCTTCTTAGTAGATTTGAAAGTGTCGTCGCATAAGGGATACGAATAGCCTCAAATTGATTATCGTGATGCTCCCTTGGTCCCTTGGGCTTTTATCGAAGACCCATTGAAAAGATTCATTTCAATTATCATTGGAACCAAGAATTATGCTCACCGGATCTGATGTTGAATTCTATGTCAACACCCGATTAATCGTATTTCACCTCTCGATTATCGCCTAGTTTTTTATCAACAGTTTTGTAGTGGTTGTTCTGAACCACTTGAAACAGTAGATACTTGAGGATAAGTCATAGGACGCCAGTAGAAATTTGAAGCATAGTAGAATGCGCAACTAGGGTTAAGATATTGCCAAAGACTGCTCTCTTAATTTTTTTATTACCAGGTAGAATTAAGTGTCCCCTTTCTTGTATAAATCAACCACTGACTACAAGTACTACGATATCATTTTGTTTTAAAAATCGATATTATGCAAATCAGGTGGCAATTTCAACGACACGCAATTTTAGAGCTGGCTTCTATTAACGAACTTTATAAAAGGATGACTTGTCAATGTTTTCAGATTGACTAATCTGCCGAGGGAGACTCCGGAATCTGTGAGAATCCTGGTGTTAATTCCTCTTCCCAGCTTGCCGTGATAAGATAATTCGTTGTAAAGTAGTGCATAGGTACTAAATTCTTCCTCAAGTCTTCGTGGTAGTGCTGTGTTTCGTTTTTGTTAACGTACATGATTTCTTGAATGAAATACACCGGTCGTTTCTTGGCTAAAAAAATAAGTATTTTTTTTTCTTTTCTTGTTTTGTTGTTTATCTTTTTGCTAAGATTAGCGAACGAAGATCTTTATCAGTAGCCAAACTATAGGGAGCTCACAGTTTCATCCGTTTAGCAGCAATATAGTAAAGTGCCTTTGTTAAGGACATAAGATCTTACCAGTGTTTGCGGGACTCAAAGTCACAGCCCGTGATCTAGTTGACTAGCAACTCAACGGAGGCTGTGGACAATGACTCATCGACGCCATACATCGCGATAAATTAGCGGTAAAGCGTCATGTGTTTAGTTCAAAGAACTCAGTTGTGATGTTCTTGAGTTACAGGAAAACGTCTCTTCTATACTTGTATTCTAGAGTCAGTCCACATAAAAGCAAGAGAACCTTTACTATGCAGACAAAAAGAATTCGTTTTCTCGCTAGGCTTATTCAATTAACCTTGTTGTAATGGACGCTGATTGGTCCAAAACACAAGCCATTCAGGCAGTCCAATTTCTGATTGGCTCCTTCAAGATACAGTTGGGTATACTCTTTCACACATTCCATTTCGGTCATTCTGACGTTAGTACTCTCAGGAGTATCAGACGCAAAAAGCTTTTCAGTACAATATGTTTTACGCTATGTCGTGCAATATTCTTGTTTTGTACCACAAACAAACTATACGAATTTATTTTGTTCAACCGCTGAAGAAGGAACTTCAATGTTCATTTACGGAAATTTTCGATGTTATTAGCCGAGTATTTGATCCTCAATTTAGACGTAAAGAATTCAGACCATATGTAGTGCCGTTTCTTGTGTCCAAATCAAAGGCGTCTTTCAGGGAGATTATAAAAAAAATCACATTTTCCGGGATGTTTTCAGGGCGACTCATTACGTCCAAGAAAAATTCCCATTCAATTGCCAGATAGTCGTAGTCGACGCCAACTGTCTCGAGTGGTAATTGTACTTAGCTTTCTACAGTTGTTAATCCATACTATGTTTTATGTAAATATTGGAAGAAAAGCAATTGAGAAATGCTCGTTGCCCTCCTGTGTAGACATTATGAGAGATTTTACAAGGCCAGCTTGCATCAATCACTGTACATTAACTCCGTCGATGTAGCGTGCGGTGGCAGAACGTACTGTTGTGTCGGCTTCTTGGGCTTTGGAAATCGACAGTGCATCAAAGGACAATTATTTAGTGATGTACAGAGAATGGATTAATCTCTCCCAAGTGCAGTCAGGGTCAGGAATGTCACTTTAATTCGTTTACGTATTAGAAGATCTGTTGCTTCAAGCGTAAAGTGCTCAGTTAGGTCATGCTGTTTTGGTAATTGAGCTTAATCTGACATCTCGCAGTACGAGTGTTTAGGAATATCAAAACACATATTTCAAGGCAAATGTAGTAAGACCGATCCTATTAAGGAGGAAGTCGTAAACAATAGATTAGGGTAAAAATATTCACGATAGAACCTTTGTTGAGCTACCAGGGTTGTTTACTGTTATGGAAAAATTTGACATGATGTTTAGGCTATCATTAATCTCCTCATGGCCCAAGTGGTTATAGCATAGCACATCCTTAAAATGTAACAATGTGATCTGTTTACTTTCTTGACCAAATTCCCACGGCAACGTGACTATTAGATGAAACGTGCTAGTTGCGTAACATATACAGTGATCTCTGTATCGTTGACACTACCTACAAAATCTCACAACCGTTATGACCCCGCTATTTTTTTAACTAGGAGGGTGTTTAAATCATTCTGGAGCAGATATAATGGCTCCTCCCTTTCTGATGGTTGGGTCAAATTGGATTCATGCTCCTTACTCGGCAAATAAAACAAACATTACTTATTGTGAAATACTGTTTTATAATGGAAACTTAAAGTTAACTATGATAAGCTACTGTAAATTGATGCAATGGGAAATGCCTTTAAGAAAACTCTCCAATGGTACGAATTCCGTCTTAAATCACGGGCGCGTACTCCTGCAGATCAACTGGAGTACCTATCTCTCAACACGAGCACGGAATGGGAAACGTGAACTTCCACGCGACAATTCTCAACGATGGTATTCTATTACTTGACACAACATAGCAATTTGGGGAACATAACTGACGAGTAACACTTGCACGACCATAAGTAAGTCCATGAGTGCAAGAAGACTTAAGTAAAGGCGGTATATCATAAAACGAGGAAATAATAAGCAGGCTTAAAATATCGCTAATCAACTTTAGAACTGAAAAACACCATTGTCTAGATTACCTAAACCTATCTGAGGTTCGTATGTCATACTAAGAAAATTTTCTCATAAATCTTAAAGTTCGGAGGGGCATAGATATACATCATCTATTAAGTCTACACACTCGGCAAATTGAACACCCAACAATAATTATGGTTTTACGTCACTAACAGCTTCCCACAACTCAAGCGTCAGCGTGTGGCGTTCACTATCTTAACCAAAGCTATTGATTGGTTTCTTAATTCTTAATTTCAAGAAAAAACAAACACTTGACCAAGAACTAAACAGTGAACCAATATGGTTTTCAACTGTTAGTAAGAGTGAATTCAAACACAAATATCAAACCCACTTCGACATGACTTGCTTTCTTAGTCTCGAGTGCTCTTGTTATCTTTGGCAAAAATTGGATTGGATGTAAGTGATATGGTCTACTGTAGACCAGGACAATTGAGGGTGGTTTAGAAAGATGAATTACGAAATCACGCAGCAGAAAACGAATAGGTTCAGTGATTCCACAGGAATATCATATCAGCTGTTTCTTATTCGGAAACAATCAAATTTTATAAAAAACCTGTTACCAGAGGGTCAACTAGCATGTGTGTACATTTTATTCAAAGTGGTCTTGCGAAGGCCACTTACTGACTCATCAAGGAGAATGTTATTATTTTTTGTCTAAACGTGATTTGTGGCTAAAGCACTAGAGTCAAAATTGCCCACACGTGTTGATCAGTTTGTTATTATATCTCTCTTTCTTAATACTTTACATTCTTAAATTGAGGAAGATTCTCTCCGACGTTGCTGTTGGCTGTGCGTCATTT
>JAAAKM020006971.1:37772530-37833990 GCA_010016025.2 Alatinidae sp. Z8VKAUB7J3
ATCTCTCTTTCTTAATACTTTACATTCTTAAATTGAGGAAGATTCTCTCCGACGTTGCTGTTGGCTGTGCGTCATTTGCCTAAGGAATGTGTAGCTTGACAATGATTTAATAGCGATGCTTATGTGCCTTAACAATCTCAAAGTTCATAACATTTAAATTATAGTAGATCTAGAGAGAACATATTCTCTTATTTCCCGGGGCAGCTTTCAATGCCTGTTAAGGATGGGGTAAAATGGATGTAGTGCAAAAAATTGTGATAGTATAGAATGTGGCCTCTTTTCCCCCAACTTGTTTGCATTACTACTTAGGTGCCCTGCCTTTTCCACGAAGCTGATGGCCATGATTTATACCTTTTCATCCCTGGAACACCCGCAAACTACCATTTCGTTGAAAAGTAAGAGCTCTGTTATTTCATTAATATACGTCTTCCTCTGTTGCCCTAGTCTCGCTTTGATAGATTGTCCACAGATTGCTACATTGTCTAAGATGACTTTTCTCATTGACAGAGTAATATTATGCACGCTTATAGTTTTTGTAGTCTTTATTTATGATACTACTGGGGCTGTTTGACAAAGTACTTTTGCATTGCTTTACTTATCAACCGTGGCAATTGTCTACATCTGCCTAAAACTGCGTATGTCAAATGTGTTCATCCTCTTAAAATTAAAAAGGGCTAGACTGATATAAAATTTGAGAACCTAAAAACGTGTAAAACATTTTGGAGAATTTAAAGGATTTTCTTTGGCAAAGTATGGGTAAGGTCACAAAAGATTTATTTAATCTATTTCTTCTAATGTCTAATCGTATTTTTTCACCTTTCATCATTTACTCCACGCGCAAGGCATAGGTATGAACATTATCCTCTCTCTAAATTTTCCTGCAGCAAGTGAATACGTCTAAAGAGACGACACGGAATGGAACAAATGAGCAAGACAATTTGGCATAATTTGCTGCATTCATCGCAAAGTGAATACCTGATAAAATCAATACTCAGTTTGTCGCGATGCTACATTTTCAGTTAGTTCTATGGCACTTGAAATACATGATTCACTACGTCGTCCACGCGCTAGACTGTCTTTCATGCCAGCCTTCCTTGTTTTCCTTACAAGCCTAGTTATCTCCCTGTAGCCCATATTATCCCATTCTTTACATTTGCAGACCCTTTAGTTTTCATTCAGTGAAATATTGGACAACTTTGTTTTTAGTTTAAGTACTATTGAGTATCACTTGCAAAGCATTTCTAAAAGTCTCGTTGGAACTAATAATTTATTTGCGATGTTTTCAAGAATTCATAAATGACTTGAAATGACTGGAAAATAAGATTAAGTCTCAAAATGTCTTATAATGTGTCGTGAATGAAAAAAACAATTGCTGTAAATGGACCTTTTCTGAGTCTCTTAAGATTGTATTTCTCAATTTTGGAAAGACATTAGAGAAATATAAAAATGGCGCCATCGGGGCGCAAACAACAAACTCACACCGCGGCGTGTGCTTCACCGACTGAGCTAGGTAACCTCCGACGTGAACATGCTCTATTTCTCTCGTCTTCACATTAGCTCCTAATAATCCATCGGTGGACGTCGACATCCAGTTCAACGCAATTGTGGACCAGCCTCTCTGCCCCATGTGACTTGACCAAGAAAGGACTGCCATTCGACCCGTTAATCAATTTGAAGCCCTTTGAAAGTTAAAAGGAGTCAAAACACTCCCTTCTTGATAATGTTATTTGTATTTTGATTCGGCAAAATACGAGAATTACGATTATAATATCAATAAAGGTCAGTTGAAATTAAAAGTCTAAAATTGTAGGCATTAGGTGGTTCTGGTGTTATATGCTGAAAATGTCCAACTGTTGCATCTTGCATGTTATGTTATGTTATGAAGATAAGCATTAGGTTCTCGTGTAAGTACTCTAGGGAGGCCACTTAAAAGGCAACATTTTAAATACTTCCTAAAATGGTCGTTGTTGAACATTTAAAGCCAACCAAGCCCAAGCAAGTGACCAGAGCTAGAACAAGGGGGCAACTGGGGTCATGGCCCCTTTACGTTTCTGAACTTAAAATGTTGTTTCCCCTCTTGTGGCCTAGCTAACACAAATATGACCATTTTGTTTATTTGTTGGTTCATACAGACCCAGTACTTTTATGTGTATTAAGGGTTGTTGGCTATCATGCATATTGCACACTATTTACGTTGGTTATTTGCTTTTGTATTATTTTAGTATAAAACGTTTTAAGACGGCATTTCCACCCTACTCCACCCCACCCTTGCTAAACCGTTTCCATACCGCTGGCAGATACCCTTTATGTGTCTGTATACGTACATCCGTACATACGTACGTACGTACATACGTACATACGTATATGTCTGTATACGAACATCCTGGTAAAGGAATGTTAACAGATGCCACTATGAATGGAATTGATGCCCGCTTAGTTCAAACAGCTCTTGCCCTCATGTGAGGTTGAAAATAGCCACCATCTGTTTTCTGCTAATATCGTCACTTACCAACCAATACTTTAAGGAATGTATTTATCAATATCGTCAATGCGAGCTTGGTTTACTACCGGCGGTATTCAGCCTGTCGTACAAGAGTAAACCAAAAGCAGTTACGTGCAATAAAGTCAAGCTAATGGGTATGCGTTTCCTTGCAAGAGTGATTCTCAACTATTTGGTACCACTGTCCCGTATTTGTTGAGACACATTCCCACATTCCCACATTCCCTAATATTGAAATTAAACTATTTTAGAACTTTAACTTGCTACTCTTGAGCTGCAAATCAACGTCCTTAGTTATTGAAACACATAAAGCAAGCGTTTGTACTTAGCTAACAAATTCAAAACATAGAAAGATAAATTTACCCCCTCATCTAGTTTTCTAACCTCTATCGTCGATCTTCTTACTGCGCCCCCTTAAATATTCTCAATGCTTTGAGCTAGATGGTACTACCCACTTTGAAACCACTGTCCTACAAAAACAAGAGCTGTCTCAAGTCCTGGGTCATGGTGAAACCTCCTTGATGAGTTGTCTTATGATGATAGATATCATGATGCCATATTTCGTCCGGCGAGGAAATGCACTTCCTACAAGGAGCGCTGTAGAAATATTTGTAGGAAACTCTTCAATGTTTAGATGTGTAACAGGATCCTTTTAATAAAATTATTGACTTGCTACCTGTTATTTTTGTAATTTTTCAGTTAATATGCATATTTTACAATTATAGACCTTTATAAAAACAAGGTTATGAAAGTTTATCTTGAAGAGTTTTTCTTAGTAAATTTGTTTCATAAAATCAATCAAATACCGAGCATTTCATAAAAGTTCTAGCATGTTAATGCTTTTGGCGCTAAAACTGTCAAAGTTTAGATCTTGTTCAGTAAGCTGTGCTCAGATACCACCATATTAAAAGTCCGTCAATGTAATTTACTAAAGGGTGAAGAGAATTCGATAGAATGTATACCATATTTGGCAAGAATCGAACCTAACGTCTTAATAGATGCAATGTACATATGCAAAATTACTGCAGCGTATATTTACAAGGAAGAAGAAAATAAGCGACAGAGACTTAGAAATGCAAATTTAGCCTCTTCTTATTATAATTTTGTAGACTTGATGAATTTTAAATCAAATATATTTTCTCTTTCATGTGTCGTATTGCTGGGGAAGGACCTGGAAAGTATTACTGTGGGATGTTAAGTAATCTCTGATAATCTACCTGACTCCATGCAGTTTTAATGCTGTATTCGCCATTTTTGAATTTATTCCCTAAACAAAATGACAGGATCGTGCATTTTAGGAGCCCATATGTGAAATGGGTGAACTATGGGATTCTTTCCCTTCAAGCATACTGTAACCACTTTTAAGAGAAAAGTGAATATTTGTTACACTCATGTAGAAGATTTTACGAACGAGGGCATTTTAAAAACCCACTGAGTTTTGAAAATGACCATGGGCCGTACCCCTAGTCTGATATTCCGCCAGTGAATTTACATGGGATACATCGCACATAAAAAGGCCAATTACTTGAGCAGGATGGGTAAGGATATGTCAAACACATTATAGGGTTATATCAGAATGATGTTTGCAGAAATATCGATTTCTGCATCTCTTTTATCCCACAACATGTGTAAACGGTAAACGAACTTAATGTACTTGGGAACAAATGGAAAAATTGCACTTTAATCATCTTTAAAAGCAAGAGTACAAAGAATCGTACGTAAAGGCAATGAAGCCTTAAATGCATCATGAGCAAAATTCGTCAAAGAGGAAAAGGTGTTGAATGCATAGACGTTTTAAGATCTTGGTGGCTGAGCCTTTTTAATTAAGTACACTAAACCGAGTGCAAATCAAGGTGGATGATATCACAAGACAAGAAAATCTCAATCATATGCATAGAGAAGGTATTCTTTGGCACCTCAACAAGCACATGCTCAGCATGCACATCCACATAATTTGCTACTGAAAATGTAATTTTAGTCTTTCCAGTCAAATCTGATCTCAGTTTGATTTCAAGGGGAGGCGGATGATTATATGGCATTCCGTATGCGCATCAAACGTCACAGTGCTTTTATATACAGCACAAACCAATCGCAAAACACTTAAAATTTCCCTTTAAATATAGAAACTTGCAGCATGTGGCAGAAGCAAGTTTAAAAATCAAAGAGTGCAGCGTTATCCAGGTGTGTGGCAAATTGTCACATTTTCTCAGAGGTATACGTTGCTCACCACTAGGTGATAGTAGGTCTAATCCAACAGTGCATAATTTAAATCCTTATGGTCAACCACTACCTGGCCATGTTACACGATTGCATCCTGTTAATGATCAATCAATTAAGGTTTCATCTTTCACTTCCTCACGTAAGACCCACAAAGTTCATTGTAAATTATAAGTTGATATATCATATTTTGACCTTTTATTTTGTGGCAAGTTTCTTCGTTGTTCGAGCGACGTTTTCAATGCATCATAGGTCAGTAGTAAATAATATAGAATACTTTCTATACCTTCATATGCTTTGTGATGCTGAAATTTTACGAAGGCCTTTAACTGTCTCTTACTCCTACTGGCTTTTCTAACGAACTAGTATTCTGAACTCTATTCTGTTCTGCCAATACGGTTTCAAACCAATGAATCGATTACTGAGTCCCAGAGTTTGAGGTAACAGAGGATTACTGCCTTGTTCACCTTTAGATCTAGAGGCACGAAACGCTACTATTTCTATGAGACAACTGTTGTCTAGATTGTGAGGAGCCTATATTACTAGAATATAGAAGAGATTTACATTTGTGTGAAATTTCCATCTCTCCAAGTCTTTACTTCATTCTTCTTACCATTCAAGGTGTACCCAGTTTGGTCATTGCTCTGCTAAAAAGTGAGATGCCTCCGGTTAATAGCACATGAAAATTTTAAACGTAAGGCATCAGAGATATTCTTGTTTGATAGAGGTACTTTAGTAACTGAATACTTTACCTGTTTGCGTGGTGATGAGTTTTTAATTTTCTTGTCATAATAAAACGTTTACTGTGCGTGTTGATAGACACCTGAGTACAAGAGCCTAAAAAGAAAGGCCGTAGTTAACAACTTGTATCAGTAAGTTACATTCATTTATATTAATTTAGAATCTATTTGAAATCAAGACACTGAAACATTGACATGATGACTGACGTCTGTCCGTACCTGCTATTTGAGTTTGAGGTACGAAAACATTTCTGTCTCAATTCTATTACACGAATGAATTTCTTTATTTATTGGAAAACCTTATTTAAACTGCTCTAATTAATAACATGAGAGAGAAATGGCCATGCAATTGTAGATCAATCATGTTATTGATTAGTGACTGTTTAAAGACAGGAAAGTTGGTTTATCTTTATTGCAAGAAGTAGTCATTGTCTTTCAGCTTGTCGTATCCTCATATATGTAAGAACTGTTTTTATTTTAACCCTATCTTACATGAGGGGACCTAGTAGGCCCGCGGCTACACATTTCAGCTCATAACTTTTAAAAACCTGACCGCATTGACATGAAATTTTGTGACTTTTCCTAAAACCTATTGAGAATTTTTATGATGACTAAATTTTATGGAAATTTTTTGAAAATTGTGCGATATTGGCGTTTTGTTGACGTATAGTAGAGTTTTTTACCTTTCCGTTTTGTTACTTTTCTCTGCAAAAACATGATTATTATATCTTTAAGCTTAGATTTTCTTTCCTGAAATTGTAACGACGATTTCGTATTCTAAAATTTGATAAGTGACAAACGCATAATTTGTTGAAATGTTGCAAAAAATGAAAAACTATATTGTGCAATAAGGTAAAGTTTGCTAGAGAACGTTATATAACAATATATGCAAAATAATTATAAGAAAATCACATATTTAGATGAATTTTGTATCAACAGTGAACTAAGAGTTATATTTTTGATGTTTGGAGGATATGTTAAAGTCATAATGGAGTCATAATGCTCAAAATAAATAAAAACCAGTGAATTATAAGTAAGAAACCATTTCGGTAGTTTCAAAACTCATACATTTTGGAGAATAATTTTCTCAAAATCTAAAATATCTTGCCTAAATACAATGTATACGTGTAGAAATACCCTAGAGATACTAAAAGCCCTTAAAAAATCAAAATTTATGAAGTAATTTAAAAAATATTTTTAAGGCCTTTTTACAAAATTTGTAAAGTTTTTGAATATTGCGCAACATTTCATAGCCATTGATGACGTCATTCACACCAAATTAAAATATTCAAACCAATTTTTTTGCAATTTGTTGGAAAAGATCTAAATTATAAACATGCCAAGGATCATTGTAATAGCATTAGCCGATTTTAAGTTATAGTGTGTCAAAGTGCCGCGGGCCTACTAGCCCCCCCCCCCCCCCCCCGCCATCTGAAGAACCAAATAGCACACGCGGGGGAGGGGTAAATTTTTTTTGACCTGTGTTCTAAATAGTAGTTAATTGGGTAATTGAGTCGCGTATTCATCTATAGATTCTTGAAGTTGCTACTTTAAAAGAATTTTCAATCTGTTAAGTGTAATCTTTTGTTTGCACAATTTTGCACCAAGTTTCTAAATTCAATGAATATAAAAACAGATATCCCATAATCATACATAACTTAGGAACCTGGAACTGTGTTTACCTGAGCGCCTGTATTCTTCTGAAAGACTAAGGTAGATATAATACAGCAGTTATTTAAATTGCTGTACTGCGATTTTAAGGCATGGTACGCCAGTTATTAAGATTGCACGGAAATCTTTATACTATTGCCATCGTTGCCATCATTTTTGACACTTTCAACATTCCGATCGTTTGAACTACAGTGTGTAAAAGAAAGTGATTCATATAGGTAGAGGATAGGTATTCTTTTGAGGATTATAAGTTTTGTCGTATCAGCTGAAGCCATGTACGGATGAGTTAACATCCTGACAATCTTTACACCGGTTTTGCTATTACTTTAAATTTCATTGGTCTGAAATCGAAATGTTCCAATTTAATATAATATTATATTGTTATATCATTATTGACTTTATTTAATGAAAAATACAAAGTATTTTGTGCTATCTTTAGTTCTAGGTTTACCTTATTTTTGGAGCAGTGGTATGCTTTTTTGGTTTCGAACTTCTCGAAGCATTTGTCTAAAACTGCATCAAAACGCAAGGAAATTCAAACCTCCATCATGCTCGATATATGACAGCCATAATAAGTGTCATCTCAGACAAACAATCAAACTTGCGTAGCTAGTTCTGTGTTTATTTCAAATTTATGAAAAATGTTAATCAATTGATTCAAGGTTCGTTGCCAAGACAAGACAAGACAGAGTTAATAAAACAACAATTACAGGGCGAATGCCTGTCAACTAGAATTGAGATTACATAAATTTTTATCTTTATAAATTCTGTGATAAAAAGCTTCAAGACCGCACAGCAGCGGATACTTTTTGACTCCTTGTCTTGTTTTTCTTTTTGTCAAAGCTTAGCGGTTGACTCTTATCAAAACCGTACGCCCACATGCAGTTAAACACAGAAATTGATACTGAAATAAAAAAGTAATTTATGAAGGAAATATTCACGTTGTTTGCAAAGTGTTTGCTCGTGGGCGAATGAGCGTTTAATGCAGGTGTGCCCATGAACATCATGATGGGAATAAAATTCGTAAAACATTGTATTGTCTTAGCATTTAAAACTAGGCTATGTTAGGACTATGTAGGTTTACTAATTTTCTGTTATTAATTTTAAATAGTTTTATGAATTTTATTCCCATCATGTTGGTTATGCACGTTCTTCTATTAAATATATTTTTGCCCCAACGATTTGTGAAAATACACGTGAATGTTTTCTTTATAACTTACTTGTAATATTTATGTATTAATTCCTGCATTCAATCGTATCTTTGGTGTACAATCTTGTTAAGAACCAACCGAAAACTTTGATCCAAGAAATAAGTAAATAAAATGAGATTACCATGTAACCGTTGCTGTATGATGTCTTCAGGTTTTTATCTGTAATAACTGTGCGCAAGTCAAGGAGGTCAAATGACGTCTTCGTAATTTTCCGTAATATTAGATTAGTTTCCATTCCCCAGATACTGAAAGTATTTTCTTGTTCACTAGGCCAATTCAAACTGTTTTACACTTTGTGTTTTTTCCTTCCTCCTGATCTCTTAGCCTCATTTAGTTGGTTTTCAGCCTCCTTCCCGTAAGTTTACCTTTGTATCCATATGCGATAGAACAAAAACCACGATCGTGAAGTCATTGATTTCTACTGTTGTTGTATGCAAAGAGTGCTGAGTTGAATTGCAACTTGGTCAATGAAGGACAATCGACTTTGCTTTCGCGTTAAATAAAGCGAAGCCCGTCTTTGTGTGGTTACAGTACGAATTTTGGTGTTCCTATTCATGTCGGTGAACTTAGGGAGTGAAAGCTGCAACAGTTCTATCATAGTACGGGTCTCCTTGTGCAAACAGTTAACCGGCGGCATCAAAACATTTGTATATATTGCTCTGACATTAACATGAGTCATGACAAGTAGTGCTAGGAAGCTGATGTCGGTAGCTTGCTCTAGGCAGGTGACGCTTCGAGGTCGCATATTGACCCTTCAGCATCCAAGGACAAGCAAATCTCGTCTGCAGCATTATAGCAGTCATGTTTATGGGAAAAGAGATAGAATGTGGAAACGGTTAGATAGGAATCAAGTTTCTCAGGTAACTATAAGTTTTAATCTACTTTAGTCAAGGTCTTGCAAGCACAGCTTCTACTAAGCTTTTTGCATTAGAAACCGCAAAGGCATGTTTATTCGTTGTAGAGGGCTACAAAAGAATGTTCATTTTATCTTGAATTAAATGTACTAAACCAGAACAAAAGAAGACGTTGCTGTTGTTTCACTCCTTTTATTTGTTCTAACCAATAACATCAAGTTTTAAATCCCATTATAAAATGCCAATGAAACTATTAACCTCTGGTTAACATAACGTATCAGTAAAATTATTCATCTCGTTTATGCCATATCAATTTTAGTAGTACGATTAAACATATTGACCATATATTGATAATTTCGACAAAAGTAAATCTATGTTGGGGAAAATATTTATTGTTTCCAAACGATAGTATCGTTTCACTTGCCACCACAGGAGAGCCGAGGTCAGGGTTTGGAAATTTTGAATTTTTGGCAATACCGAAATGTATATTTTATTATATCTCCATCTTTTTTAAACTTTTGGTATGGAAAGTGCAATTTCTATTTAAATTAATACTATTCAACTAGGGATGTATCGAGTACCAAATTTCACCGAGTACTAATTATTTTTATTCTTTTATTCCAAGGGTTAAGTATATGAGTCTCAATAGCTTTAAGATTGCATGTAAACTTGCACGTGTATTTTAACATACAACTTTGGTTTATTGGCAGGTGGACCAAACATAGGTATGTGCTAAGTTTGTAAGCAGGTTGGTAGCATACTAGAACTTTGCTAAATTGTACAGAGTTTTTACAGCACACATTTGGGGAGAATTCTGCGTTTAAAATTGGTTAGTTATATACTTCTATAGGTGTAAATTGAAAGATAATATTTGTTATGAGTTGAAAGGGCTAGCTAGTCACAGAACATGACCATTTTGCATTCTTTACCAGCCTGCATATTAAAACATCAACACACCTGGAGTTTGGTCAAGACTCAAGATACCTCAATTCATTAAATGAAACGTAAAAGGGAAGGGACTCATCAGACAACGGATCTGGGTAATAGGAGCTTCTGGAAAACAAACAGTTAAGGAAGGAGTACTTCAAGCAAACGTTAAGTATTTGAAACATATAGCATTGTCTGACATTAGAAAAAAATGACGTACAGGAATGGCTTTAGCTGGAATATTAAGCCTCAGTCTACTTGCCGGAACGCTGAATAGCCCTATTGTTCAAGCTTTAATAATCCGAGCTCGTTCGCTAATCTACAGGGTTTTTTCCTAGAAGTCAAGGTCCCTAATTGCGGGAAAAGTTAAAACACCTCAATTCTTAATCTAAAGTTAAGAATTCTTAACGTTAAATTTGACAACGCCTTTCATTTCCTCTCTTGCGTCTTACTTTAAGAGAAGCTGAATTGCATTTCTTCAAAATTTCATCTCGACCATTGTCATATTAAGATACCGGCACCACTTAATTACCACCTTCGCCCTTTTAAAAGCTGTGGAGTTTTCATATACTGTAGTAACTATTTCTTATTTACCATCGAGAAGAGAGGATTTCCGGGCCGGATGGCCGTCCTTTCTTAGCTTCACATAGCGCAGAGAGTTTGGTCTCCAATGACATTGAGATGGATGTCGATGTCCCCAGGTTGACGATTGGTAGCTAATATGGTGGTGACTAGAGACAGAGTATTTGAACATTTGGGGTCACCTGGCTTAGTTTGTAGATCACACTCTGCGAAAGCGTGGGGCACGGGTTCGAGTACGAGATTTCTTCTCGGTCATTTGGCCAGGATCATGTGTTGTATCTGTTCTTATTGATGACACATTGATGGCAGGTGCTATCCATGGTCCGTAAGAGGCGGTCCTACTGGGCGGTTGAGCCTGCTTCATGGCTTGCTTCTCTGCCCGGTAGCACCAATTTAGGGGCGTCGCCCTCGGAAGCCCTAGCTACCCTTTATTTATTAGTTAGCCAGTTTGGTGGTTTTTCTGAGTTTCCCATTCAGTTTCTGTTTATGATGTATGAGCTAGTAAGTTATTCTCTAAATCATTGTTTTCCATGAATAAAGACATGCGTTATTGCACCGTTTCTCCACATCCGTTTCAGAAGCGAGTCGTTAATCTGGAGTCGTCTTTATCTCAAGTATTATCCAGGTACTTCAATATATGTCTTTTGTCTTGTTGTTACTGGTGGCTAATGTTTATCAAATCTATTTATTTACTTTCAGCAAAGGTCGCTAATTTTTTAACTCTTTCATCTCTTCTTCTAAACCACATTTGTCATCTGTTTTCCATTGTTTTGATCAGAAGCTACTCCGTTCCAGTCTCCTATCATAACGACGTTGTCACTACTTTTTCTTCGTCTAGCAATTCTTTTACTAGATCGTTCACTTTACCCTAATCATCTCGTTCGGACAGTAATGTCGGCATAAAAATTTGGAATTTGCGCTGTCCTCGGAAAAAACCTGACTTGTAGCAGGAAGTTAATGATTATAGCAGAGTGTTTCGAAGTAAGATACAAAACAGGTCCAATGAGAGTAATTTAGAGAACAAAGAGTACAAAACACAATTTTTGAGTTGTCTTCTTAAGCTGCAGTATATTGACAAGATCGTTATTCTAGTAATCAGTCCATAAGGTATTCATGTGCCTAAAATTGCAGTATTTTCAACCCCAAATCATTATATGTATGACCTGTTAAGAGTTCCATTCACCGCCAAAATTTTGTGATCATGTTTTGGAGCTAAATAGGTGCTTCACCTTGCTCGATAGTGGCACATGTTAACATTCGCGAGGAGTACCTCATCTCTTAAAACAAATAAAAAATCTATCCCTATAGCCGTACAATTTCTACAACTATTCTAATTAAAATCAGAATGAACTCCACGTACTAATTGTAGAAAACCATCAGGAGGTGGTTGGGCTATAAGGTGCTGATCTGCTTGGTCTACGTCCTGGATTTTAATGCGAGATGTTGCAGAGAGTTGCTGGGGACCATATAAAATTTTGTACACGAACATGCAATTTTGTCGAAGCCGCGAACCCTACTCATCGAGTTACCTAATCGGAAGAGATCCGTTTTTGAGATAAGATTAAAGTGAAAATGATTATTGGAGCCGCCATGGATGCTTTCGATAGATCTTAAAACTACTTTCTAAATTTTGAAGCGTGGCAACAATTCTGCGTTTCCGTAGGCCCCTAATTTTATTTCACAGTACAGTCACAAAATGAACCTTCCCATGAGTAAACAGCCCTACAGTTACTTATTCTTTTCGTGCCAAGTGGGACATGATGCTATAGGTCTATTTGTGAATACCTTCTGTTCTGATGTCTCATTTTATGTGAATCCTAGACCCCCTTTTAGATCATTTGTGAGTACAGGTTCATCAACAAAAGAACCAAGAACACCAGATGGTGCTCCAATAAGAAGGTTAAAGTATTGCTCATTTCTCTTTCAAATAGTGGGTTAAGGAGCAGGAGCCTACAAGACAAATTTTACACAACGGGTGTCTACCCTTTGGTTAAGTGGATTTTAGAGCGTTTTTAAGATTTCCAATCAGTACCTAAGTGGAGTTGTTTTCTTCAAAATATGAAAATTCCATAACGGCTTCATAAGGAAAATTTAAAACTTACGTATATCTCTCAGTTCATACTGCTAAAGTTCGGACGTGCAAATTTACGTTCATCTCCACGATCTATTGGGAAAGCACTCATTTTCCAGATTCTCTTAAAATTTTCAAAACATTATATCACATTTTGTAGCTTCGAAAAGCATGGGTTTTCAAGTTTCAAACACTTTTTTGTCCCAAAATTGGCTTTGCTGTACTTGCTCATTACCCCTCCCCTGTCTTTCAAGGATTCTTTTTGGCACTACTTTTGGTGAGTTATAAACACCAAAAGGTGCACCAAAAGATTAGGTTAAGATGTGTTACTGAGTTGCTTGAGGGGAATTATATACATTCCTATTACTATTAGTGTGGTTCATGACAGCTTGTATTTGGTAGGGTATTTAGAAATGGCAGGACCGTCAATGGAGCCATAAAGGTACCCACAGCAATTAAAATATATTTTAAAGCTATGAGAGACCGTAGTAACTTGAATTCGACGTCCCCTTCCATTCACTATGGAGAGGCAAAGGACCAATTAGTATTACAAGTAACTTTCCTTATCCTTTTCTTATCTTCTTGCTTGCACCGTTCATTTTTCTCACTCACTAACTGTCATGTGAAACACTCTACCGGCCCAAGCCAAAGAGGGAGACAAATATGCCTTGAATCACTCCCCTTGAGAATCTACTCCCCTTTAGGACTAATAATTAAATACACGAGTTTGATGAAACCAATAACTTTTCCTAAGGCTACTGGCAAAGCAGTTCTATGGCAGAAATACGGGAGTAGAGGGTTAGCAACTTAGCACCCTCTAACTTAAAGAGGAAGCAAATGTTCACCGCACCCACCTCGCGACATCCTTCGTACTTCTTGTCATCAGGTAAGCTCCTTGTAAGAAATTTAAACTTATTACAGTCAAAATTGGTTCTATACATAGCTCTAAGGGCTTGTAAATTTAGCAGAAAGAAGTGAACATACAAATATAGCTGGTGAATTTTGATGGTAATTTTCCCCCCGAGCTCGTACACGTTCCACATCTTTAGTGTGGAGGTCTATTTCCTAGGGTTTTTTAAAAGAATATTGTAAGGATGTAGCCTGGACACTAGCCTAGTATGATTCATTATGTAACTTCCACCTGTATATATACTCCTGTAATTTCTCTTTCTTGTCAGAATCCACGCTTCTCATGATTTAGTAATAGATAAGTAACAGTACGTTATATCTATTTTCTGCGTTACAACGCGCTACACTACAAATGTCTATCCCATAAACGCAGCCGTTTTAGTGTCTTCTCAAAGGTAATCACTTTCACCGCCACCTCCCCTCTCCACCCCTACCCCCGCGCAGCATTTCAGAGGCTCATTATCTGAAGAAAGCCCTGCAATAAAGTCTTTATGTTATTCTTTAAAACTGATTAAAAAAAGCAATTACCCTTTAAAAATACAATGCATTTGTTAATGCAACGATGCACATACAGAGAGGGCGATGAGGCAATTTGATTATTCCCAGTTTCCTCGTTGTGGACGTTAAAATACCCGTCTCGGCACTTGCAGGGCTGGCTGTGAAGAATCGTACACCGCACTTCTGAGCACCACATCACGTGATGCACAGATTGTCTCTGTCACCCCAACTGTGTCAGGGGCTATTCTTAGCCAGCTCTACCGGCAGAAATGTTTTGACGGCTTGGTCCGGAGGACTGTTCGTAAGCTCTAGCAAAAGCGTTGTGGTCAAGAAGTACAATGTTTTCTCTACTGCGAAACACTTTGTACAGAATTCCCCGTTTCGTATTGCCACAAGCATGTGGTAGTCAGTCGCTTCGAGCTTTTGCGGCTACACGCAAGGAGTTTGTGTTGCCACGCGTGAATTGCTATGGCACGACTGCTCTCCAAGAACAGAACCGAAATGGATTAAAAAGCCTCACTAGAGCACAAATCGACCAGGTAGATGAATTAGAGTTTTATATGTTGACGTGTTTGTAAATATCACTTATACCATCACATGCTTGATTAATGCGGCTTTTAGAGTAAATAGCTATATCTAACTCTTCATTACAGTGTTCATTTTCTTATAAACGCAAGGAATAATGTCTGCTTTAAGATAAAGGTTAAGATCATTGATTTAAATGCTCTTAGTACACTATGAATTACTTAGTACTAAAATAATATAAGTTACCAAACTGACCAGCTAAATTTGTAGGCTGTTTGAAGCCCTGGTAACCATGTTGATAAAACAATTTTTTACTAATGTCGGATTGAGGATAGATAAGACCCGTTTTCAGTAAACAAGTATGAAACCCGTTCCTACCGAAAACCACGCTAATCCTTTAAGTGTAAAATAAAACTCAGCTTCCCCAAGTCGTTTACGTAATACTTACAACTGTATTGTTTTTGTTTCTCACCTTTGGAGATTTTTTGCTGTCTGCTTCACTTGCCCTTGTTGTTACGTAACCATTCTTGTCCTGTGATTTCGTAATCGAGGAGATTATTTTGGGACGTGATTTGCATGCCCTGTTGACAGGGCCCGAAAGGATAGGTACACTATGCTGAACACGCTGTGCCTGAGAAGTAAGGTAGCTTTAGCACCCCCTTTCCCTGCCACTGATAATTTTGCAAATAATTTCGTTTTGTTATTGTGCTTGTCTGTGATCGTTTTTGCGTCAATCCCTGCTAGAATGTCACTCCGCGGCCCAAGATATATACATATATATATATACATACATATATATATATAACCAATATATACTGCATATAAATACACAGTATATATATATATATGTATATATATTTATTTTTTTATCTTTTTTATTTTTTAAGGTGTTGGCTCCACTCGTGATATATATATATATGGTTTAATGGTTAAGGCGTTGGTTAAGTAATCATGAGGTCGCGGTTCGAATCCGGTCAGCGCCGTTAAATTGCAAGCTATTGTGGTAATGCTCCACTCTTTGCTGGTCCGCTGCCTGCCGGGCTGCGGCGGCGCGACGCTGCTCGCTCCGCACGGCACCGTCGAGGTGTACAACGTGCGCGACTACGGCGCCCGGCCGGACGACGGACTCGACGACACCGGCGCTCTGCAGCAGGCCATCGCCGCGGCCGAGCAGCACGATGGCACGGTCTTCTTCCCCGCCGGCGAGTACCACCTGTCCGAGACGCTGTCGATATCGACCGGCATCACGCTGCTGGGCTCCGGGCTGGGCGGCTCCGCCCCCACCGCGACGCACTCTCCGACCAGTCGCATCACCTGGACCGGGGCGATCCAGGGCACGATGATCCGGGTCGTGGACGATGTCGACGGTGACTACGTCCACCACTTCACCGTCCGCGACCTGGCGCTGGCCGGCGAGAATACCGCCGGTCGCGGCATCCACGTCTCGGCGTCCAAGTTCGCGACCATCGACAACGTGGTGGTTCAGCGAGTGCGCGAGCATGGGCTGTTGATCGACGACGCCAACGCGACCACCTCCGGGCTGGTGACGGCGTTCGCTCACATCCCGCTGTACCGCTACGACTCCGGCTCGAACGACGAGACTCGCGACAGCGACGGACTCGTGCTGCGCAGCGACGGGGGTGGCGGCACGACCAACACCTACGCCGCCTTCCTGGAGCTGGCCGTGCGCGATGGCGACGGGCTCGACGTCGGCGACCACGACACGGGCTGGTTCGGCAAGATCAAGGGATTCATCAAGCCTGGCGGCACCGGCAACGCCATCCGCCTGCGCGGTCTGACCGGCAACCCGCCCCAGCCCCGCGCCGCGCGCAAGAACGTCTTCGCCTACGTCTCGGGCGGCAACGTCCGGGTCGAGGACGCCAGCAAGGCCAACCGTATCCTGTCGATGAACAGCGAGTCGACCCGCCTATCGATCTCCGGGACCGCCGCCGTCCAGTACGAGGTCCACGACCGCACGCACGGCGACGTCTTCTCCACTCCGACGTACACCATGGTCGACGAGCAGCCGGTTCCGGTCGGGCTCGGCCATCCGACGGCCGTCGCCGCCTTCGGGACGACGGGGGCGCTCGGCGGTCAATGCCTCGACTATCCGGACGGCTCCACCGGGACGGTCGTGTTCACGCTGCCGGCTCCGTACGACTGGAACGACGGCCGCCTCGTCGGCGCCCAGGTCCTGCACACGAGCCCGAGCGGGACGACCGAGCGGGTGGTGGTGGAGCTGTCCGCGGCCACGGCCCAGGTCGGTGACACTCCGACGAGCTTCGAGCAGATCGAGCAGCGCCCACTCGACCTCGGAGCGACGTCCGACCTGCTGGTCGAGGCGTTCGTTCCATTCGACACGCCGGTCGACTACCGCCGGGGAGACTCCGTCTTCCTGCGCCTGAGCCGGCTCGGCGCCGCCGGCAACGACACCTACGGCGATACCTGGAAGGTGGTCGCGATCGAGCTGCTCTACGAGAGCGACGGACCGGACTCCGACGGGATCGACCGCTTCGACATCCCGGCGCTGCAGCTCGAATGAGCGCGCCGGAGGAGAGCGTGCCGGAGCCTCCGAAACCGGCTCCGACGCGCTCACGCCCCGTCGCGGCTCAGAGGGTCGGTACGACGCGGTTGCCGACGCCCCCACAGATGCACTTCGCCGCTCCGCGCTTGCTGCACTTGCACGAGCAGATCTCGGCCTTCAGATCGAAGGGCGCGTCTCCGCCGTCGCCGCACTGGCACGAGCTACCGTCGGCGCAGGTGACGCTACAGTTGCAGCCGCCGTCGACGCCGCCCGCCGACGGCTCGTACGTCTCACGTCCGGTCGACAGCGAGTAGCGCAGCAGGACGGAGGCGTCGACCGGGACGGTCACCTCGTCCCCGTGCACCAGGAAGTTGAACGACGAGGCTCCCTGCGGCAGGACGCCGCCGAGTGGGTCGAGCAACAGCACATGGTCGAGGATACGACCGTCCGCCCCGACGTGAACGAGCATGGCCGACCCATGGTACAGCCACACGCCTCCCGAGTCGTCGGCCGTCAGCGCACGGGTGTGGAGCAGGGACCGGAACGCCGGGCGGCCGTCGTTCACCACGCAGGGCTCGGCGACCTCGCCCTCGGCCCATCGCCGAACCTCCGGCACGACGGCCAGGTCGATCTCGAACAGGAGCACCCCGTCCGGGTCGTACTTCCGGAGAATGGGGGCGTGTTCGAAACCGACGAACAGGGAGCCGTCGGACGCGGCGGCCAGCCGGGCGAGGCTCCGCATCCGCTCGGCCTCCGGGCAGGCGCCTTCCAGGTACGGGTCGGGCAGTGGCTCGCCAAGGTGGGCCACCACCTCGCCGTCGTCCAGGTAGACGCGCACCACCCCATCGGGCGACGGATGGGCGTGGTAGATCTGCCCGGACATCGACAGCAACCCGGCCTCGTCGGCCGGAGTGCCTTGGAACGGGAACGAGAACAGCGGCCGGCCGGCGAGCGAGAACGCCCTCACCCCGAGCCGGCCGTCGTCCATCAGGTCCTCCACGAGGATCCGGCCGTCGCCGACGGCCAACGGCTCCCCGGTGACCGCCAGGTCGACGAGCAGACGGAGATCGCGATCGTAGATCGCCACCCCTTCGTCTCCACCCAGGACGTAGGCCGGGGTCCGGCCGTCGACTCTCTCCTCGGTGTCGTCGACGGGGAAGATGAAGGTGAACTCCTCGATCGTCGAGCTCTCGTGCAGAACCGCCTGGACGTCGAACGGACGGAGGGCCTCGACGCCCCAGCAGGAGGGAGCGAGGGAGACGAATATCGCTAGACGGAAGGACACGAGCTCGCCGCGGGCCGAGGAATAAGACATGAGAACGACCTCTCTTTGTGCGAGGTGGGACGACCCGTGACCCTCCTCCCGTCGTCGTTCCCGGACGGTCGGGAGCCAGGGTCCACTCGCGGGCGTGGACGTGGGGGGACTCGGGAGCTTCGGTGACGCGCCCGAGTCTGCGGGTCGATGGTTTCCCCTGACCTTAACACGCCCTCACGACCTCCGCTCCCTCCTCTTCACCCGACCTTTGCAGAGAGAGAAAGGGCCATCCGGAATCGCCGAAAAGCCCCCGTGAAACGACACCCGACGGGCCGACGACACGGCCACGGTCCGGGCACGCACGCGAGCCTCGTGCCTAACCCTGGGCTCACGTCCGGTCGAGCGGCGACCGTGCTCGTTCCCGTCGGTGAGCTGGCCGAGCCCGCGTCGATCTTCACGCGACCGTCCCGTGACGCACCGTACCGAGCCACGACTCTCCTCCTGGCGGTCGTTCCTTCGAAGTCTCGTGCGCCACGACATCCGCCGGGGGTAGGGACGATGGCCTTCTCGTGGCGAGCTGCGCGTCACGGGGAGACGGGTCCTGCGCTCGATCGGTCACGTTGCGCTTCTTCTCGGCGCGATCGGCACCGCCCACGCGCAGCCGGTCCTGCTGGGCGAGGATCCGACCTCCAACCATCTCGACCGGCTACCGTCGGAGCGGCTCCAGGTCACGGTGTTCTACGACGGCGCCGTGTCCGACGACACCTCTCAGAGCTTCGAGGTTCGGGACCCGGCGAGCGCCGAGACGGTCTGGCTGTCCATCGGCGGCCCGGAGGACCCGATCGACGAGTTCGACACCTGATCGAGACCCGCGAGTACGCGTTGCGAGGCCGGCCCCCCCCACCGGCCTGGTCAGCATCGAGGGTGTGCGACCGGACGGCTCCGTCGACGGGCTCGCGTTCGGGCTGCTCCGGAAGGACCACGCGCGCGATGACCACGTCGTCAGGAGCAACGGCAGCCGGCGACGACGCGGCGCGAGCTTCGTCTGCACGTGGCCGCTCGGGGTGAGCGATGGCTCGTTTCGCCGGGCGGACCCTCCAGCTCGGCGACGACCTTTCCCGCGACCAGGCCGAGATCTCGCTCTCCTACCGAACGGCGTCCACGACTCCGGGAGGGTGAGGTCCTGCCGCCGGCGGAGTGCGCCAGGTCGTGGGGTCCGTGCGTCGTGTGCCCTCGATCGTCGGGCCGACGACACGCGACGCCTTCTCCCCCGAGACCTCTCCGGGCACGCGGTCCGACGGCGGCTTTGGTCGGTCGGACAGTGCCGGCCACCGGACCGCGGCTCCCGGAGCGAACGACCTACTTCGCGCAGCGGCGGGCGTTACTTCTGGCCGACGTCGAGGAAGGAGAACGAACCCTCGTGCTCGTGCCGGGAGACTTCGGCGGTCTGCGCCGCGATTTCGTCCACGCTCGCGTCTCCCTCTGCTATCGGGTCCGAGGGGGCTGGCGGCCGGCCCGGCTCGTCCAGTACCAGGTTCAGACCTTGATCGAGCCCTGGAAGCTCGGGCTCGTCACCGTCCGCATCGACCGCCGCCAGGACAGGGTCCAGGTGCGCCACCACGAGGGCGACGACAACTTCGTGGAGTTCCGGGAGTCGTCGAGCTGGGGAGGGACGACGGGCTTCCCCGTCGAGACGTACGGGCGGCTGGTCGGCGACATCGATTACGAGCCGGCCGACGGGAGTCGTCCGACTCCCGGAACGGTCCGCTTCCGGCTGGCGCACGACAAGGAGTGCAGCGGGCTCCCGCCGTGGACGGACGGCGGGACGGCGGGTGACAGCGGTCGGGCGGACCCCGTCGCCGACCCAACGCGCTCACCCGAGCTCCGTCCGGTCGCGACCGGCCCCGAGCGAGCGACGGAGGCCTAGAACCGGTGGTGGAAGCTGAGCTGGAGCTGGCCCTTCTGGACGGCATCGCTGGACTGGTACATGTAGCCGCCCTGAAGCTTCATACGATCGGTCAGGCTGTAGCCGATGGCGGCGTAGAGGCGGTTGCGATCGAACAGGTCGACCTCGCGGCCGTCGCCGATGTCCCGCTGTCCGTTGACGAACACCTCGTTGTAGAGGGCGAGGTAGACGGCCCCGGCGCTCAGATCGCTCTGATTCAGCGGCACGTCGACGAACAGGTTGTATCGGAAGCGGGTACGGAAGTCCTGTCCATCGACCCAGCGTTGCTCGAAGCGGAATCGATGCCTCAGGTGGACCCGCTCGGCGACCCGCTGCCGGAGCAGCGCCTGCAGGTAGGTACGGTCCTCCCGTACCGTGTCGTCTCCGTCACCGAACGGACCGCTGGTGACGTTGGCGTAGCCGAGGGTGAAGGTCACCCGACCCGACTCCGGTGTGAAGGTCAGCCCGCCACGCAGCAGGAGCTGCTCCAGGTCGCCGCCCAGGTCCCAGTTCCTATACTGCCCGTCCCCTTCCAGCCCCCAACGGCCATCGTCGAATCGGGTGCTCCAGAAGTACATGTACCAGGCTCCGAGCTGGTCTTCGTCGACCTGCGCCTGGACCAGGGGAGAGGCGAGAGTGATGGCGAGGAGGCCTGCTGCGAGCGCGCGACACGTACTCATCGGGCTGAACCTGCTCGGGCGCCTCCCCGTGGGCGGCGCCCTCGGGAACGAGGGAAGGAGAGCTCAGAGAAACCGGACCACTCCGGTCTCGACATCATACATGGCGCCGACGATCTGAAGCTTGCCCTGGCGCTCCAGCTCGGCGATCACCTCGCTCCGCTCGCGGATGTCGACGATGGTCGCCCGGACGTTCTCCTCGGCCGCTGCGTCGATCGTCTTCGCGGCACAGGCCTCCTCGTCGGTGTGGGCCTTCTGAGCCTCGGTCAGAGCCGGCCGAATGTCCGCCAGGAGGTGGGTCAGACTCCCCAGCTCGACGTCGGCGCAGGTCCCCTTCACGGCACCGCACGACGTGTGGCCGAGCACCACCAGCAGCTTCGTGCCGACGACCTGCTTGGCGAACTCGAGGCTACCGAGCATGTGAACGTCCTCGACGTTGCCGGCGACCCGCCCCACGAACAGGTCGCCGATCCCCTGATCGAAGACGATCTCGGGTGGAACGCGCGAGTCCAGACACGAGAGTATCGTGGCGTAGGGCGCCTGCCCGGCAGCCGTCTTCTCGATCTGCCGCTTGAAGTCCTGCTTCAGCGGCTCCCCTGCCACGAACCTGGCGTTGCCCTCCTGCAGGGCAGCGAGCGCCTGCTCGGGCGTGGTGATCTTCGATTCGTCGATCTCGTAGGCGACGACCGCGGTGCTCAGACAGACGAGCATCGCGGCACTGGCGATCGGCTTCACGGTAGTTTCCTCCGCGGGCAGGAGCACCGCGAGCTTCGTTGCGTCCGGTCGCCCTGCACCCGTCGACCGAGATCCTAGCGATCGCTCTACCATGAGTCGATATCGAAATTTTATGTCGATCATTCGGTTTTCACGAATTCTCTGCCCGCAATCAAGAAGAGGACGGAGACACCGTCGAGGGGCGAGACCCCGGAGGAACCCGAACCCGGGATCTCGCCAGTAGACGCCCTAGCGAGCCCGGAAGATCACGTCGACCGCCCCCCAGCGTCGACCTTCGGTGAAGTGGACGACGCTGATCCAGCGCAGCAGGTTGCCGTGCTGGTCCAGACGTCGCGTGGTGCTGTAATCGAGGTCGAGCGCGACGATGCCCCGGTCGGCAAGTCGGACGATCTCACCGGGCTGCGACACGCCGTCGTGGTTCGCATCGTTCCACAGTCCGAGCTCCGGATAGATCGCGTCGACGTCGGTGATGAACCCGTCGCCGTCCAGGTCGAACACCGCCAGAGCGACGTAGCCGTTCGGCTGCGGCGACAGCGGCTGCGGCGTCGCATCCCCGAACAGCTCGGCGCCCGAGTCGATCCGGCCGTTACCGTCGCGGTCGAGCACCAGGAACGCCTGGTCGAACCCGGGCGCCGTCCAGGAGATCCGCTCCAGCTCGCCGTCGGCGTCGAGATCGAAACCGACGCCGTGCGACGGGTCGGTGAAACGGAATCCGGCCTCGTCGAAGCTCAGCACGATCGGTGTTCCGGGCTCGTCGTCGCCGCACCAGTCGATCGCTCCGGTCGGACCGACCGTGGCGAGGAGCACCACCGCCGACGACGCCATCCAGGTCTTGTTCAGGTTCATGGACTCACTCCTATCGATGGGAAAACGTCGCTACTCCGAGTTCCGGTGCGCCTCATGGAGCGAGCGCGGCGTACTCGGGCTCGGGGTGCCGAAGCCAGCTCCTCGCGTCCTCGTCGAACACGTAGGCCGTCTCCTCCACCGGGGGTGCGAACAGCGCCGGGTCGATCCTGCCGTTCACCTCGACGGAATCGAGCACGAACTGCCAGCGCCGCGCGACCGGCTCCTCGATCGAGGCGAGGTCCTCATAGAGGTCGATCACGTGCGGCACGACCACCGAGGCCTTCGGTCCACGGACGGTCCGGAAACCCGACATCACGAGTACCCGGAACGGACGTCCCGAGCCGTCGAGCTGCTCGATCCGGGTCAGCCGGCCCGAGCCATCCGCGCTCGCGTAGACCCGGAAGGTCGACGGCGTGAACCAGAACGACGGTCCCGCCAGATCGGCGATCGCCCGGTCGGAGGTGGCCCGTCCGGAGCTCTCGAAGCCAGAGCGCACCGCCTCCCAGGTCGAGGGCTCGGCGAGAGCCGGCAGCTTGACGACGCAGAACGGGCAGTCGTCGGTTCGGGCTCCGAGGAGCTCCAGCGGCAGGAAGAGCGGATTCGGCAGCGTCAGCAGAGAGTCGAGGTCGCCCTCGCGCACGCTCAGGAGGTCCATCGCCCCGTAGCGGTGCCAGTAGATGGCGCCGTCGAACCCGAAGCTCTGCTCTCCTCCGAAGTAGGTGTCGGCGAAGACGTCCTGCCGATAGGAACCTCCCGCGGCGGCGTAGTCGATCCGTCCCGCGCTCACCTCGACGGTATCCACCGGCGCTCCGCCGGAGTAGTCGAACGAGGTGAGCTGGAACGTGGACCGGGAGACGACGCTGGTCACACGCGAGTAGCCATCGATCAGAGAGTCGATGGCGGCACGGGCGTCGGCCGGAGCGAGCCGGGTCGCCCGCTCCAGCGACGGCTCGAGAGAGGTCGAGAGTACGTGCCGAATCGCCTCGGTCTCGGCCACCGGACGGCGCTGTCGAGCGAGCTTCGGCTCGGCGTCTTCGGCGCCCTCGGGGTGCGCCTCCGCCTGCCGTCGGGCTCGCTCGACGTCGGCGGCGTAGAGGTCGATGCCACCGACATCGAGGCCATCGTGCCCGGGCGATTGCAGCTCGCACTCCTGCGGGCAGCCGGACTGGGTCGGATCCCCGGTGCACAGAGTGGTCGACAGCTGAGGGCCGCACGGTGTGCCGCTGAGCTTGACGCCACACTTCAGATTCGTGGGCTTCTTCTTCACCCCGTCGTTGCCCATCTCGCAGACGAGTGTGCTCGACACCTTGGCGACCGAAGTCGGGGAGCCGATGCAGTTGGGAACGGTGCAATCGGAGCGGAGCTCGTTGCAGGTCTCCGCTGCTCGATCGCCCCCGACGGCCGCCATCAGGACCCCGACGAGCACCAGCGAGCGGGGCGTCGGGCGACGTGAGAGAGCCGAGGATGCGAACATGCGACCTCCTCCAAGGAAGGATGGAACGTCCGTGGCCCGCCTCCACCATGGAGGCGACGCCGGACGCGCGTCCGGAGCCCGCGGTCGCCCGAGAGCGAGCGAGCCGGAGTTCCGGACCGACGTCCGCGGCCCGAAGGCCGCTCATCGATGGAGGCGTAATCGCCCGCCGAGGTCCATCAAAGACGCGACGCGGCCGGCGAGGCTTCGCCATCGGCCGCATGGTGGACGCTCGAGATGGGGTCGAGGGGGTGGAGACCGGTCCGTACACGGACTCGACGGGTCCCGCCGCGGGTCCGGGTGTGACCGCGACGGCGACGTCCGGTGGAAGGAGGGGCGGCGCGGTGGCGGCGTCCAAAAGTGATTTTACCAAAAAGCGTCCAAAAGGAAGACCTCCCAAACAATGGACAGATTTAGTCAGGGCAGACACTGCATTGCCTTTGTTGACAGCCGAGCGAAACTGCCACGATCGAGCAAAGTGGAGGGAATCAACGCGGAGGAAAGTGGCAAGGCTCTCTGGAGTGTGCAACTAAGTCAAGTGAGTCAAGTGATAACTTCAAAAAAGTGTAGGCTACTTGACTTTTTTCTTTAGTGATTTTTTGACTTTTTGACGTCTTTTCTGACTTTTGACTTTCTTCCTCACTTTTTGACTTTTTTTCTGACTTTTTGACTTTTTTCCTGACCTTTTTAATTTTTTGACTTTTTCTTTTACTTTTTTCCTGACTTTTTGACTTTTTTCTCTGACTTTTCCCAAATAGCGTACGTGACTTTTTCAGTTATTTGCCCCTCGTTCACTTACATGTACTTTTTATAAGATTCAAAATGGTAAAAACTTAAATGGTTTTTAGATATTTGAGGAAGACCTCTTAAAATTTCTTACTTTGTTCTTAGTAAACTTCAGAGTTAAAGTGCAGTAAAAATATAACGTAGTTTCGTTGTCAGCTTTGAACGCCCCACTATCTTCGGCCCAACTAACAAGAAATAATGCTACAAGAATATTTGTACAGTTAAAGTGATTACAATCATAATAAAGTTAATAATACAAACTCCTTATCTCCCTATGATTTCAGCATGACTTAATTACACTAGGTACGCTTTCATACTACATACTGTGTTTGTGTTTCTATGAACAGATTGCAACGTAAGATGTTGACGATCAATCTTATACTATCGCAGTTCTTTGTTCTAGATGATTTTTTACAGCAGTGATGGTCAACACGTGGCCGCGGTCTTGTTTTTGTGTCCTACTCAAAATTTTGCATTTTCGGTGCGAACATTACATTTAGACACCCGCCCTGCAGCATTTTCGTAGTTTTTAACACTTCATTAAGTAAGCCTAGCGACAGATAAGCTTTTATTCTAATAAAAAAAATAGTTGTGGGTCTTCGTTACCCCGACACTCAAAATCTGGTCCACGAAGATAAAATGGGTAGTCACCCCTGATGCAGAGCCTTCGTTATATCATTATTTAGTTTTGACATATAGTATTTAGGTAAAGAATTAATGACTTAAAGTAACTGAAAGATAGTAAAGGGACAAAACTTTCAGAATGACATCTTCACACTTGTCAATCCCCTTACTGAAGTATTTACATCACTGGAAGCTATAAAATGCTTGTGATATTAGTACTGTTTATGCCTTTTTGTTCTTAAGACATGTTAACTTTTACTATATTAAAGGGTTGTGTTCTTATAAGTTATGTTTTTATTAAAATATACGTGTATTTACGTTAACAATTTATAAGGGCAGTTGCATGTTAGAGTGTTACGAGTAGCAGATTTCGATTGGCCACAATCGTCAGCCTCAAGTTGCTTCAAATGCTCGTTTTCAACCTATGTTGCTCCAACGTTGTCTCAATTACAAGCCACAAGAAACCATGATAAGCATTAGTTCTATTATTTTTTCAGTTTTTCTGTCATATCAATGCAATATGTGATGCACCTGTTCTTTACTTCTTGCTGGATAAAGCAAACAATTTTGTATTAAAATTACTTATATTTATTTGGCAGAAGAACGTTTCAGAGTACCGTAATGCATCTAATGAACACCCCCGTTGGCGTTTATTAAATTTTGCCAAAAAGAAGAGAAAACCCCACCTTGACTCAAGATGCACCAATTAATTGGGGGCGCTTCTTCAAGGGTGTGTCTCATAGAGTGCATTTTATTTGGTTTTTAGCGAAGATAGGAAGGGAGCTTAAGAGAACAGCGCATTAATAAAAAGTAGCATGATAGCAAGGAAACCAATTATAAAATCTTTCAGATTGTTAGGAATTTCAGCTGGGAAGAATTGTTAAGCACCTTGGTTGATTTTACCTTAATTTGATACTGATAAGGCAATCAAGTTGCTTATAAAATGGTGCACGGCCACACGATAATTTGTAATACAAAGAAATCTGAGCTTGGGTTTGAATTACTCTACTTATCTACAAAGTTAGATGAGGGTCAACAGACAATGTTTTTCGAGGCTGGGCCTAGTGGGCCAGAGTGAGATGCATTTGCCTTAGGTTTATAACTGTCACTTTGATAACATGTGAAGAGACTCTTAAATCCCAAGAGTCAAATCTGTCTAAATTGCTGTTCATTTGCCACTTTCATAAGTGACATCAAGTTTGTAAGTTTCAAAGGACAACATCTCCCTTTCTTGATGGTTCACAACCTACCCTAGTAGTTTGACAAGCCGACAATCTTGCTTCTTCTTGCTCATGTGACTAAACTTAATTGTCAAGTAAACGTACATTTTCCTACCTTGTTTAGACAGAACATTTTTGATAACTTTAAAGAGCGACCTATCTATAAGCAGAATCAAGAATCAGGAACCAGTTTAAGCCCTAACCCATAAGATCGGTCTTCCAAATAAGTATTTGAGATGATGTTACTTCACATACGATTGTGTTGTTGTAATCAATCATAATGAATTGCAAAGAAACGCAAATAGAAATGATAACAAGAGAGATGTTATGGAAGTATGGTGTTGGGTTTACCGAGAGGTGGGGTGGTGGTGGTGGTGGGGATAGGGGTGGTGGGAGCACTTACAACAAAAGCGGACAAGAGTCCCATAAAAGCAATAGGATTTCTTAGATTCTGTTGTAAAATCAAGTTACTGATCAGGAAAACTCAGATGTCTTGAGAATGTTTATCCTTGGGGTTAAAAACGTGTCTGCGCATCCTAAGTGCTCGCAGATAATCGGAAAAAATCCCCAAAGCATCACAAGCAGTTGCATAATGGAAAAGCAAGTCAGATAAAAGTATCTTTTACACGGTTGAGATAATATCAAAATACTCCCAGGAAAAGCCAGGGGGAAATCTAGTAATATCTAATATAATTTCACAGACACATTAATGTCATTATCATTCTGAAAATCTTGAATGAGCCTCAAGTAAGAAATAATCCCAAGTAATCTCAATTAGTACAAAGTGATCTTTAGTAATCCCAATTCCATGTCCCAGATAATCTCGAGTAATTCTACAGGTATCGGAAAGATATTTTGTACTTGCTGATATCTCGGTAAAGCTATGTGCACTATGTTTACCTTTACCCCAAGGGTAGTAACGAATCGTAACGAATCGTATGTAGATCAAATTCATGAGTGGAAACCTATCATAGGGGTAGTAACCTTTCCCACTTGTGCTTGCTTGTCAAAGTTATAAACACAACCAGCTGCAATATATTATGAAATTTGTCAATTTCGATTCACATGATCGCAAATGTTTGCAAGGCAACATTTTTCCAAACTCTAAAACATTTTTATGATATGCAAACGGGCCGACACCAGACACCATTTCGATTTCGAAGTTTGGTCAGCCTCAAGTTATGCTGGGAACTACCATAAGGTTCATGTCTAACCAACGTATCTTTTAATAACCAAATTGTCGGTTGTCATTGCCGACATTAGATTGTTGTTAGCCTACGTCATTCTTTTAAGTTAAGTATCAGTTGTCTTACCGACCTTACATCGAGGCCAGTGTGACGTCGTCTCAGCCTCAAGGAAAAAATGTCGCGTCAACGTTCATATGCAACGAATCAGCGACATTGCTCCAACGTAAAGAGTTGACGTCGATGCGACTTTGTAGTGTCCACTGGGCAGACCGACTACATATATCCCGCCTTACTTGATGTTGTCTGTACGCAGAGAAATAGTGCCTCAGAATTTAAGAGAGATCTTGCAGTTGAAAGGTTTACTTTGATTCATCGATTAAGTACAACAATTTTAATTCGATGGGATTTTTTCACAGTACAGACCGACAACTCATTAGCTATTCATTCGGAGAACAAACGGCTTGCTGGTCTTCCATATATGCAATGCATTATGCAAAGATTTAGAGCTTTTTAAGCTGATATGCCTCTTCTTAGAACGCTAAGCCCTCCATATTTTGAATAAAACATATCCTTCTCTTCCTTGTTTTGGACGTGTCCTGCAGTTTCTGTCTTAAGAATGCTCTCTCTTACTTTCGCCTTTTGCGATATTTATTGAGGACTCAGATGAACTTGTTAGCGATTTCTGGACCTCAAATAACAGACGCACGGCAGGTTAAAAGTATCTAGTGGCTAACCGATAGTTAATATCTTAGACCGTCAAGCTTTGACCATTAATCAAGAAGTTAAGTATCTCGATTGCTTATTAACATCAAGTTAAGTCTATGAGAATATTTCAGCCAGTCAAGAAAAGAACGAAGCGGTTTCTAGCCACATGTTTAAGAAGACAAGGAAAACCGTGATAGAAAATGAGTTCATTTTTTTGACTTTAGAGAGAAAAACAAAGTAAGACGAGAGGAAAAGTAGACGAGCTCCGATCTGGGAGAAAAGCCTTGAGAACGTACTTACTGAACAAATTGCTAGATATTAAGTTACAGAAGCTAGAAACAGAGCTTCTACGTAATGCAGCGTAAGATTTGTTCATCGAGACCAGTAAAAGGTATCGTGTCGAGGTCTACACTTGCGTATACGCTTGCGTATACGTACCAAAGTTAATAGGCTTTTAAAAGATAGTAAAGGCCAAATAGGCCTCTGTGTCAGGCCTTAAATGGGCCTTAAAAACCATCAGTCGCATAGCACCACTTTCCTGTTAGCGACAGAGGCTCCCTTTCGATGAGAACGAATGGTGTTCATACATTCCAGTGCAAGAGTTGTAACCATCTGTACGGAAAACCGGGCGCTACTTGCTCGCTCGTGTTTGTGAGCACGTGGAAATTTCTACTCTTACTAGAAATAAGCTTCGACGTGAGCTGCGACCAGTTTATAAGAACACTTGAGTTTAAATAGGAACCAGGGTTCATTTGATAGCCCTCAGATGCCATGATTTACAGATTTTGATGGTGAACTGCAGATTCATACTCTTCAACAAATTCAGACCAGTATACAACCGCAATGTACCAACTGCACCTTTGTTTCGAGTGGTCATTTGCTTTTTCAAATCGTTGCCACTTTCCTAAAATTCCTAGTTACGGAAGCAATTGAGGAGATGCCTCAGCAGTACACAAAGAGATAGCGATATTGAACCAAAGAAGCGTGGGCGTATCCGCCCGTCATATGATCATTTTGGCTTGCGTCTCCCCTTTGTGCATGTTTATTTGTTTACCAACAAGCATTTATTCATAAATTTGTTTTAAAACTGACTCTTGCGTACTCACTCATTGAAACAAATAACAGGACAGAACACTTCGGGATAACTGCAACCGATTAATGGAGGAGAGTTAGATAAAACGAAGTACAAATTATGGTTTTATTTTGAGGCTAGTTAAGGAGACTAGTGGAAAAATTTTCGGGAATTTTTTCTGAGCACAGATTTGTAGCGAATGGCCTTTTCCCGGTGTTCATTTTGGTTTGCTTCCAGGTGCTATACTACCCAGCTTATGCAATTATAAGTGCTCTATGCAGACTAGAATATGATCAAGCGCGAACTTTGCTTTGAAGGGGAAGAGTATGAAACCCACAGGCCTTACTTTTCATTATGTGGGGGGGGGGGAGGTAAATTAATATAGGGTAACTTATCTAAAACATTGCCCCCCTTTCCCATTGCAGTGTTAGATGTTTGGCATCAGCGCATGTATGCTGCTATTTTACACATCGATACATGAGTTAGTATTCACTAGTAGTGATCTAAAGGAAGTCAACGGTTGGCGTAAGTCTAATTAGAAGAAGGACAGCGAACAGATATGAGTCTTTAGATGAAGATTTTTTGTAAATTAAGTGGCAGAAACATCGTTTAAATAAGTTGTTAGTGAATTTCATTTCCCTCAGTTTTTCGACATTTGGTTTACAGTGCATAGGTTACAAGGAATGCATAAGTTGCAAAGAAAGTAGTCTGCATACTCATTTTATTAAAATTGTGTTCTCCTACATTAAAAACTAGATGCTTTTATATTGATATTGTCCAAGGATTTACACGATATTGCCTTTAAATTATAACAGGGCAAAGTTAGACGTGGAATAGCTTTCAGAAGCAGCGCCTAGGAGGTATCAAAATCACTTTCAATGAACAGAACCACTGGAGACAGAATTAGTCAGTTCAATATCCAATCTTGTGTTGTAGCTACACGGCCAGGCTTTGATTAAGTCGACTTAGTAAAATATATCGACCCTTGGGAAAGAAGAACAGTATCATTCATGCATCAATATCAAAAGATTCATAACTATTATGTCTATTGGCATATTTTGATAAATTGTATGAAATATTAGCCCCAAGTAAGTGAACTGTATAGTATAGTAATAATCTACCATTTGCAAAACCGTTCAGTACCAACACATCTGAAGAGAGAAGGTCTCTTATGATAAGTATCCTTTTTGGTACAAGAGTCAAGAATTTATGAAATCTCCAAAAATGGCAATTTTCCAACCTCTCTCTCTGCGCAATATTACGTAGAGCTGGAAGTCGATGGAGAATGGAGAATGGAGAATTGAACCCTCTACCTTTCCTGTAAGCACGTAAATGTAGACGTCTGACAGCTGACTCAATATCTTAAAGTATTCTTTATACCAAACATGCATGTATTGTGCTTGTGAACCTTGTAATGCTACGGAATAGGGCCAAGAAAGCTTAAGGCTTTCTTTACCGTTAATGGTGCTGTACAGATGTATACGTTTTGACTCTATAGTTCAACCCTATCTCGACAACCACATTACCGTAGCTGCCATCTCCCTACACGTAGAGACATCCAGAATTAGAAAGGGGAATTTGTGAGCTTTCAAAATGGTTTGCAGCACATCAACAATGCGAGGTACGGAGAGGATGCTAAAACGTCAGCCGACCAACATAGGGCATGTAGAGAATAAAAACAAAAGAAGGTGACCAGACGTCCACTAGCCCTTTGCATACTAATCTATTATTGCCTGATACCTATAGTCACCTTGGATAAAGGAGAGAATTTAGAGAAGGCCTTGATAGGAGAAATTGAAACATAAGCAAAGATTGTTACCATCGGCCAAACTCTCTTCTTGTGGATTGAAGAGGATACCTACAGGCAGCAAATGTGATTAAGTAAGGCACTGTGGGGTATTGGCCTTGTTTGTATTCATTAGCAAGTAGTCAGATAGTGGAAAGCCGATGAAGATAATGACGTCAATGACCCATATAGTAAGGGTGATGATGATTATAATGATGACTACAAGGATGACGATAATGATGATGATGATGATGATGATGATGACACTAGAATGGGGATAATGAAAAGCATCACGATGATGGTTATGATGCTTATGAGCTTTAACAAAGATTAGGCTCAGAAGAAAATTTATAGTTACCTGCAAGAAAGAGTGTTTCACCAAATAAATCGCTCGCAAAACACATAAAAACTTATAGAGAAAGGAAAAGGACTATTAGCAATTATACGTACCGGTGTGTCAAGAGATGATCCATCTAGACCCATGCTTAACTTAGATAATTTAACACTGAAATAAGATATCAACCTTATCTTCTTGAGAACTATTAATCACTACTATGAAGCCACGAGAATAAGTCAGAAACGAATATTCAATCGGCGCTCAGGGAAAGGGACATCCAAATAACTAATGCCCTGCCTAGCAAAGCCATTATTTTTTCGAGTGCTAATATCAGAGATATGAATCGATTCAAAATAATGCATGTTTGTGGATAGTTGCCTTGACTTATCCTGAACATAACTATCTTCATCGTTTGAAAATATGCGATACTTAATTTTCTATTTTAACACTCTGGGGATGAGTTGTAGATAAATAATATTGACAAGCCTCGGTTAGAAGGATGAAATAAACAGAAAGAAACAAAAAAGAGCAATCTGAATTTGTTATGAAGTTTTAAAAGTACCCAAATTATGAAAATATATATCTAATCTTTGAGGTTAACAAATGATTTGGTGAAAGTCTCGCAACAAACTGTAAGATTGTTAAAGGAAAAATCTATTTCAGAAATTTATCTTAAAAAACGAACTTGTCTGTGAGAAAAATAAAGGCAAAGGAAGTTGACCTCTATTTAGTTATCATAATTGGCAATCGACTTTATTGTTTATAGTCTACAGAAAAAAAACTTTCTTTGCGAGAACGTATCCTTAACTACTACAAAAACTGCTAGTGAAAATGGCAAGATTGGCACTTATAGAAAATGTTTATCCTTTTTATGTGGATTTACTCCAGAAAGGCCAATTGATGTGCAGCCGTGCCTTGGCTATGATGCGGAAGTAATGGTCCTTGTACTACCTTTTTTAGGTATTGAGTGCGAAAAAATCATGGTATTTAATCATCAATTTTAATGTCCCTAAAATTTGTATTTTAAAAATGTAGTCGCAAAATGCGTGTTATTTGCTTTCAGAGACATTCACTTTGATTAGCTACAAGAAAAATGTATGCAAATCATACTTTATCACAACACTAGATACTCAATATGGAAAAGTTCCAATAGAATACAATTTATATTTCCGAGTAAAAATAAGTAAGACGAAATAACTATTTTCACAGGTAGCACATTAGTGGCGAAATATTTTATAACCGCACAAATACTTTTGATCACCGCAAAAGCGTAGATCACGGGTTCGATCCCCGGTGAAGACTTGTATTCTTTTCAAAACAAATACTTTTTGCATGTCGTAACTTGGGGTAGAAATGACAATTGCGCTGTAATCTGTATGCCGAAAGGGGCATAATGTCCCATCCCGTTTGTGCAAGCTCTCATATGGGCAAATTTAATAACGAAATGTAGACCAGCACTTAAAATGTGGACGAACATGTTTCAGAGGACTTTTAACTGCACGAGCAGTTTGTGATTTTGTATAATAAACTAGATAATTTAAGGCCGATTTCGTGGACTTTCCATGATTTCTAGGATAGACATATTATGTCAAGTTACAAATTCCAGATATCATTTTTCAAACAGAATAGATGCCAATGTACTACAAGTCATTCCCTCAATATCCTGAGAAATTTAAGAAAAATGAAATAACTCTCGAGTGCCAAATAATTGTACACTTATTAGTTTCTGAAATTTATAAGCCTCCAGTTCCTTATTAATGCCCCCGTTTATTAATTTCAAGAAATTTTCCCAACAATAAAAATGTAAATGATGTCTGAAAACACTTGAATAATTTCCCATGTAAAATTTGAACCTGAGATAGTTTCTAATTAGTCAATTAGTACGATTATTTGTCTTCTAGTATGTCATGTTTACTTAAAATTTTCTCGAAACTGAGACTGTAGTTCAGACCCCTCCGTTTATTTGGACACACCGTTTATCAACTTCAGGCACTCCAGAAGCGTTTTGTGGCTGTTTGAGCACGATTTATGTCTGGGCGGCTTTTTGGGACTGCTGTTTCTAAATTTAGGCTGGTTTTGGGCTGCTTTTTACGAAAATTTGTGCCGGAAAGAGAAAAATCACCTGGCAACCCTGGACTGCGGCCCAGGCGTATAATTCAATCGTGTTCCTTGATCCCCACTCTTTCACCGCCCTTCCAGTTTCTCCAATGTAAACGTCTCCGTATTCACAGGGGATGTTGTATGCTACCACATCTTCCCTGGATGGATCTGCCGAGTACTTTGGTCGCACTGGTTGTGATCTCAGCGTCGTCTCCGATTTAAACACAGCACGAACTCCCTCCTTCTCTAAACAAGGACGGATGCGTTCGGATACTTCCTTGATACATGGCAAGAGTGCTGTAGACTTGCACTCGGGTGTAGATTCTGTGGGTGAGGACGTCTTTCTTGCCTTTGTTACCTTGTGTAAGAAAGACGAGGGATAGCCATTTGAACATAAAACAGAATACAGATGTTTCTTCTCCTCTGAAATCCCGGCAGGTGTTCATATGAGACGTTGGACACTGTCATATAGGCACATGACGACACCACGTTTCATAGACTGCTGATGGTGAGAGTCATACGCTACGTACTTGATCTATGTGCGTAGGCTTCCTATAGAAGTTTGTACGCGGGCGGCCATGAGAATCGCAGCAAATGGTTGAGTCCAGGAAAGTAATCTTGTTCTCAATTTCGGTTCCCATTGTAAAATTTGATGGAAGAATGCTAAGTGTTCAGGTGTCGCAAGAACACAGCAGTGCTGTTGCGAACAAGAATAACAAACGTGTCGCCCACATAGCATCTCCACGTGGTCAGTGAGCATGATGATGGTCTAATGGCTGATTGATCAAAGGCTTCCATGTACAGGTTGGCTACAACAGCTGATACTGGACTATCCATAGCTGTACCTTCGCGTTGTTGATAGACGTCCGCTCCGTATTGAAAGTATGTTGAACGCAGTACAATGTCTAACAGGTCAGCAACTTCAACCGGCGTTAGTGTGGTCCTGTCAGCAAGACTTGGGTCTTTCTCCAGTTTCCCCACAACATCCCAGATAGGTACGTTAGTGATTGCAGACTCGACGTCAAAGGACACCATAATGTCACTGTCTTCTATTTTTTCGGTCTTTATGATGGACGCAAACCGTGATGAATTCCTGACTGCAAACTCTGACTTTCCCGCTAATGGTGCCAATGTCTTTGCCAGGAATACAGATAAATCGTAGGCTGCAGTGTTGGTACAGGATACAATTGGTCTGAGTGGAATGTTGTCCTTATGCATCTTAGGAAGACCATATATCCTTGGGGTTGTTTATGTTGAGGTTTGACCTTCTTGTAAACATCCTCTGTTAGTCTTCCGCCCCACTTTAAGTCAAGTAGCTTTTCTGACAGTTTCCGTGACAACTTCTCTGTTGGGTCTTTGCCATGACGCTTGTGCGGGCCGTCTTCAAACACGGCTGACTTCTTGGTGTGGTCCTCATCTGCGTCTAGGACCACGGTGGCGCTACCCTTATCATTTGGTATGATCGCGATAGAGTTGTCCTCTTTCAGGCTCCGCAAAGCAATGCTCTGTTCCCTTGTGATATTCGACGGTGGTGGTTCTGCTTGCTTAAGAATTCTATTCACGGACCTTCTCATATTGTCCTTTTGCTCAGCTTTCAGTGGCCTTACTACTGATTCAATCTTGCCGATGATTCCGGCGGCTGGGATGTGTCGTGGGGCCACAGCAAAATGTAAACCTATCTTGAGTAGGGACATCTCTGGGCCTCTAAGAGGTCTTGAATAAATAAAGAAACACAACAAGAAACACAACGGGAGACCACTGTTGGGGCGAGACTTGTCAAGAGTTCGTCAAGTCTATGTACGATGGAGGTTACAACGTTAATGGGCTCCATTCTACATAGACCTGACGAAGTCTTGAAGAAAAGACGAAACGTTGACAAAACTGTAGTTTCCTTCTTGGAGTTCTACCTATAGTTTGCAGGTGTAGTTGTCACTATAATATTTACAAAGATACCACATTGGTTTTGGATGGCTCTCAATGTGTGATGGGAAGATTAATGGACCAATGAACGGTAGTGTGGAAACCTTTTACCAATGTCTTCAAAGGTGAGGTACAGAAGACTCAAAATAGCAGGTCATTATGTGGGACACCGTGAAGAAGGTTCATCAAAACGTGTGTTATGGCAGCCAGTAATCGACCGCATGAAGCCAGGAAGAAGAGCCGTAAGCTATATTGACACACTGATGAAAGATACTAGCTTGCCAAGTGTTCCAGAACTCAGAATTGCTTTGGTGGATAGAGAAGGTTTGGAGAAGACCTTGGAGAAGAATGTCAAAAATGTCAATATCATGAATCAGCAATTTACTGCTGAAATTGGTAGAAGACGATATCAATGTAATAATTTAATAGCTTTCGCTGAGTTTCCTAACAATATTGAATCAAGGAAATATATTGGTGTGCGCTCTTATACGATTAAGACATATGGCAGCAATCTTTACAGTCGTCTCCAAAACGAAAAGTGAGCATTGTCCAGTATGAAAGAATTGGCAATGAAAAGCACGATGCAGAATTTGCAACGCTCGTAGTCTAGGGATTTAACACCATGAACGTGAAGTTCTTTCATCCTCTTTGCTTCCGATGATACGCATTAACAGAAGAAGCTTTAGTTACAGCTTTAAGGGATTTATTTTCAGTATCTATAAATATGTTTCTGGTGTCATTTCCAATGCAATTGCTTATTTATTGAAACGTATCATGTACATCAACTTTTAGTATATATAGAATGTCTTTATAGAGAGAAATTTTTCTTGCAGATTTTGAGTTTTACATGTTGGGCTATTGCATTTATAGTAGCAGAAATAAATTTAAAATATTTTAAAAGGACCGGAAAATAAAGCTTTTATTTCAATAAAAAATTAACAGGTATTCCTTCATTTAAAAAGTTGGCTAGCGATAGAAAAATTTCGAATAATGAGTGAAATAAGAGATTCATATTGCTAAACGTTTTCACTGCACCTTTGTTACCACAATCGTATAAAGTGAAGTGAGAAAGTTTTTATTCAAGGATTATATATGAAACGAAAAGACGAACAGACCGCATAGAAAATAACACACACTTGAGCAACACATTTTCTGTCACTCGTGTTATTGAAAATTCTTAAGTTTCTAAAAAAAATTTTTATTGACAGAGCACCGGCTGCTTTTTTTGATGAATGTCGTCTCTAAGGTGGCAATGTGAAACGGAGATCGTGCTTTAGCAGGGAATTCTCTTGGTGGTTGTCGGAACATGTTGGGTTTTTAAGCAAATGCTGCCCTATTGCCGAGTATGTTCTGGGATCTGTTAACTTGGTTCTGTTTAGACGACTTGGTAAATTATTTCTTTCTGCTCCATTCCTGTATACTTACTGCCAGTATATGTTCATTATCCCTCGCACTAACAGTGTTCTCCCCAAACGAGAATTCTTGTAATTTCACTACATCTAGTAAATAATTGTTTCCATATAACGCTCTATAACGAATGGAAAAGAATTAACTTTTGTTTGAAAGATAAGAACTTGATGAAACTTTTCCTCAATGTAGTGCCGTAAACCTATATAACGTAAAACAAGTGCATGTAGCGAAATCATGGGGATGTCTTAACAAATTAGGTGTTATTTACAGATCCGATTCTCTCCAGGAAACTCCAGAAAATTCTTCCGCGCTACAGTAACCTCCGTTTTACTTTGTGGCACTCAAATGTAGGCACCAAGGAAGGAAACAGAGAGAAGACTAAATGACATACGTACCAGAATGCTGACAGCAGTGTTCAGTATCTCGCGGAGCAGCAAAATCTAAAACAAGCGCCTGCATGGAAAGATGAAACCGGTCGAAATAGTCAGAGAGCGCAGAATGGTACTTTCTGGCTATCTCTGGAGATCCAGTGATAAGCTCTTTTGCGATATTCTGTTGTAGGGGCCGGTACATGGAACATCCAGCGTTTGTAGGCTAGCAAGAACATGTAGAGACGAACTTTGTGATCATGCGTACTGCTGAACTACCTCATTCGCTGACGGACAGAATTACATGGAGGGAAAGATTTATGTTGGTCCGTTAAAGCATCATCAACATAAGAAACTTATTTTGCGGCAGAAACTTTCACCGGATATATAAAAAAATCGCCAAATGATATATAATTGTGGATAGGACTTTGATTCATTGAAAATATGTTCAGCTTTTCTTTCTTGCGCAAATTATCTCGCCGTAATCTGACTTATGATCCGGCATTGATCACACATGCGCCTTTATCATGCCGTGGTCCGAAGAAAGAAGTTGAGTAGTGATCTACAACCATTTCAGGCGCATAAAAACCTACTCGAAAACGTAAAAGCTGTAACGCTTTTTTCTGACACCCCTAACTACAACTAGACAAAATCTGGACGATCATTTCCATGTTGTAAACATTAAATTTCAAGAGTGTATCGAAAACGAGGCTCACTACAGTGCAAAAAAAAATTTACAATGTCATCAAAACGTATGTCAGGAATCGTCAGATAGATTTTAATTAATCAACAAAATAGAAATGTTCTAGGAAAGACGTATCAATGAGGAGGTTAGTATACAAAAAATAAAATATAAGACACCTGTATCGTTTGTTTTCTCCCGGGTAAGTCAAAATACTGCATTGAGCGGCCATAAATCACATGTGCCATTATGCACATATGTGATAAATCTGCACGAAGCAAAATTTCATGTCTTGGGGAAACAGGCCTATTGTAGACGACAATATGGCTTGTTATCACAGTTCTACGCTGAAGTGTAATAACAGTTAGCACTACAAGGTTCTTTTTAAGCGTATATCACTTCTATAGCGGGAAAGCAACAGGATGAACCGATCTTACAGAAACAATAACGGCCAACCGGGATCCAACAGCATCAAGAAGAATGGTAATAACAGTAACACAAAAATATACGAAAACTCGAACGGCAAAGCCCAAGGGAAGCCTTATCAAGTCGGAGCTGTCAAGGTAAGCCACTAAGCTGGTACTTTGTGAATGCTTTTGTACTCTCTTTTTCATTCTTACTTTACTAAGAAGTGACATCTCTTCTGACTACTCACGTTACACGAGTTTGTTCAGACCAAAGGAAGCGATGGAATAGCACATTGTTGTGGATAGCCTGTCAGCTTCCGAAGCTCTAATATCAGTAAATAATTAACTAAAACAGATGATGCGTGTCATGTCGACTGGGTAAAAATAGCAGAGATGTTGAATGGAGATCAGGAAAGAAGGAACACAGCGTGATCACAAACACTCGTGTCACTGAGACACTACAGGTTGCTTCCTTGTAGTCTAACATTGCCCAAAGCGAGCAGGAAGCCTTCCCAGGCACACGTAGGCGAATACAGAAGCTACATAGGGATGTTTAAGGAAATGGATTCAATATATAGTAGTAGATGGCCCAGAGCTCGAGTTTAGTTCTCAGGTTCCAATATGCCAGAAACGAGTAATGCTAATCAGGTGAGTTCCTTACGGTTATGTTCACTTATTATTTATTCATCAGTTAATTTTAATATGTTGCTTTGAGCACTGAAAAGATCAGACTTAACCCCGCTCTACTCTAAAAATTGAAACTCAGTCTAGAAATACAGGGAAGGCTTTGCTATCTTGAAATGTAAACTGAATTATAAACAACCGGGCAGTCATATCTGGCATCTTAGCTACCGGTAACTGATATGACATGATACACCTTATATATTGTAGGCCTACCTGAAATTGTTCCCAATAGCTAACCTACATCGTATGCATGATATCATCTGTAAATAAAGTACCATATTATGAAAACAAAAGATTAAATTCAAAACTACCAACAACTGCCTTACTGACCAGTTATATTCATATTGCTAGATGTTTTTTACATGATTAAAAATGGAATTTAAAACTGACCCAGATAGTTCAGTTTGTTCCCATGGATATTCATCTTTTTATTTATTAAAATGTACTCCTTTATTCATGCTTAATCTTCATCACTGCCAACAAACAAAACTACCTCCAATTTGTAACTTTAGTCATGCCAATTCCATAGCAATCTTGTAAATATTCGAGGATATCCACTGCTATGTTAATTATGTTATACAGTTAGAAAATGCAGAAATTGCAAATTTTCTTGTAAGAATGTGAACATCACTAGAATTTGTTATAAACTGCATACTTATGTAAACATAATGACAGTGATGACATGGTAATTATGAATATTCTAGGTTGGTGTAGTAAACATGGCTAATATGCTAATGCATATTATCAGCTGATCATGTAATGCAAGTGGTGCCAGATTCTTTAATCCACATATCTATGATTCGTACAATAAATATCACACTGTATGCTATCAACTTATTCTAGGTCACTCTAATTGATTAATATGATTTAATTACTAAGTTATCTTATCACGAACTTGTAGTAATACTTGCAGGGTAATCAAATCAAATTAAATTTGTAACTGACATGTTATTCCCCATATTTTTGTACAGTTGACAAACCAAAAGGTCACAGGTTACTACTACTCACAGTTTTTTATATAAATACAGAACTTTGAAAAGAAAAAAATATACAAAAACTATAAATAGGAATAATCATTTTGCCTTTTGTTCATCAAGGGATTCATGATAACGTTTTGAGAATTCTTTGATGGCTAATCCTGGAGAGGATGAAAAAGGGAGGTGGTTTGAGACATCAGCCAAATTTATGTCTTCATATGTAGGCCCACACAGCTGAGGTAGATTGTTTCATAGACATCTGTGCAAAAGATGTTACCTAGAGTAGGGATCAGTGAAAATCTTTAAACTGAAGCTACATTGCCATGGAACAAACTAAGAGTTGCACACCTGCATATATAGGAAGCTAAGCTATAAAAAAAGTACCACACAAAGGAAGTAGAGTTTGTTAAAATGTTTCAAAGTCATCAAAAAAGCATTTAAAATATTCAAGATGGAAATCCTATAACTTAAATAGAAGGATTTATTTTTAAGTGAGACAGGGGGACATATTCCTAGCTATATTATCAAATAATAACAAAGTTTCTCCAAGGATTCTAAACAATGCATGGAAATCTTCTTTTTAAATGTAAAGCAGGGATTAAATTTGTCTACAACTCTATGATACAATTCACATATTAAGATTGCAGATGAAAGGTTAAATCTAGAATAACTCTCTTCATGTTACCTGCCACCAGTTATCTGTAACTCTACTGTTTACATACTCCAGAGAGATTATACCCCCACCCCCCTTAAAGTGTACCTCCAGTGGTCAGAAATTTTTTGATATTTTCTTCGTTTTGTTTCAAGGAATTGAACTGCTATTTTGGTTTTTGCAGTAAGCGCACCTGTAAGTCAATATACGTGATTCTTTAACGAAGTTCTCCCAGAACAAGGCAATTTTTGATGTCACAAGGAACAAAATCAGCATCACAAGGGACAAGAAGCTATCTACTGTTGTTGCTGTTGCCCATGATATCTGCGCAAAGAACGGTTTGGTTGTGCATAGCAGAAAATTCAAAATGGCTGATGAAGCAACCACTGGCTGTGTTAACCAAGTGGACTAGAAGGTTGGAGGGGTTATTCTTGAAATTTTGGGAACCTGACATTGCAGCTGTTTTAGTAAAGTTAGTGAAGCCATAGATAGCTGACTCTTGAGACGAGAATTTTTGGGGAGGGGTTGATTAAAATCTCAAAGAATTGTAAGAAGGCAGATAGGGACTTGAATGACTCTTCTGATACAGTGTTGAAACCTCAATTACCTTTTCGTGTGTAGGGGAGTATTGATAGCAAGTGTGGTGGACTTTCTGGCAGCACTTCTTTAATTGGGGTATTAAATTTAAGGGAAGGAGAAAAACCCCATTGTGTATCTTTAGTCCGAGAGAGACGATATAGAAATCCCTAAAAATCCCCCTGTCATTCGTTATCATTTAAATTTGAGTATCTACAGAGGGTTGTAATTTTTCGGGGTGATAAATTCACTTTCTTAAGTTTACGCTCACTGAGTTTTAAGTTTTACCAATTTCCTTATGGTGGCATAAGGCACGAAGGCATGCCTGTTTAGCAGTGATTATCGAACTACAACATTCCTGTCTATTTGATCGATATTGATGAGGGTATCAAAATAAAATCTTTCTTTTGCAGCTACTTGTCAGCAATTTTACAGTTGAAGGTCAGAACAGAAAAGTCATATTTCCTCAGAAGCTTTCCCTTCTTATGTGTTTGTTAATTCAATAAGTGGAGGATCTAAAATAATTTGAAAGTACTTCTCTAACAGGTGTTTCATTTCAAGCATTTCCATTGCAAAAATAAAAATTAAAACAAAAATTTCTTCCGAAATACTGTACCTCCGTAAATTTGTTTACTTACGCAATGTAACTACCTGCAATACTCTACCTACCGACCCATCTAACTAACTAAACTACCCTACCTGCCTACATAAACCATTCTACCCTCTTTACCTTAACGCCTTCCCTACCAATCTAAACGTTTATAACTATCGGCCTACCTACGCAAACTATTCTACCTACCTACATTTCTAAATACCTAACCAAACCATTCTATCAATCTACCTATCTACCTAACTTAACCACCCTACCTATCTACCGATGTTAACTACTCTACTCTACCTACCTAACTACCTAAACTATTCTACCTATCTACCTACCCAAACTACTCTTCCTACCCACCTACCTAACCTACTCTATCTACACTACTCTACCGATCTTTCTACCTAAACTACTTTAAGTACCTAAACTACTCTACCTACCTATCTAACTACCTAAACTACTACCTGCCCAAACTACTCTACTCTACCTAAACTACTTTATCTACCTACCCATCTAAGCTACTCTACCTACTTTTCTACCTAGACTACTCTACTCTACCTACCTGAACTACTATACCTATCTACCTACCTACCTGTCTAACTACCTAACATACTTTACCTACCCACCTATCTAACTACCTACCTGTCTAACTGATGACAGCCTTCCATAAAAACTTGCTCATACCGAAGGAAAGATTCGTTGGAGATATCAAGCCCCCTCACACAGACCAATCAACTCTTGTAAATTGTACAGAGCGGACTTGGGGTAACGTATGAGGAGTACAAATCATTTACTTTTGGTAACAAATACTCAACAGTGCCGCAAACGTATTGTGAGGGATTTGATGCAATTAGCATTAGAGCAACTATGCTCTGTTAACTGAGGAGGCAATGCCCACTTCGAAAACATTACGCTAGAATATTTCACTAAGATGTTTCATATTTTTTATTGCTCGATGATCTTTACAAGATATTTTCCCGTCGCTATGGAAAAGGCGGCAGTGACTGTTGGAAAGAATCCTACACTGAGATAATAGTGCCTTAAAAATCCCACAACAGAAACATAACCCCCAATACGTTTTAATTAAGTCAATTGACGGCCAAATAATAAAAATATTATGCCCCCTTTAAAACATAGGTGGTCATTTAACAAATATTTTATACCACTGAGACCCTTGGACGTTGTGTTTAGAGGAAAAGGTTGCAGTTTACCTCAATGAAAGTTTTTGTCTCTAAATTCTCGTGAGATTATCTTGTTAAGAGACTACTAAAACATTATGTAACACGCGGGAGTAGAGGCGATGAAGTCGTTCATGTGATGAGGAGTCACAGATATAGCTGGGTGTCATCAAAGCTGCTGTCAAATAACAACTTTGTTCTCACACTTCTTTAAAGCTGTCTCTAAAAATGTGTTTGTTCGAGTGCAATAGGTTTTAAAGCACAGAAAAAATTCTCATTAACTGCTGATGCCTCAAATGACTTTCAAAGACTACGGGTGCAAATGTAAAGACCTCCTTGACGTGACGTAAGTAGCAAGTACTAAAAAGCGCAATAGTGAACAGGGCGATGATTAGGATGATAATAAAGATGCTAATGATGTAGTGATGTTTATTGCGCCGGCATTAAACTTATCCAAATTAATTATTCCTTAAAAAAAGGTTTCATTCAGAAACTTTTTGGTGTAACTTACAACCTTCAATACTTTCTGGTCTCACGGAATGGATAAACAACTGGTGTTGCTAACTATGGAACATCGAAATGACTACTCTGTGGTTCAACAATGTAAACTTTTAATTGAATTATCCAGGACTTGTAGATTCTTGCTAATTATGCATTATGATCTAGATTATTTCTCCATCGGAGTTCTTTTTTTGAGTAAGCGCTCTTTATTTAAACATTTTACACGTCAAGGACATTCTTGCATGCTTTACTGCCAAAATTGCTCAACTTCCATACGTCGTTACGATTGGGACTGCACAGTTTCGTCTCCATCCTTTCAAATTGGAGTGGTCTTCCTTTAATTTTATGATACATTTTCTTGTAAGGCGCAGGTGAACATCTTATTATGAAACCTGGTGCAATACAAATGTAGATGATTATTATTATTATTATTATTATTATTATCATTATTATTGTTATCCAAAGTAGCAATATACCCCGCTGATACATTTTCTCTAAAGTTTTTCGTTGTAGGCCTAGAAATATCGCAGCCCCAATTTGCAAGGAACCAATGAATTTGAGATAGAACAAGTTCAGTCTCTTTTACACTATTGCAATCAATGGTTCGTGTATCGTTCTTCGTGCAAATCAACATGACAGTAGAGACTTGCGAGATCTATAGAATGTTAAGAAATCACAAATCAATGTAAAAGCGTAAACAAGGTGCTCTGCTGGCATTGTATGTAACAATATCATGGGCGTAATAGGAACTGTTGTCTTGGGGGACTCTTAAAAGTTGGTCGGGAAATGGATCTGCATTATCTACTAATAGTAAACATGTACATACTCGTACCAAAAATACGAATTCCAGTTTGAAAAGAGACCAAAGGGAGTCCAAAATTGATTATTTCTGTCAAAGAAGACAGTGTCCTCTTTTGTAAACTAGAATTTTCACTCCATTCACTGCTATGAAGTTCCCTAACTCATTTTAGAGGACGTTCAACTCCCCATGTAGAGGTTCACCTTCTCTCAGTTTCTACACTTATTGGATACTCAAAGTTAACAGCAGGTAAGACCTTAACTGTTAAACATATTTTCTTGTTACTGGTTACAGGTAATTAAATTTTGTAGTACTGCAATCGCAGATAAGTGGAAATCCCACAAATTATTTTGGAAACAGCGGAAGATGTTACCAGTATTCGTAAAGCCTAGAAGTAAACTGGAAACTTTGTTTCCTTATAGAATACTTACAGTTATAATACAGATAAATGTTGACTAGTTTACGATATGGTCATGAAGTAAAGGAATCACCAAAGAAGCTGTCAGTACATGATAAGAAAAAGATCAATGAGTACGTCTTCAGGTTAAACTTTTTGGAAGCCGTAACGCTTCGCTGAACCTCCCTCTACCTCCGAGAAAGTCTGATCTGTCCTAGTTGTGGAGTCTGCTAAGTTGCTTAACTGATTAATATAGGTGAAAGACGGCATATATATATATTCTGTCGATGATAAACATTATACATAGATGCTTATTATCATATATATATCTATATATATACTATAGTATACTAAGTGAGAATTTAGTCTGCAGCCATGTTAAAATAAAATTACAACGACAAGATTGCTTCTAAAGTCTGCCAGATAGTAAACGACAGTTTCTCGCTATAGTTCAGAAAATATAGCAATTGCATGGGTCACAATTCGGAGGAAGCTTATGTAAACAAATGTTACGGTAGAAATGACGAGGGTAGCCAAAACGATTTTAGTTACAGAAGAAAAGACTATCAAATATAGGAACTATTATGTCTAGAAGCAGTAAAGGTACGAGTACGCTAGTAAACAAGTAAACATATTTATCGACAATAAGTTGTCAACGAAGTTGCATTCAGTAATGTTCGTTGGTCTGAAAGAGTGCGCATATGCATTCTCTAAAAAAGGTGAAGGAGGACTGCCGGCACCAGTTGATCTTAATTACTTTTCTTTGCTCTCATAAGAAGTGATATGGATAGATAAGAATTCTTTCATCTATAATGAACTTTGAAAAAATCATATATCGAGAAATTTTTTAACTATAAAATTTCCAGGTGGAGAATGATTGACTATTTTCCTTACTTGAAGGGCTATCATTTGATAACTGCAGTTAAAAACTTTAGAACTTTAGCACTCTATAAGCGAGACTCATCAAACCATTTATTCCATACCTTGGTTACTTTGCTTGTAGGGGAAATGTTGCTTTGTCGTTGTTACGTGAGCGAATGATACGTTGAGCAGGCCACGAGGAGAAAATGCTTTCAGTAATTGCAAAACTTTCATTTTTCAAGAATACCGAATGATATGTCTTGAGAACTTTTGTGTGGAAGTTGCTCTGGAGATTCTTTTAAAATTTGACATGTTAGCATACAACGATCGCCCTCACCCTTGGGCTACGCGAGTTTCATTGAATGTTTAGGAGAAGTTTAATCTTTCAATCCTCGTCCATATAATCAATCTCTTGAGTATTTCTGGTGCTGTTAAGATTATTCGTGTTAATAATCGTCTTTATTATCACTTGCTTAAATAAATAACCTAGAGAGGTACAGAATAGATTTCACAATGGTGTTGCAAATTAAAAAGCTGCCTTGGGGAGCTAGTTTAATTAAATAATGACCTTTCAAGTCTCAGCTATGGCACTTTGGCGCAGAGACATACAAGCAACTACGTCAGATATGCTTCATTTTACCAACCACTAGGGAGTTGGTGTTCATATCTCATATTTAGTCTTCGGTTCATTTTGCCCGAGATGACTACGGTTCATTTTGCACGATATATTGTTATTTTGTTGATGTTCTTGAGAAGATCCTAATTGTTATTATGAGCAATTAGGCAAGTGGACTCCTTATATTTTCTTACATATGACAAGATTAATGCTATTGAGAGTTTTGTTTAGAAGTAAATTAAAGAACATTCATCATGGCACAGCTACAGCATTATGGTGCCATAACTGCAATCATTTACTTGCCGGTATATTTATATTTGGTCAAACATCTATTGATACAGGGGCGGTGCTACCAGGATTTTGAGGCTGAGATATACTCAGTGTTTTTTTTTATTCCATTCGACAATCGGAAGATTTTTAATTTTTTTACACCATGATTTGGGAAAGGACGCTCTTTTCCAATTTTATTTTCAGTTTCAATGTTTTTTGTTTTCTTTGCTAGAGTAAAACCTCGGCAAAGTACTGGATGGGCGCAAGCTCCCAGCATCCTAGCACTCTAAGTGGCGCCGTCACTGTTGTAAACGTGGTTGTATTGTTTTATTAGTAGATATTTGATTGAGTTGTGACTTATGGCGAGAAAGCGAGAATATAAATATCTTTTTTTGCCACAGCATAACATTTGAAGACGACATTGGTTTGGTAGGAAAATGGGTTGGATACTAACATTCATTCTTATTGGAGTCACTGGTATGCAGTTTACAAGAGGTAATACTAGTCTTAAGACGTGTAGATCAGGAATTTAATAAAATTGGCAGAAAACAGTAGCTATTTGGACGACAAGACGTTTTAATGCAAATTACGCTTTATCATTGACAATCTATGTAATTTTTGAACCAATTGACCCTATTCCAGTAATTGTGCCCGCGAAGAAATTTTCCTGGAAATGCTTCCTTGACCCCTCCCCCCTCCAGGAAGAAGCCCACGTGTAAATAAAAAAAGTCCGATACAGAGCATGAGCACCTCTGTTGCCTCGAAATATCCACTTTCAAAGACAGTTTTAAGTTGTCTTACTTTTCTTGTTTTGGTTCTCTTTTTGAATTTGTTTGCTTGGCATCTTTTGGCTGGGGGAAAACAACGTCCTCTCCTTTCAGTTTTAAAAATTTCAAATTATTCAGAGTTAGTCATCTTGAAAGATAAATAACTTGTCGTTTTGTTGTTATGTCGCTCAGATAGCTGAACCGTTTGAATGGTTTCTCTCTATATTTCCTGACAGGAATCTACACCCTTGTGAATTGGTGTTGCATTTCTAGAACCTTGATCATGAGAAACGGAAATTTATACTAAACTATAGTCAATCAATAAGCCAGTTGTTCCTTATACCTCTTAATTACAGTCATGTAAATCAACATTTTAGACAGTTTTCAAAAGTTTTGAACGGAAGAAGCCGGGTTAAACTAACTGTAAGGTGTAAAAGAATCATGATGATGCCAAAATCCATCATCGCTTATTAAAATTTTGGGCTTTTGTCAGGTCTATAAATTTCCTAGAGAGAAATTGTCTTCGGAGGTGTTTCTTCCAAGGGACATATTTTGGCGCCACACAGCTTATGTAACAGTTTGTCTATTTAAGGACTGATCCAGATGTCCATTTCTCCAAACCTACAAAAAGCCCAAGTTCTAGTGTTTCTCTAGCTGTCTGCTGTCAGCACGTAAAGGCTAAATGCGTTTTAGGACTTTTTGAAGCAATGCTGACTTTACGCCGAACTTTAGTTTTCCTCGTCAAATTCGTCCCCTTTTTCATTGAAAATCAGCAACTTGCTCACAAACGTTTCCGAAGACTAGAAAATTAAAATATGTGGCAATTTCTTGTACCAGGTTGAGGATTTACCCATGGAATTATAACTCCACTATTTAACTTAATTTATGTTTGTTTGTGTGTTGGATTTGGCTTCAACCAAATATTTATAACGACAAGAGAACCGGTAAGAAAGTCCTGTGAGTCCTGCATATGTAAGATGTCCGTCGTAAAAAAATTAAAACTTTGCACAAAAGTTTACTATTCGTCAGAATTACAGGACATTATCCTTGAGAATAGGAATACATACAATGTACACATAAACCCTACTTCTGGTCAACACCTGTTCTGTCAATTTCGATTGTACATTTTCTGCCATTTCTTCCGTCTCAACACACGCAAAGTAAATTTTGTTTTACCCTGAAGCGATGAACTCTGAAAAGTACACAGAATTTGCATTTGAAGAGTTGGAAGAGGCATCTTGTAACAGATGTAGTTAACTACAGTTGTTCTTCTCGTAGGTAGGCGCACTGCAAAGAGAGTCTTTTCCTTGTTGGTGAACATGTATACAAGGAGTGGATAATTTTACAGCTGCACAGTGATGTTTAAATCAAAACTCGAAATAACTAAATTGCGCCCTTTCATCCTTTCCTACACAGTACTCAAGGCTTCCCATGCGTATCACTATGCCTTCTTTATTAAAGGTAGTTTGAAGTTCTTTAAATAGGAAATATTTTCATGCATATTTGTTTGCTACTTTGTGCTTGACTTTACATTCTTGTCTGATTACTTGAACCACTAGAACACAAGGGATCAGCGGTAACGTCTTGGTTGACTTCTAAGCAAGTTGTGTCTGCTTCATTATTCATAGTATTGTTGAAAAGAGCACTAGAGAAATCCCGGAGATCCCGGTGGTAAAATATTAAAACTGACATTTTAAATCCTCCTCGATTATACTTTCATAGTCCTTTTTGTGTACTTTTCTTTGTATTTGGAGGAGAACTCAATGAGTGTCAACAAAACTCTCAAGCCAGAACGAGTATAAAAAGTCCTTGGTCGAAGTGGACACCGTGCTCTATGAAAGGTCCTTGGACAAAGTGGACATCTTGCTCTCAGACACTGGGCAGTGGGGTACGTTATCGGCTGAAAGAACAATGCAACGAAACGCATTATCACATCGAACAATGCAAAGATACAAAGGGAAATAGTCTTTATAATCGAGATACACAATCTAACGAAAGAGGGAAGATTTCTACCAATACCTTCCACACACAACAAGACCGTCGTCACCCATATCCTGTAGAGAGAAAGATGGATTGGCTTGCTGCTTCGTCTTCCGAAACCAAGCAATGTAATACATTTGTATGCAACCTTCTGTCATCAAAGTCATTTTCAGTAGCAATGTTCACACTGTACCCATGAATCGCAATTGATAGATTATCCTAATACAGTGTACTGATTTTGTTAGAAGGCAAACAGTTAAAAAACTTAGAATGCATTACAATTGACATGCTTCTTTTTTTTGGTTTTCTAGACCATCACATTTTTTAACATTACGTACACTCTGGCCACTATTTCTTTGTGAGGTGGGCTGCTTCTGAATCCAAGCATATTTTAATGCATTTTAAGTGTACAGAACGATAAACATATGTTCAAGAGATATTTTTAAAGTGTCAATTAAATCCGTACACATGGTTATAGTTTATAACTGTTCCGTGATATATTAAGTGAGGAACCTCTCTTCACTCTTATATATATTAAGAACAATTGAGATCAGTTTTCAATATCTACAACGTTTATATACTGCAGAGGCCATGCCTCATTGACTAGACTACACAAATGAGACATCAATTTTATGAAAAAGAACCGATGTCAGTTTCAGAAGTGATGTAACAATGGTCCAAGGTAACGAAGAATGAATGTTGGAGATTCGACTCTAGCCTCGCTGATTCAAATAAAAACAGTTAAAATCGAAGAACACTCAAAAGAAAACTACTACTCTGTCTTTCACGAGAAACACGAACGATCTCCATCTTTTCCAAACTATCATTATCACGTCAGCATTCTAGCGTTCTAAAAGATGAATACATTTTCAATACAATACTCCTTTTCGAACAAAAACTGTTCTCGTTTTCAACCGGTTTCAGAACGAGACTGGGTTTGCACATTTATTCAAGGGCACAGTAAATGCTACCAGCAGTTCAATATTTCTATCCGTTACTTTTCTCACAAACTCGTCAATCATGACAGATTTATACTAGACATCATTCTACAAAAACTGTACAGTAAAGAAAACGTACTAATTGCCATATCACGTCTTGACGTTATCTTTTTATCGAGTACTTTCCTTGGGAATCTTTTTGACACTGAAGATAAACCGCCGCGATGAAAATTCGTAGCAAGTCCTTTCGTGTTACGCGGTATTGGTAAAATAATATCCGTTTCGCTAGGCCCGAGTTCAAAAAATTTCATACAATCAAAATAACCTGATGAAGTTAAAAGCAGAGATATATAACCAGCAAGAATTCATGAAAATATACGAAGAAATTAAAAGCGTATGCAAAGGTATAGTGGACTACCTCAAGCAAAACACTCAAGTAGGAAAAGAACTGGAGGACATGATAAGAAAATCTGAAAGTTCGGAATCCTTTTTCACTCTTGAGTTTATGCGTGCCAATACGCGACTAGCTGAGCTATATCCACCATCAATGGTTTACAACGTACAGTGGTCGATTAATGGGAAACAACATAGACAAGATCTTGAATGCATCCACAAGTATCCACTTTGGGAAAGCTTGTGTCAAGAAATTTTGAAAGCTTCGTACAAGGTTCTAAAAGTTGCATTTAATGCCATTGACGAGGCGAAGTTCCGCTCTGCAGAAGCTAACAAGTTGAGGAAGCAGTTGAATGCCACCAAGAAGGAGGCCGAGGAGCAAAAGAGAGCTTTCATTCCTGGTGCAAAATCGTTTGAACTTCTTGGTAAAGAGCATTCTTATTTGTTACGTTACGGAGAACCAAAGATACCACAGTTTACAGTCAGGAGTGACATTACGACCTTGGGTTTTCACAAGTACTCCCCATGGGCTCTCTTACGGGACACTGTTCCCTTGGGACGGCTCGATGCAGCATCGGAGGTCGAGGAAATTGCAAATGCCTCTCTTGGAAATGGTAAGTATTCTATTTCAAAATTTATGATATTGAAATAAAATCGTTGTACGAGAGCAAGAAAAGGTACCCAAAAATATGAACACAAAATTAAGAAGATAATGTGGCTATTACATAAGGCTACAGTCAGTATTACTAAGCCATTTTTCCTATGAGTGCAATAGAGAAGCATGACAACGAGCAACACACGTCGTTTGAAAAGTAAGCTATCGTCATTATCTAAGTAGATTTAAGTCCCTAACCTATTTTTTAATAACGTCTTATTCTTTTATTTTTGCTTTTTCCTTTGTATGATTTCAAACAAATTTTGAGCTACTTCCATTCCACGTTCAATATCTTGCATAATTTGTATGATCGTGCATTTGAGGTAACCATAGCACACAAAGAATTGCATATATTTTCAAAGGAATGCATTACCTGAATATTCGAAGCGTTTTCTTTGACTTGGTACCTTGGGACTGTAAACACAGTGCTCTCTGTCATCTTCTCTATGTTTCACAATCTTCTGTTTGTATATTTGCTTCAGTTCTTTTAGTTCTATTAAAGTAAGTTCTCTGTCCTGTCTGCCAGTATTTTCATGCTCGTGTCACAAGTTGCAGAGAGGCTTGGCTGCAAAATTACTTAGAGCTGTATATTAATGCTGCCAGGTAGACGTTAGAAAGCTATTGTAGTGGGGAAGAGAACTTGAAGCAAGGTATACGCAGCATTTCCATCGTTCGATTCTCAGATCAAAAATGCAATCAGTGTCGGAGTCCTCTGTTTCAGTCCGAATAGTAACAAATTTTGTCTAAAAACGCTCCAGGACTTGTTATTTCAAATCCGCTCTTCTCTCATTTTTGCCATTTTTAGGCTTACTTTCTGGTGACACAATGGCTACGATCTGCCATATCTATCTTAAGCAGAACATTAGAGAGAAAATCTGTAACCTCTCGCAAATAATGGCATTGGATGACCGAGTTGAATCTGAGTTTCCGACTCAAATAAACTTCTTCTGTGGACTTGATAAACGTCATCAAAGCTTTCGCAATCATCAAGCTTGCACGTGAAGAAACAGAAAAGGCCCATCGCTTTGGGTCTTTGAGATCTTCGTCACATAAAGATTTCGAACGTTTCCAGGACTAAGGGCTGTATACTACTACGTTTTTGTATTTATATCAATGATTCATTAATACTACTTGCAAAGTAGAGGGGACTAAGCGCTAATGAAAACTTTGGCCCCATCTGGTACACCGAAAGAAAATATCGAGTGAGATTTCTGGTAGAGGGGATAATATTTAGGAGTCCATGATTTATAGATGCACGACCTTTCTTAATTACATTTATCATTGTCTTTCCCTCTAGCGAACAGTGACTGTGGGAAAGTAAGAAGTGTAATCGAAAATTACGATACCATGGCTGATGACATTCAACAGATGGGTGAGCATTTTGAAGTCGGAAAGCGCACGATGAAGGAAACAAGTTCACAATTTTGGAAGGACTACGCCCAAACTGAGAAGGACCTTAAAGACATGGGTGAGAAAGTTTTAACGTGCTAAAATTGTATAGTAATGTTACCTGACGCTAGAAAAATAAGCAAACATGTAAGGATATTGCAATATTGAATGTGATAATGAAGGGGAGGGGATAGTTGTAATGAAAATATAATTAGCTTTTCAAACTAATTTGGTCTGGAAGTCACAATGTGATTTCTTATCAATGGGTAATATGGCTACCATCGTCTATGGCAACTTCTTATGATCAACCAGCAGTAACAAACTCCGAGTTCATTATCGTAAGACCTGGGTTTCAACTATCTAGACTGTATTGAGTTTTGCCCGGCTGTAACGACATTAACAGCGCAGAAGAGAAAATAGAATAGTAATCCGTCAGTTAATAACAAAGTTATCAACGTTATTCAGCATCGGCAATTTACAGGATCAGTCAAGTTTACATTTCCTTCTTTGATCAATAATGAAGTACAGTGGAGAAAGTTACTACTTTTATATCGTCTTATCTGGAGCTCTAGAATATTCGTGAGAGTACTAATTATTCTTATTGACAGTTCTTCTGGAAAGTCCTAGAAAGTTGATTACGTTATTTCATCAGTCATTAGCGTTCTAGAATAATCTCAATTCTTCGTTGTCATCGGGGAACGTTAATCATGTGAGTATGATGCCATATATTTTTTATATTATGTTCTTGCCATGTGAGACTTGTTTCTGAGCAGATTGTTCAGTTGATCTGTTAGTTATTTAACGTTAGCATTCCTTTTCAATGCCTGCACACATGGTACACTATATCACTACTTTGCTGCACCTTAATGTACCAACTACAAATGTTGAAATAGATTTGCTTGTTCACGTTAGTGATTATTTAACTCATCTCAGTCAAAAGAATCTCAAGACTAAATAAAGGATGGCGAGATTTCTTCTGTGTTAGAAGGTGAAATGCGTAACACTTTCATAAAGTCCATTTTACATTAATGGTCGCACAAGAGGAGCTACAATAGCTGAAACTGGCACATTGTTCCCCACGTGAAATAACTCTCTAGTGGCTTAAAAAATGCGCAACACTTTTGCGAAATCCATGCAGTACCTCTCTAGGGGTTACTAAAACGTACAACGCTTTTATTAAATGTATGCAACAGCACATTCCATTATTGCAATTGAACACAATAAGCGATACAGTACAATTAAATTCAGGTTGGAAGTCGGGCAAGTTGTAAAATAATTTTAGAATGCACGTTTTCACTGAAATGTTACCTCAATTTTGAAATATTTGCATAAAATTATCAGTTGATTATTTGCCTTAGGGCTTTTTTGGTGTAAGTATACACAACAAAGTTTAAAAAATGCCCCCGAATTTGAACCCCTTCGTTAGCTTAATTGACTGTACTCATAACCAAGTGCAAGCTTAGACACTTTCCAATTCTTTAGTGTGGACTTCTATATCCTAGTATATAATTTCTAAACAATAAATGGTTGAAAATGATAACCACTAACGTCCCAAAACAACAATGAGAATAGAACTTCATTAGTGAACACTTCGAATTTACATCGTAGTGGTACTTCTTCCCCGTATATCGATCGATGCACTTTCATACGCATTTTTTATACAAGCAACTCGATTTTCAGGGTCAGGGCTAAGGTTGCTAGTGTATAATACACTTTTAGGGCTAACGTTGCTGAACAGGTTGCTATGGTCATTTTTAAGATTATGTTAGTTTTTGAACTACTTTGATCAAATTTTCTATGCGCATAAAGTAATATTAATGTATTTTTGGAATAGGTTTACAAATATATCTTACAAAATTGAATGTTTTTTGCGAATAAATTGAGACCAACTACATGTTTGTGTCCATTTTTCGTAGCTACCACAAGTAAAGTTTCAGGGGCCAACCTGGACTCTATGATGTACTGGCTGAGACATACCAAAGAAGGTAGGCTGTCTGTCGTTTACTGTTAACTTTCTGGAATCATAACTGTACTGCCTTGCTTTTAAATTTACGGGATTGGTTGATGGTGTAGTTTCCCCCTAAGTGACAAAAAAGTTAATAATTCTGTAAACACTATTCCTTTGGGGCGTGAAACATCGTAGGATGTTTTCTTAGCTTTGTGAAAAGCACTTCCCTTTGTACTTTTAAAGAGACTTTTTAACAGCAAAGCCAATATAGATACAATGAGATCAAGCCATTTAATCTTTAGATGCATTTACTGCTGTACATTTTATTAGACAAATATTGTATACTTAACCTATACGGAAGACCTTACTGTGCAATTATTGCCGTCTAGGCTGTGTGTAATCAAAAAGGTCTTGAAGCCAGCGAGTACTTGCACCAGCCGCTTGTGTTACTCTCTTAAAACAAGCCTAACTATAATTTAAGAGAAGGCCGAGAAGATTGAAAGTGTTGGCCATCTGTTTTGTTGTAATAGAGTACTAAAGTGTTACGACATAATTTAATGAATGTCAAAAGTTTAATGATATTATGCAACCTTTGAATACACCTTGATAGCTAGCCGTAACGTGGGAACAATATCTTATTATTTAGAAGGAGCCTTTCACAGTTTGATTCATCTATATCAAACCACTAATTTCATGAACTGAGTAAATGTTTGCTTATGGTCTCTTGTAAACTCATAAAAACAGTTTCTCGAAGTTTATATAAGTTTAAATGTTATATTTTGTATACGAGCATTTGGTGGTAGGGTTTTTCCCTCTCGCCATTGCTTAAGTACTCCATTTAATATAAACCATCATACTGACACTGGTCTACCGCTGCTTATGCTAAAAAGTATAAAATGAGTTAAGCGAAATTTGGTAGATGAAGAGTGTGCAAGAACCTAGTGTAGACTTAGTCTTTAAATCAGGCCAGTAAAGTCAACTGACGATACCATCCACCCTAGGCAACCAGTGTTTGAGTAGGACTTAAGCTTCGCAGCCGTCGATTACTGAACGCACGTATATGTGCACGTATGCACTTATTCAACAACAGTTGATGTTGATACCGTTGCTAGATTCGTTAACAAAATGAATAAACTATAGTAGCGAATGGTAAAAACGTGCCTCGAATTGTGTTCTCAGTCTTACACTGCTCCTGACAGACTAATGTATCGGAACGTGTCTGGGACTAAAATAGCCTAGGCACGCTGCTCTCTCTATGTTACTATGTTATGTTTACATATACGTCTGGCTATATGTCTGTTTGCAAGTATTGTTGAATGTTTTGCAAACTTTAACAAAGTTTGAAAACAAAGTTGAAAACAAAGTAATTGTTTGTTTTTCAAGGTCTTCAAGACTTCGACTCTGAAAGCCAGCGGCAACTGCGATCCCATAATGGCCGTATCTTCCATATTTACAAGAATCAGTTAGCTAGATCGTATCGCCGAGATAACATCAAAGGCATTCAAGATTATTTGAAATATCTTGGCAATACTGGCCAAATGGCATACAGAAGAGGCATGGTGGAACACCCTGAAAGCGGCAAAGGAATGCACCTTCTCACTGGCATTTCTGAGGTACGTTTGGGCTCTATTCATTTCATTTAAATTCTATCCCTCAGTATTTTTTGTCTTCTTTGATTTTATTACCTTACCACATTGCAATTTTGACTTCACGAAGCAAAACCAATATGAACAAGGTTATGCTGTTTAATTAAAATAGAGTTTACTCATTATTTTATGCCTAAGGAGAAAAGGAAGCTGCCATGAATAATTTCCCAATCGGTTTCTCTCTGGTTTCTGGTTTCTTTCACTTACTTACTTCAAAGCGCGGCGCTTATTAGAGGGTGGCGCTAATAAGAGGAAATACGTTATAAAAATATAGAGGATTCACGACATTTGTACTGAACATTACATTGCTTTTGGGATCGTAACTATTGTTTTTCCCCTTTGATCATTTTAAACATTTTCCAACCTGGTACTTATGATAATCTCTAGTAAATATTCAAATCGATTGTCCTTACCGTCACACCCCTCCAACCTTGCGTGTAAATTTATCTAACTACAAGTCATCGCCAGGATGATTTAGAGAAAGTTCTCCTCAAAAGGTAGCTACATTTAATGATAAAACTTATCCTCATCTGATTCAAGTTGTTACGATCTTACAAAAAAACTTTGTGAATGAAAGGTGAATAGTCTACCGACAAGTTATTATATGTAAACGTCTTTAGTCAAAGAAAGTTCTCCTCAAAAGTCAGCTACCTTTAATGATAAAACTTATCCTCAACTGATTCCAGTTGTTAAGATCTTACAAAATAACTTTGTGAATGAAAGGTGAATAGTCTACCGACAAGTTATTATATGTAAACGTCTTTAGTCAATTTTCAGTCTGTTAGACGAAAGGTTGTCAATGAAGTTAACAATAATAATAATAGTAATAATAATAATAATATAATAACTTTGGATCACTTCTTGTTCATGATTATGCTATAACTGCAGTTTTAATCACGGCGGAGACACACTTAACTGGCGAAGACGAATAAAAAGTGATAAAGCAGTGCAGTATGGACATGATTAATAGATGAAAACGCGACTCTTGGTGCCAAAGGTTATCGTTCTTTTAGGCCCCAAAAATCTACATTTCCAGATTAAAACTAGGTAGCATTCCTCAGTTTAACTACGCATGAGACTACCATAACGTGCCACAACTGGTTTTAGCCTTTTCTCTTCTATAGCTTTTGAGGCGTGAGTAGCCACTCATGTCGGAGGTGTTCTGCAATTGAGTTCCTGATCTGAAATAAATTCAGATGTACTTGTGATTAGTTAGTGTAGTTTCTCTTCAACTCAATTTATCGTGGATCAGTCACTACATCTGTTGCCCTATTATAACATACTTCCTTCAGTGATATGTAAAACGTTTTATTATAAACATTTTCTTATGACTTATAACCATATTTTCTAATTTGCAGTCATTCCTTTCAATGATGAGCAAAGATGATGCTACTTTGGAAGACGTTGTACCACAAACCAGACGAATCAAGGAGCAGTTGGCAATCATGAGAGATCATGTTGGAAGCTGCCAATAGTCCTCTTGACCAAGAAGTGTATACTAATGGTAACAAACCACACTTTTACAGCTGACAAGGGAACTCATATATTTCTCTATAGTTCCTATTGTTACTCTTATCTCAAAACCAGGAGCCTCCAAAGTGTGGTTTCATAATTAATTAGAAGCCAAGTCGAGATTTTAAAGCCCTACTAGGCAATTTACACTGGAATATTTTGACAGAAATGTTCCTAAACTATATTTTTGTATGCCTTTGAAGGTTGAGAGTCAACTTACAAAATGCTGAAAAGCTCAAAGGTTAAAATAGAAAGAAGAAAGAAGAAATAGAAGAAGGAAGATACATTTGAATTTTTGTGGATCAAACATAGCCCTCCAAAAGAGATGCTAACAAAAGTTATGATGCAATTAACAAAATTTCACATATGCAGGAAATTGCATAAATGGCAGGCTGTTATGAACTCAGAAATTCTTAACTATGCATTTTGGCAACACATACCTTACTACAGTGTTAGATGATCGCGTGGTTTTTTATATATCAATTCACCTTGTTTATTGATAAAAGAAAATGAAAATTAATCTCTAACATTTATTTCGATTATGACGAAAGTCACAAAATTACGTTCACAGCAAAAGGGTAATAAAATTTTGAACCATGAAACATACTTTTCTGGACTTTTTAGTTACCTCAGCAAACAATATTTTGACACTATATTTTAACACCAAAAAGATATAGTCATAAAGCTTCTTAATGCCGAATATTTTTTAAACATAAGTTATACTCATTCTGTTGATAATCAAAGTACAATATCAGTAAGAAGAAATTTCCCTACTCATAGCTTGATTATAGCATAAACCTCCAACACTTATACTGAACACTGATTGTACCTTCTGCAATACTTGATGACATCGTAAATGAAATATACGATCGAAAATGATCTCTTGGATCATAGTTACCAATTTGAAGGCTCCTGGTTTCAAATAATTGACAAAGGGGAAACCTTATGATATACAGAATAAAACTTGGAATGTGGAAGAGTTAGTTTTTTATTTCTGTGGTAATTTCCTCAAATGCCATGTATCAGAACATAATTTAGTCAACCTTTACGTCCTCCACTCTTTGTATTTTTTACAATGGGTATCATGCTTTTTTTATTCTACCAGCTGATCTGCGATGACCTCCATGACGACGTTCTTCATTTTCTCTGATCTCTACGTTGTTCCCCAGTCTTTCAAACGCGAACACTGTATAAAGCACTGCACATGATTTACCTTAGCAACGGAAAATAGCCACTAAATTGATCAATCTATCCGACTGGATATTTATGGCCTGTGTATGATTGGAATGACATTTTGCCCTTTTGGTTCTCCTTTAATAGCTACCGTTTCCCCTGCTTTGGATAATTGACTTGAATGAAAGTACGTTTTTACTGAAGTAAACATAAACTTATTAATAACAAATCTATTATGACGTAATCGATAAATGTGATTACGTCATTATTTATGCAATGTCTTATCATTTAAAAACTAATTTTGATTTTTCACCGAATAAAATATTTTTTCAACAATCCTAAGCCCAGAAAGTATATAACTAAAACTAGTCTCACCGTTTCCATAAAGAGCATTTAATGAATGTAACGAACATTTGAGCATTGACAGTGGAAGAGAAACCAGCCGGGTACTTAGTTTTCTTGCAAGAGAGCACCTTTCCCAAGATTGGTTACTTCAGACGTTTGAAACGAATTTGCTAACCACACCATGATTACTTAATTAAATACTTGTTAGCTTCCTTGGGTGCAGTGCCTCTTCTTTAAGGTTAAAAAACCTTCAAGAATTTTACCATTGCTCACTGGAGGTTCCAAGTTGACTGTAATTTTTTTTACCATTGTATTGAATATACCGCAGAGCATTACATAATTTGTGCTGTTGTGCCTAGTCTTCCTTTTCCATTATTGTCTCATAGTTTAAAATATGCTCGATGAAAATGAAAGTAATTATGGTAGAAAACCTAGTGATCCGCGTAAAATTTGAAAGCGTTTTGGTGGTAGCACAGTAGACACAATTAGCTACCTTATTTCTAGCAGGTAAATGGAGCCCAATCGCTAGAGAGCAGATCTAGCAAGTGGAAGGTTAATGGTTGAGCCTATGTTCTGCCGTCAACCTGAAACTCCCAATTCGAATCCAGAAGGGAAATGGGTACTCGTTTTTATGCATATAAGCAACCCAGTTGCTAAGGCTTCAGCCCTCAAATTAGCCAAAAATTAAGCAACTTGCTTAGCAACCCTCTTCCCTGACAGCTAGTTTGCAACTCTTTTTCACAGAACAAAATTTTCTTAAAAATGAAGACAGAAGAATCCTATTTTGGTATAAAAAAAAATACATAACAAACTATTTACATGTACAGCTCACTGTAAGTGGACAGAAGAAAAACTAGATATTGTATATATTGATATGATTATTATATTATTATCATCACAGCGAAAAAAGTAACCTTAGCAACCTGTTAAGTAACTTTAGCCCTGAAAGTGTATCATACCCTTCGCAACCTTAGCCCTGACCCTGAAAATTGAGTTGCTTAGATATATATAAAATTTGTACCTGGCTTTAGCTGCGAAAGGATAAAAGGCGAGAAAAGTAACTAGATACTCTACCTTCGAATGCGGTGGTTCAGGATATGGAATCCTCTACCATATCACATTCCAACGCTTTAAATAGAGTACGGGATTACCTTAAATTGAGGTGGAAATTAAAATTTACAAACAGTGTTATACTGCCTCCTCCAATTTTCTGCATTTTCTCAAAGAACGCCTTCGCTGTCATGAGAACCAAAGAGCTTTAAATGATATTGACGAATTTCTTTCTCCTCGTTTCTATCTAAGATTACAACATGTAAGATACCTGATTACTCAGCCGCCAAATCAACATACCTCACTTTGTTACATTTGAGTCGATTTAAAAGTATTTACCTCGGGCTCTTGCCATTTATTGTAGTGTTGGTTTCAAGTCAATCGAATGTTGATCTAAGTTTTGCCTTCCCTTTGATGTCTCTAATTAGGTCAATTTATACCTTTTATCGTCATTCCACCATCTTTGGCCAAACTGAAAGAAATCTAATGTATTTTAATGCTATGAAGATGGTTTTGCTTTACATGGTAGCCTTTTCCTAAAGGCTGCTGTCAGCTCCTGAGCAATCGATGTCTACAAACGTCACTCTCTGTTTAATACCAGCGGTTTTCAGAAAATGAGAGGCTATATGCACTGAAAGTTAGTAGTCGCAGTCCAAAATATTACGCTTGAAAAACGGCATTTAGGCTGTTGTTCCCGTGGAGTTATAGGCTTGGAAATGCGGTTCCGCCTCCTCCAGAAATGTCTGTCTCGGGCATCCTCAGGTAGAGCACCTAACTGTTCCATATCTTTCTA
>JAAAKM020006971.1:37834090-37846538 GCA_010016025.2 Alatinidae sp. Z8VKAUB7J3
ATGCGGTTCCGCCTCCTCCAGAAATGTCTGTCTCGGGCATCCTCAGGTAGAGCACCTAACTGTTCCATATCTTTCTAGATGCTGTCTCTTCATCTCTTCTTTGGCCATCCCCTCCTGGTACGCTTCTTTCCATTACCTCTGTCGCAGGTTACCCTTGAGGTTGTAACCTTTTTCTTGATACTTATATCATCTCAGTCTTGTATCTATTACTTTTTGTTGATGTTATTTATTCCATATTATTTTCTGATGCGTACTCTTCTTTATCTATCTCTCAACGTCACCCCTTGTACTCCATTCGGCATACCTAATTTCTGTTGTTTCTGATCTTCTCTCCTTCCTTCTTCCCTTTGCCCCGACTTTAATTTACATAAGAGAATATGGCGTATTACAGTTTTGAATCTCAAGTCTCACATAAGGTCTTCTAGAAATTTTCCTATCATCAATGATCTCTGATAACTCTCTCCATTTTCCTAAGTCGCTGACACCCTTGCTGTCAATGTTTCATTTCAAATGTCACTTTTCAAAGTTACATCAAATGTAATTCAAATCAAAACCTTCTATACTTTCTCTGCTGCTTACAAAGAATCTTTTTGGTATATTGCGTTGAGTAACGGATTCATTTTCTTATAAATTGATCGTAAAAGCTTTCTCATTTCACTCCATACGATTGCTGTGATCAATGTATGGCGGTAACGTTTAGCAGAATGAATCCGTTACTCAACGCAATACTCAAATTTTGTACCACTAACCAACTTTTCAAATCTCTTTTGTCCTAATCGACAGTCAATCTTAAACAGTATCAAATCATATCAACACTCTTTGTGAAATGGAATGTCGTGCACTCAATAGAATATAATCCATAAATATGAGATTGTAAGTCATGCATAGATTCCCTTTACTATCAATGCCAAGCATGTTATTGATTTGTTTCTGCAAATTTGAACTATATGTAGATTTATATCAGTGCTCTCTGTACTTTCTAAATTTGACCTGATGTAACTGTATTCTTGATTCGCTGAATGAAAGAAAAGATCAATGAAATCTATTGTGGAAACCTAGCCAGAATCACACTGCTTGAAGTCGTGATGGTCAGTTACCAGGGCGTTCTACAATGAAAAGAACACTCTGTCGTCATCCTTTTCTTAAAGGGTTTCAAGCAATGAACTCCACTATCCGTGATATCTTTTCAATCTCTTCAGGTGTACGCTGTGTGTTGAGTTGCTACGATAATCGGTTACTGCACAGCAAGTGTACTATACAATTACAAATATACGTATGTCAAAGTTTAAGGCGTACAAAATACGCTAGCAGCAGTCAAGTCATTTTGTTTTCGTGCCCCTGCTACACCAGGCATTCGATACTTCAGTCGATTAATATTGAGCGTAATTTTGTTACCAGAGGCAATGTATAGCAAAGAACAGGTATATGATGCATATTGGATATTACTTGGAGTTACTTTACGTCATTCCTTGCAGGCAACTGTGCAGACAAACTAAATTGTAATAAAAACAAATAAATTAGCCTCAAAGAAACAATTAGAACAGTGAGAGATGGACTGAGCGTACTGTGGCATTTAAAGTCGGACTAGTTTTGCACGAAGACTTCTTCCTTGGTAAGTAGGGTAGTCTCAGAAGAGGCAGATGCTATGGAAGTCAACATAAATTGAGAAAAACCGTGAGAGTGTTGAATAAAATAAAGTAAATGTTATAGAATGGTCGGGTTAAAAGGATTTTTATTAATAATAAAGGTTCATAAACAACCAGCAATGTGTCTTTACAACTGGCTAGTCGTCCGCCTCAAATATATTACGCTAACGCAAAATCAAAGCGTTTCTATGTTTGAAGTATAAATTGCTTTCTCGTATGAAACACTCGGTGTCTTAAAATTTATCATCTAACGAGAATCAGGACACAATTCACTGCAGGCTACCCTTCAGATATGAGCTCATTTATTGGTTATTAGCTCATTTTTGACCTGTTCAGTATTATTTTTTAAGCAGATTCCTTACAACTGTAGGCCCGTAATTACATATATGATTCACTATCTACTATGTCACTTTTTTGAAGCACTCATCTATGAGAAAATAGCTTTGTTGTAGTCTCAGAAATTAAACTTGTCTCTGTTGGCTTAAATTGCTTCACTGTTCCTTATCTGCTGTCACCAGAGGACTGCAAAAAATTACGTCTCCTTAAACGGAATTAAGTGTTGGTCGTAGAAGAAAGATCTAAACAGGGAGCGATTAAAGTCACCTCAGAACTGTTTCTGTTATACACGACCGGAATGTTATTGTCTTTTATCTCTAAACAAGAACTCCACAGTCTTTGATAAGTTTAAGTGACCCAGTATAGGGAAACTTTAACAACCGAATGTCCTTGCGTAAGTGATAGAGACGGAAACATGCTGTTATTCAAGGTTCAGTGATAAGGGACTTTACTAAGGGGATTTCCGACAGCATAAAGTGAGAAGACTGTGAGGCAGGGTAAGTCTAACGGTCGCAACCCCTAGGCTAGGACCTGTAAAAGCCTTGGACCTGGATCAGGTGTAAGGGACATCTAAGCAGTTTTTCGGTATTAAAAAGTGACTTCTTCCACAAGTTGAAAGTAGAGCGCCTGCAAGTTTTCTAGCTCCCTCTGTACCATGAACAAAGTACTACATTTTTTCTCAATGTCTAACAATAATGTCCTTTTTAGTTCCAAAACTTCGCAAGGAAACAAAATCAGAATTTGCCTCCTTCTTTTTCATATCTCTTTTATCTACTATATATTAATTTGCTAATTCTCTACGGATTTTAAGACCACAAACACAGTAGTTAGGTACTGGGGAAAGTCGGGCACATACGACCAATATGTTTATGTTTATGACCAGTTTATGATAAAATGTAAATTTATTAAAGTTATACAATATTACAGTTAAACAGTTATTACAATAAGAGATAACACAGTCAATCTCGATGGAATATCCTTTTCTTCTTGAACGTCGCTCAGTTTTCAGCTTTTTGTCGAATTTTGATGCAACTGGCCACGAAAATTTCTAGCCAAGAAAACTGATATGACAATTTGTTAACAATAGGAATACCTTCTCAAAAAATCATTGGCAACAAAATTGGGAACTAGCTTGGCCATGGCCTTCTTAACATCGATCCTCCATCAAGTTTGCTTCTTTGTTTCTGAGTAAAGACAGGTTGATTGGCTAGTTGGGGTGGTTTCACAATGTTCAGTAAGTACACGGGGAGTGTACAACAGAGAAAAGGTCCTGCAATTCATCCCATCGAGTGTTGAAATCAGTACCTTCAAGTTGTCTTTTAAAACCTAACATCTCCAAAACATGCATCTGAATGTATCTTAACCTTTTATATAAAGAACAATTATCCACCGATAAAATAAATATCTACCGTTGTTTCAAGTGTCTACTATATCCTATAATAACGCTGGATAATTTTCAAGTTCTGATTTCTCAGTTTTGAATTGAACGCTAGAGAATTAGAATATATTTCACAACCGGGGACCGAACCCGTGACTCACGGTTATAGTTTTTAAATAGATAGGCTTTGAACAGATTGACGGGCCGGATGGCAGTTCATCCTTGGTCAAGACACCTGGCGCAGAGAGGCTGGCCTCCAATTGCGTTGAGCTAGATGTCGATGTCCATCGGTGAATGATTTCGAGCTCATGTGGCGACTAGAGGAATAGAGTATGTTAACATCGGAGGTCGCTCAGCTAAGTTGGTAGAGCACACAGCGAGAAAGCTTAGGTGATGGGTTGGATCCCTGGTGGTGACATATTTTCTATTTCTGTAGTCTTCTTTTCAAAATCGACTTTTAAAATTCTCTCTTCTTGATTATAAAGTCTGATTTATAAATAGTTGCTTAATCTGGTTTTGTTTCAGAAAGTGCAAATTTGAATTACAAGCCATATAGGAAATACAAAACCTAGAATGTCAATATGGAAAGCTAAGAATATAGATTTAATTTTTAAATTCGTTTCATTATCCGATTGTTGTCGTAGGTGAATTTCCTTGTAATCATTATCTTTTTTGCTGCATTGGCAATTACAGGTAACAGATTTCCATGACAACACGTCTAAAACAAATATCAGTTTGCGATGGCAACAGCCACAAATGGTTCTATCCATTTATAAACAATTGCTGTATGTAGCGACGGGTTCAGAGTGGGCCAAGTCATACAAATACAAACCATTGACAATCAGAAAGTGCTACGACTGGGTCAAATCGAATATATTCAATAAATATTGTAAATAAGTATTTAGTTGATTGTTGATGAATCTGTCATGCACTTAGATCCAAGTCATCATAGATTTAGCAGAACGATGCCAATGCAACACGTAATGCCATCATTATCCTCATTACCATCATCATAATGATCATTATTTTTACTGTCATCGTCAACAGCAACAACAACATAATAATCATGATCATTATCATTATCATTTAATGAGATAACAACACAATCATCATGGTTATCATTGCGATTTTCATCATCATCATCATCATTATCCAGATGATCCTTGTCATCAACTTCATCATCGTTATCGACATCATTTCAACATATATGTGTTTCTATTTACAATTATGTAAACATAAATCTACATTGAAATACCTCTTCAGCTATACATTTGCGACGTGCGCTCTAATTTAAATCATCCCTTCTTGATCATATCTAGCAAAATACACATTCCTTCCCCAACACTTTTTATCAAGTGCATAATTACGTTGTGTAGTTGCTCCACGGTCATGACACATTTCGCAAGCACAACCTTTACAAGCATATACATCTTCAGCAAGTCGCATTTTTTTCTAATAGCACTCAGATATAGCCGGTTCTGGTATTGACAGGTAGATGCCATTTAAAAATAGAGACATGGGAACTAGTCTACTGTTTACTGTTTACTGATTGTGTGATTAATTTCCCAGTAAACATATGAAATGATTGCAAGAAGGGTCACATCTGTGATTCAATACTTAACCAAAACACATTAATCGGACAGATGCTTTGAACGTTCAATATTCTTTTAGCAATTACCATCGCTTTATTCCAAGTTTAAAAGTTGCAAGTAAAGTAAATAATGATTTCAGCCAGGTTTGTACTATGTGTAATACAGACCTTAGGTCTTATAACGAATTTAACGAAATGTACCCAACAAAATATGAGAATGTTCTACAAAATTGCAGGTAATATTCGAGCACTGCAAGGCCATATTATCCATAGAATAACATCAACACAGCAGTTGTGTCTTTCACATTGTTTGGATCATGTCAACTGCAAAAGCTTTAACATTCGTCCTTTGGAAAACAACGATGGCATCAATTGCACCCTTTTGGAATTAGATCGCTTTGATGCTTGCTTCACTGCAATCGTACAAGAAGGTGTATCATACTACGACCAAGATTGGAGGGCGTCCGTAAGTTTCCCTCCTTCTTTTATGTATTTACGTTAATGTTATTCTAAATCTCAGTTAAAGTAGTATACATGAGCTTAGTGGGTCTATTAATACTGACAGGGGAGAGGGGCACAAAAGGTTGTTCATAAATAAGACTCGTTTTATATTTATTGAAAATCTTAAAACGCGCATCAACCATCATCACTCAGTCAATGCACAATTAGTACCAAATGCAAATTTTATCAAATGAATCGCCTATTAAAATAGCAATATGCAAGACCAGAGGAATATGCAAGGAACTTAGAGATAAAACAAAAGTTTACAGGATTTTTCTATTTTTAGATGTTTTACACATTTTCTCAACTGGTTAGTGTCTATGGTGTCCCAGATTGATAAAAATCTGAGCAAGAGCTTTGCCCTGGAGATTTTTATCAAAGATACAAAAATTTTGCGAAATGAATTTTTTTCAAATTCCCTTTCTATCCCTTGAAAACTACAGTATAGATAGATGTAAAGGTTTTTAATCCAATAAATAGTGATCACTTATAAAATTACCAGCGATCTTCTAACGTAACAAAAAGTTTGTAAATTTTATGTTTATTTTGGAACAAAATATCAGTTATTTTTAAAGAGCATTAAAATGCTATTGATCCTCTTCCTTGACTTTCAAATTTCTTTAGTCCTGTGCTGTAATTAGCTATGGCTGATTTTGGACTTTGCAGCGCATTTTTATTGCATTCCTTACTTACTTAGAATACCAATTTCAGTAACCTCGTGTTCTTTAATTAGCGCCTCTTTCAAGGCAGAATTTTAGTGTTATATGGCATAGCTGTCCGGACGGTTGTCATGTACACCTTTGCAGGACAGCCTTTGAAAATGTTCAGAAATATATGCAATGACGTACTTGAACTAATTCTCTCATTTGATCATCGAGGAGGGTTATAATAGATAACATAACCATCTGTGACGTCATAGTGTTTCGGAGACTGGAAAGGGAGCAAGAAATTGAATGCTTGGGTACCTTTCAAAACCTAAATGTGTATCACCAACAGCAGTTAAATGACACTTGAGAGAGATAACCAGCAAACGTCCATAAGAAGAGGAGATCTATAAACAGGAAGACTGTGGAAAAGAGGTTTCGTTTTACGATGCCACCCTTTTATCATTTTAAAACATTCTAACTTTTCGTTCTAACATTATGGGTATCCTTTTAAAGGTGAAATATTTACGTTTTTGCTCTGTCTTGTTAATTATTTTGAGATCTTAAACATTGAGCAGATATCCAAGGGTATGGCTAAGGTACCAAATACTCATTGCGACATTAACCAACTGCCGCTCTTATCAGCATTTGTGATACTCTCATTTACCTGTGTACATTTTGCCTGTTTTCACAACATCGGTAACATTGTTTGGATGACATTAGTGCTTCTGGTTGATGATAACTTTCCCATGCTAGAAGGAAACCAGGTGTTGTAGGGAGTAGGGGAAATATGGGAATCGTTCATGCTGTCAAATATTAAAAACCCATGACTTCCCATTTGATAAATCAGTAAATGTACGGTAGAGGGCATGCGTTTCAAAGTGATATTGGTGTTGAACATGAGAGGCACGTATCAAAGAGGCTTGAATTTGTTTGCAATAGCTGACCGGTGTTAGGAGATCGATCGGAGCAGTGCAGCATGATGAGTCTGTTATCATTTGGTCAAGAGGGGAATATCTCCCCGACCTCCAACTAACATACACATCTTGCAAAATGCTCCGCCGATCTACTCATTTTACTGCCGATGACTAAATGCAACGCATCTCTAATCCTAGGATTGTTATTCAGACCTATTTGGACACCAGACTGAGTCTTGCCAGATTTCATTACAGTCTATGCATAGTGAGACATTGAAAATTGTCATCTGTATAAAAACTGATAGGTAATGGTAGAGTTTTTTCGAATGATCTTCATTCATTCGTATTTAAATCTTCAAATTAAGTTCAATTCACACTTATGACACAGAGCAGTACAACCCGTCTATCTTGCTATATCAGTGACAATTTGAAACAAGAAGAGTTTTTTGACAATTTTTTTTAATTTTCAAATGTTTCCATAACTTCCTGTGTCAATGCAATTGGCTACATGTTCATAAACGGTAACATTTGAAAGATAGAATGAGTTTTGGCACTTGAAGGCATATGTAGGATGAAATTGATTTTAATTCTAATTAATTTAATAGTCCTGTTATACGATGCATACAATTCTACCTTTCTAATCACATATGAATGTATCATTATGTAATTTGCCCAATTAAAAAGCAGTGGGTAATATTTATGATTTTGGGAGCTAAACCAATTTATCTATTAGTATTTCCTGCATTCGCGGTTGCATCGACATTATTTTCTTCTAAAGAAATATAACTCCGATGCATTTGCTTCTGCTAGGCATTGCAATTTACCTCCTGTAAAATATTCTTATTGTTTTCCAAGGAAATTTACCTATTAGTTTATTCAGAATTCCCAGTGAATTGTTAAGTGAGCTGATGTCAATGTCATTTTCCCCGAGCAATATGACATTTTTAAGGCAATCCGTTTTTCAGCTATTACAATAACTCGACGCGAGGAGTATTTGATCTCTAAAGTCCGATCTCTACTGCCCATGAAGTATAAACCCTCAATGTATGCTCCGACTCCTTGGAAGAAAGCTATGATATCAAGGACACTGAGCAGCTGGCCTTCTTTTTACCTGGCGTTGCACAAGCTATGGGCGGGGGGGGAGGGGGGACGTGGAGGTGTTCCTCCGCTTTATCCTGATAAAGGAAAGGGTAACGTAGCCAAATATCGTCAATGCTTTTTACCTGCTTTGACTGCTTGGAACCTGTCCAAGCTCCTCTCGGACCCTTTAACGCTTGCATCTACTAAGAACCTTTTGCATGCTTTTACTGACCACTGAGTCTCTTCGAGCTATTGGCATGTACACATTAGGTCCGTTGTGATGTCGTTGAAGAATACAGTGATTGTCCCTTCAAATACCTCAACTTAAATCAGGTATGCCAAGCTGCAGAGTCTGATTGGGGCCATCTGCTTCACAACTGCAAGGTTTGATGGCAGTCTCTCTATCAAAGACCCCTGATTAGCAGTGGACCCGATATTGAAACTACCCTTAATAAACAGAAAAACACCAAACCGGCTAACTAATAAATAAAGTGCAGCTGGCGCGTCCAAAGGCGCCCCTCAAATTTGGCTACCGGTCAGAGAAGCAAGCCATGAGGCAGGCCCAACCGTCCAGTAGGACTGCCTCTCGCGGATTATGGAAAGAATCTGTCATCAATGAGAACATGTACTACATCCATTCCTTGCCAAAGACCGAGAAGGTTTAATGGCTCAGCTGTGTGCAATGGCTGGAAGTGAGTCTTTACCTTGTACTAGGTGATCATTTCCACTGCCAGTGAAAGCGATCTTATGGCCTTTAAACTTTGCTCGGCTTCCTCATTGATATCAGCTCTAAAATAAACAAACTTAACTTGAACCTACAAGGACGTGACGTGCTCATCACAAAAAATGGAAGCAAACGCAAAGGCACTCCAAGTAAAGTTGGTGCTGCGAAAGGAGAGGCGGTGCAAGAGACGCTACATCTATGTTTGGTATCTCGCGCTGAAGCAATTTGCCAAACTCGTCATTGCCCTGTCAAGTCTGAGGAACGAACACTCTTTCAACTTCATTCACTTCGTTGCAGGGGCTGCTGAAGCACGGTCGGGAAGATACCTTTACTTACTAGCGAGAAAATAGAGCTGATAACTGCAGTAATGCTCAGTGAATCCACGGAATTGATGGATTCCAATTCCTGGAAATAAGGACTCCGGTAGTGATATAGTTAATATTTCCAAAATAAGACGAACTTTGAAAATAAGCACTCAGCAGCTCCGGTTTTGTTTCAGAAATGATGGGAAATATTGAAAAAACAAGAAGTAGGTAAGAAAGTTATGTTTATTAAAGTAAGCCCATGGATGGCAATTTTTGAAAAGTCTCAGAATTTCTGGAATTTTCTTTTATGCACCCGGAACACTACAAAGAAAGTACTTGGGTCTAATGTCAGATACGTTCTTTAGACGTTAATAGTTATGTCAACCGTAACACATTTCTTGGTCATTAAAAATGTACACCTTTATAGTTCTAGTAGTAACTCAACCGTTGAATTATATCAAAGACTTCCAAGTGACTTCCGATTGCCTACTACCCTATGTTACGCTATGCCCATAATCGTATCAACCGGGGGTGACGACAGATACAGTTTTACTCCGGATCACAGCAAAAGGCCCATTTCACATCGCAGATATTCTCCCTATGTAATGACAGGCGTAACGCACGTGGCTCATATCCTGCTTCCAAAATTCAAAAGCGGTTTTGGGGCTGAATGCACACAATTGGTGCTGAGAACGGTTACCCGCTAATTGTTATGTCTATGTAGAACTCCTTTGCGGCCATAATCAAATGGCGCGTTAAAAAGCGACATGCAACAGAACACAACTAAGAATTCTTAACCTCCAATGACTTACACATCACGTCCTTGCGAAGTCTGCTAGTGACTTTGTAAAAACGTCTCGACAGTAAAACTCGGAAAAACCGGTTGCCCCTCTGTTTAATGATCAGAGCTATACTATAACAAGAAAGTATTACTCCCCCTTTATTATACTTAAGTGTTTTTATTGTTTATACTTAAGTACTTTTATTGTTTATACTTAAGTGTAGACTAACAGTACTCTGACGAATCATAGAAAGCCGGCCACTGTTGATTACTCCAACTTTCACTGTTGATTGTTTAAGGTTGGCTATAAGGGACTTTCTTTCTTAATAAGGCACAACAACAACTGTGCTTACAGTAAACAGCTAAAATGTTGCTCTTTCAAATGTTAGAAGTTATAGTAGGATCAAAAAGTGCTTGCTTAACGTTAAGATGTTAGGGACTCTATACCAGTGTTTACCTGCTAGTAGTAAAAGGGAACTCTGAAAACAGATGGTGGTATCAAGGCTTGAAACCATCGTAACAAAATACAAGGACCTAGTTCACTGTAACGTTTTAAAGCAATTATGATGATCATAATAACAATATTAAAAATAATAATAACGATATACAGGAGCTTTCCAAATTACATTGGCTCTTCGTCTCCCTTAATGAATAAATGTAGATGTAAATAAATAAATTTTAAAAGAGTGATTGCGAATGTGATAGTGACTGATGATTAGAGTGATTATCGTGGTCATGATGATCGACTTACTCGTCGTTACCACAAATGTACATATTGAGGCATTGATGCATGCACAGTTCTGGAGTGCAGCTCTATCTGCGACTTCAAATGTGAAGTTGTGGGATATGATTCAGTTCAATGGCGTACAGTGAAGATTAATCAAACATGAATACTTTGTGACAATTTAAAAATAAGAGTTGACCGAGTTATGTTGTTTGTGATTGTGATAATGATTTGATATTGTCATGAAACTGTTCGGAGTAATTATTTGCTTATATTCTTCGATCTTTTCCTCAATATAACAAGTTGGCGGCTGGGATATAATCCTAATGTGGTTATTTATATTTTTATTTGGAAATGGCAAAAATTCTTCGAGACAGTCATAGACAACCCTGGAATTTTGTTACGTTACGTTGTGACGTTACGAAAGAAGATCCCCATTATTATGGAGTAGCTTAGACTTCACTCTCCCAGTGGTTTCATTTGTCTTTAGGGTGTTTGTATTGGCCACTTCAAAGTGAGAGATGGATTGGAAGAATGAACTAAGTCCGATTCAATGCTTCTGATTCAAAGAATGTGGGTTTATCTTGCATATTTACTGGCTGGACTTCAGAGTGGTCTAGTAGCAATAAAGTGGACACCGTTCCTTTCTTTCAGAAGGGACTAGTTAACCACAGAAGAGATTTTCAGGGTCACTAGTGCCTCTCATCAACACACTGCGTGGTCAAAGATCTAAATTATGCCTTGATACAATAATTCCCTTCATCTAGTATGCCAAGTCTTGCAACAGTCCCTGTTTTAGAGGCCTACTCTTGCAAACAAATGATGTAAGGCGGGCCAAGTCTGCAGATACAGAATGCATTTTGAAGGCTAACTTGAATCATACAACTCGACTTAAGCTCTATTTTCTTGGTGGATGTTGATTTCGGTGGTTAGGCAGATGCCATGATCATGCGTCAGTCTGTGCAGTCCACCTAGTGCTGAGCTTGCCTTAAATATCTGTGTGATTTCTCTTACAAGAATCTTTTTGACGTTAAAGATGGTTATGCGATAGTTTTGTATTGATAAAAGTTACGAATATGATAAGAGAATGCTAAAAAGATTGTAAGTAAAGCGATATTTCAGAGCGCAAGAAACCGAATCTGAGGAGGCATTCCCATTTTCTACATCACTCTGGATGGATCATATCTTGCGAAAATCATTTGGGTTCTGTCTATTGGTATGTATAGATGAGCAACTTGTTGTAACCACATAGAAGATTGCCGGGAGCTTGTTCATTGATGACTTCCTGTTCAGATTTACATTTGCTTTATGTAATTTACCCTTCAAATTTTTATCTGACAGTTCTTGATCCAATCAAATCAAAGCATGAAAGTGTTGCTTGGAAGAAAATAGGAACTTGTTCTTTCATTGGCTCTTTTTTGTTAATTGGTGTAGTTTAGCAAAAGGTGATTGGTCAAAAACAGAAGACGACGAAACGCAGCTAGGAATGAAGTTCTTTCTTCCTTTTCAGTCATAATCTAACGGTTTGTACTCTGTGTCCGACCAAACAGTTGTAAGTTTAAATATAGTCTTTTCATTGAGTTTTTCTGTTAATTGGTGTAGTTTAAGCAAAAGGTGATTGAACCATAACACAACCCTCCGAATTTTGGCTGTTTTCTCAAAGCAAAGTTTTCGTCCAACTTTTTCAGTCCTAACCTGACGGTCTGTACTCTGTGTCACACCAAATAGCTTTAAGCTTCAATATTACTTCAAATTTTCTTGCCATTTTCATACTCTAGACAAGACAAAGTTTTTAATTTATTTCAAATCCTCTCTCTCTCT
>JAAAKM020006971.1:37850427-37872919 GCA_010016025.2 Alatinidae sp. Z8VKAUB7J3
AAATATTTAATCCACGACTCATGATTAGATGAGTATAATATTTTTTTATGGTTTTTCGTTATCTAGCTCCTAAACTCATTTATCCAGCTCCGCGTGTCCAAGTTCCTTTGCAGCCTCCTGAGTTGATGGAGTCTCATTTTATCTCAGATCGTTACCACTGTTGGTTCAAGCCGCCTCAAAACCCTCATCAGCCTGTTTTGATCTGGATTCACGGGAATGCCGAAAATCTGGAAACCCTCAGACAGATAGGGATGTATTCAAAATCAAATCAGCTGGATATGGGTTTTGTGGCGATGGATTACCCGGGTTATGGGTTATCGCAAGGCAAACCGCATCAAGAGGAAGTGGTCGCTAGTGTAAACCAAACAGTTTTAGAAGCCCAAAAGAGATGGCCCCAAAATCCTCTCTTTTTAGCGGGTCATTCTTTGGGCAGTGGTATTGCTTTTCAAGTCAGTGTCCAAATCGAAAATCTGGCCGGGTTGATTGTGGTCAGCCCTTTCACCAGTTTGCAAGAGGCCGGAGAGGTGCATTACCCCAAGTGGCTTGTTTCTTTTTTATCGACGTTGACTGATGATACCTACCTCTCATTGGAAGCTGCGCACCAAATAAAACACCCCACTCTCATCATTCACGGCAAACAAGATGATGTTGTTCCCTTTGATCATGGCCAAAAAATTGCGCAAGCCATGCCCCAGGCGACAAAAATCTGGTTAGACAACTACAATCATAGCGACCTGTTGATTGCTGATGAGCTTTGGCATGAGATTGGTCAATTTATAAAAATTAAAACAGTTTAGGCTAGGTAAGTGAGACTTTTGGCTTTTGCAAAGAATCAAAGCTTTGCTATTTTTGACATTGAAAAGTGGCTTTTAATGAGTTGGTTTGTCGATAAGAGATTTTTTTTTAAGTAGTTGAATACCCGGTTCATCTGTTTCAAAAGGGGCCGAGGCCATTTGATAAATGGGTGTGTAGGTTTTTTTGACCCATAAAAATATTTTTTGACCATAATCTTGACCGAATTGAGGATTCCCTGCAAAGATGTATTTGAAGTCAATCAAGGCGATAAAGTCGGGAGGATGATTTTTAAGCGATTTTAAGATCAACTCTTCACCATATAATTGAATAACAGAAGGATCAAAGTTTAGGTAAGGGCTATCGGGAGGCTGGAGCCTGTTGAGGTAATTTATCATTCTCCCATCAAGGAAGCACAAGAGAGTTTGTTCAGAAGAGATGAAGGTTTTGAGTTTTTTGAGAAAGTTTTGTAAAGGTTGGCCTCGACGGTCTGATTTAAAAACGTCATTTTGTTGGCCGACAACATAAGTCTTTTTTTCATAACGCTCATAAGTTAAATACGAATGGCGCATGGTGACGAAAATAATCAGAAGGAGGCTGATAGAGCCAAAGAGGGTTCCGTAACCTTGTTTTCGGCTAATCCATTTAGGGATCCAGTGGATGGTTAAAATAATAATGATCATTGTGGCGGGCATTGCGAGAACAAAGCCATAGTGAGCCAAGCGTACAGCTAAAAACATTCGCAACAGCAATACCAGAGAAAAAGCAATTAAAGCAGTAGTTAAAATGTGTTGAGACGATATTTTATTACGATACTTAATTATATTTATCATAAAAATGGTTAAGAGAATCAACAAAATAAGAGGGAAGGGCCGTGCAAATAAAGTCCAAGGTATATTAAGCCAATAAACCAAAAAAACAGTTATGGTTGCTGGTAGAGTCAGGCAATAACAAAAAAATCTTAAATTTTTTGATTTGATATACAAGGCCCCTAAAAATACAGGTAGTAAAATGAGAGCGTATAAACCTAAGGTATAAAGAATTTCTTTAAGTCTCAAAATTGGATAATCAAATCCAACAATATTTTGATGGAATTTCGAAGATACAATGCTTTGATTGAGCAAAACTTCTTTCCAAGAAGACAACATTCCGTTAAGAACTTCACCTGTCGACATACGAAGGTTTAAGAAAAATAAAAAAAATAAAAAAGGCAGAGAGCTAAATATGATCAGTAAAAAGATGGTTTTTTTAGGCGATGTAAGTTTTCGAGTGTATGAAAGATTAAACAGATAAGTGGAAAGAGCTGCCGTTAAGGCAGTAAAAATTTCAATTTTAGTTAAAAAAACAATTCCCCAACAAAATCCGGAGATCCATAAGTAAGGCAGAGATTTTTTTTGATCAAAAAACCATAAACACAATAAAGAAATCAAAGACAACAAAAGCCCATGTGTCATTTCGTGAGTGTAAGGACAAATATAGTTGTAGCTGCCCACAGTTAGATAATGACCACAGGCAAACAAAAGAAGAAAAGCCAAACAGGCGACCGTCGCTGTAAATGAATTAGATAAAATTTTTGAAAGCCGATACAAAACGTAAACAAGAATAGATAATAAAAAAATATTGGTGATAACAAGAGTGAGGAGGCTTGTGCCAAAGATCCGAAAAATCAATGAATTAAAGTAAGGGGAGAAAGGCCCCATGTAATAGGCGATATCTTTATACAGAACTTTTCCTTCAGAGAGTTGCCAGGCGACAAATGGTTCCTTGCCAAAATCAGTCAAGATATCTGCCCATTTTCCCCAAGTGAAAGAAATCACCATGATTCCGGTTGCTATGATAAGCAGTGGCCCTAACCATTTAGATATAAAATAGTTGTTAATTAGGTTAAAGTGGTTCATTTGATTTTTTTGTTTTTTGAACAAGTCTTTTAAGCCACACAAGTAAAATCTTTCGTCTCGATTAACCCCAGGTTTTCAAACTCATAGCGAATTTGCTCCCGGGCTCCTTTAATGCCGACGCTGACCAAAATATGGGGGAGTGATTCTTTCATTTGAGGTAGTTGATTGTAAGAGATGACCGGAGATCCTTGAATAACCGAGCCAATTTTTTGAGGATTGACATCAATCCAATGAGTGATCGTGATGTTGTGAGCTTTGAGCAGTTTGGCCCAGGCTTTGCCTTCGCGGCCGGCCCCAGCAATGGCTACCTGAGATTTATTTTTGAGTCGGGTTTTTAAAAGAGTTTGACTTTTGAGTTGGCGAAAAGCTTCCAGTTGATAACGAGGATCTTGAAAAGTTAATCTTCCGGCTCGGTGACGCCATTTGAGCACCGTCTGAGGAGTCGTGCCAAAACGATGACCCTTTTCCCAGAGTCGGAGCCACAGGTCATAATCTTCGGGCCAAGGGCCTTGACGATAATTTCCCAGGCTTTTGACAATCTCTCGGTTAAAAGTGGCTGCTCCGTGGGAGACAGGCGCTTCCACAAAAATATCTCTGGCCATCTCTTGGAACGTTTTCAGAGAGTTGAGCCACTGGACATAACGCATCAACCCTCCTCGTATTTCTTCGGGAGGAAAAAGTTCGACTTGACCACCGATCAAAGTAAGAGAAGAGTCTGAGTCAATTACTTGTTTTTGGGCTTCCAACCGTTGAGGAGGCATCAAATCATCGGCGTCCAAGCGAGCGACCCAGGGGGCTCGGCAGTGTTGAAGACCTTGGTTAAGTGTCTCTACGAGACCTTGATGAGGGCGGGCCATGAGATGTATTCGAGGATCTTGTCTAGCGAATCTTTGAGCGATTTCTCGACTGTTGTCGATCGAGCCATCATCCACCAAAATCAATTCCCAGTCTCCAAATGAACTTTGCTGGATACTGGTTAGTGTTTGGCCAAGCGTCGTTTGGGCGTTATAGACGGGTAAGAGAATAGAAAAAAAAGGAATTTTCATCAGCAAAATTGTATCGTGCTTCTCTCATTCCGGCAGAGCTTTCTTTCTTTTATAATGGCCCGCATCATGCAAGTCATCGAACTCAAAAATGATCTGAAAACCCTTGAACAAAATGCCCGTGAAGCTTTTGAAGAGATTCGTGATTTGAAGTCATGGAACGAGCAGAGAGTTCGTTTTTTGGGTAAAAAGTCTGAAATCCAGCAGTTTCTCAAGAGTTTGGGGCGTTTGGATCCTTCAGAAAGACCCACCGCGGGTCAACTGATTAATCAAACGCGCCAATCGATTGACGGCCTGTGTGAACAAGCTAAAGAAAATCTTCAAGAAAAAAAATGGTCTCGACTGGCCCAAGAAGAGGCACTGGATATTTCGGAGCCTGCCCTCAAACTCTCTCAAGGTCATATCCATCCCATCTCTCGTGTCCAACAAGAAGTTGAAGATATTTTTTTGAGTATGGGCTTTGATATTTTAGATGGCCCTGAAGTCGAAACCGAGTTTTATAATTTTGAAGCTCTCAATATTCCCTCTGACCATCCAGCTCGTGATATGCAAGATACTTTTTGGTTGCAACAAAAGCATGTTTTGCGTACTCACACCTCAAATGTGCAAATCAGAGCCATGCAGGCGATGGAACCTCCTATTCGAGCAGCCGCCCCCGGTCGCGTGTACCGCTGTGAAGAGCCGGATGCCAGTCACGAACACACCTTTCATCAAGTCGAAGGTTTGCTGGTTGATCGGGATATTTCGGTGGCTGATTTGATCGGTGTGGTTCAGGTGTTTTTAACCACCTTATTTAAAAAAGAAGTTAACGTTAGATTGCGCCCCGGTTATTTTCCGTTTGTGGAACCTGGCTTTGAGGTTGATTTTTCTTGTTTGTTGTGCAAGGGCAAAGGTTGCAAAACCTGCAAGCAGGTGGGTTGGCTGGAGTTTATGGGAGCTGGTTTGGTGCATCCCCATGTTTTGAAAGCCGGCGGTGTCGATAGCCAGGTGTGGAGCGGTTTTGCCTTTGGCTTTGGTCTTGATCGTCTGGCAATGATGCGTTATGGCATTAACGATATCCGCCACTTTCATGCCAGTGATTTGCGGTTTTTACGTCAGTTTTGATCGATGAAACTCCCTTTAAAATGGTTAGAAAAGTATGTCGATCTTTCGGGGCTTCCAGCCGCTGAGATCGCTTCCCAGCTCACTTTAGGGTTGTGTGAAGTCGAAGGTGTTGAAGAACCCGCTTTGCCTTTTCAAGGTGTTTTTGTGGGGGAGATTCTCGATATTCAACCCCATCCAGAGGCTGATCGATTGCGACAAGCTCGTGTGGATATTGGCCAAGATGGAGATCCTTTGCAGATTGTTTGTGGAGCGCCCAATATTCAAATCGGGCAAAAAATCCCTGTGGCGACTGTCGGAGCGGTTTTGCCCGGAGATTTTAAAATCAAAAAATCAAAAATCAGAGGAGTTACCAGCTATGGAATGCTGTGTTCTCAAAAAGAACTGGGTTTGGGGGAAGATCACGAAGGTATTTTGATATTAAAAGACCATCTCAAAACAGGGACCCCTCTAGAAGCCGCCGGAGTTATCGAAACTCCCGGAGCGATTCTCATCATTGACAACAAAAGTTTGACCCATCGCCCAGATTGTTGGGGGTACGTGGGCTTAGCCCGTGAATTGGGAGCCATTTTTAACAGACCTTTTCAAACTTATCACGATTTAGAACTTTACCCAATTCCTGAGTTGCCACCACTTAAAACCTCAGTGGCTGATTCTCAAGATTGCCCTTGTTATCAACTACTCAAAATATCCAACCTCAAGGTCAAAGATTCCCCGGCTTTGTGGGTCAGCCGCCTCGAGGCTGCCGGTCTCCGTTCCGTCAACAATGTGGTCGATGCAACCAATTTGGTGTTGCTTGAAATTGGCCAGCCCCTTCATGCTTTTGATGCAACTGTCGTGACAGATGAGTCTGTCACCGTACGTCGGGCTCTTAAGGGGGAATCTTTAGTCACTCTGGATGGCATCACCCGTGATCTTCAAGAAAGCGACCTGGTAATTGCCGATTCTCAAAAAATTCTGGCCCTCGCCGGCCTCATGGGAGGTGAATTTTCGGGAGTGAATGAGTCAACCACCACCATTTTGCTCGAAGGGGCTAATTTTCAGGCGGGTCGGGTGAGGCAAACAAGCCTTCGTTTGGGGCTCCGTTCGGATTCTTCAGCGCGTTTTGAAAAAGGGCTCTCGGCCTGGCTCGTCGACATCGGGCTCAGGCGTTGTCTGCATTATCTCAGCGAGTCTTGCCCTCAATTGACCGTGCAAACTGGTTTGAGCCCCTTGACACCGTCGACTTTGGCAACAATTGAAATTTCTCAAGACTTTATTGAAAAGCGTTTGGGGTGTTCTTTATCAATTCAAGAGATTCAAAACTTTTTGGGGTCTCTGGGTTTTGATTATGATCTTCAAAAGACAACTTTTTTAGTCAAAGTTCCCCCTTGGCGGGGGCTAAGAGACTTGCAGATCCCCGAAGATATTGTCGAAGAATTGGGCCGTTTGCAGGGTTACACCCAGATCACCCCACGTCTGCCAATGAGTGAAGTGCGTCCGGCTTCTTTGCCTTGGGAGCGCCAGGTTGAAAGACGGGTCCGTCGAGTCTTGGCTGACCGTTGTGGTTCGGTTGAAATACTGACTTATGCCTTTGTCAGTGATAAAAAAAGTCATCAGCTTGGTTTTTTAGAAAATTTGTTGACACTCACCAACCCGATTCAAGAAGATCGACGACAGTTGCGCCCCACTCTTATTGCCGGTCTTTTGGAAGCTTTAGAAAACAATCACCGTGATTTTGATGAATTGCATTTTTTTGAAATCGGTACGGTGTTTTCGAGTCAAAATCATCAGCCTGTTCAAAAAAAACAGGTCGCTGGTTTGCATCGACAGGGGGAGGTCTCTTTTCATTGCGCCAAACGAAGTATTGAGGCGTTACTCGATGAGTTTCATCTAGATTCATTTCGTTGGCAACCGGCCCAAAAGCTTTTGGGTTGGCATCATCCCGGTCGATCAGCTGAGTTGATGGTGAGAGTGTCAAAAAAACAATTTGAGAAAATAGGTTACGTGGCCGAAGTGCATCCTCGAATTCTCAAAGAAGAAGCTGTGTCGGGTCGGGTGACCATTTGGGCGTTAGATCTTTCTTTTTTGGCGATGTTGCCTCAAACTTTGCCACGCTTTCAAGAATTGCCTCGATTTCCGACGGTTCGCCGAGATTTGGCTTTACTAGTAGATGAAGCAGTCCGCATCGATGAAGTCATGGAATCGTTGCATCACCGCCAACGTCTTTTGACCGAGGTCGAACTTTTTGATATTTACCGAGGCCAGGGTTTGCCCGAGGGAAAAAAATCTTTGGCGTTTCATCTCCACTGGCAACATCCCAAACGAACATTGACAGATATCGAAATTGATCAAGAAGAAGAAAAGTTGCTGAAGCTTTTAAATGAGAAAGGCTGGTCTCGCCGTTAGCTTATGTGGCGTATTGTTGTCGAGCGAGGTTCCCGGCGAGGCAAATCGTATCATTTAAAAGGCGATGGCTCCCTTTCAATTGGTCGTAGCCGGAAAAACGGCATCACTCTCGATGATCAATTGATTTCTCGGTTGCACTGTCGCCTGGTGATCAGCGATTATCAATTGATTATCCAGGATTGTGGTTCTCATAACGGCACACAGGTCAATCACCACAATATTCAAAAGGCCGTTTTGCAATCAGGTGATTTGATCACTTTAGGTGAGACCGAGCTTTCTATTTTTAAGTCTGAAGATTCAGATCCTTTAGTGGGGCGTGAAGTTCAGGGATACTGGATTCTGGGTCGTATCGGTCGTGGTGGGGGAGGAACAGTTTATTTAGCCGAACAAAGAAGTATGCAGCGTCAGGTCGCCATCAAGGTATTTCCTCAAGAGCGTGCTGTTGATGTGGAAGCGCGCAAGCGGTTTCTCAAAGAGGCGCGCCTGGCGGCAGTTCTTAATCACCCGCATCTGGTGGGTATTTATGACATTGTTGAAAAAGAAGAAATCTGTTTTTTTTCGATGGATTACATGTCAGGGGGCTCTTTAGGTGAAAAAGTGATGAGGAACAGGGTGTTGCCGGTCAAAGAAGTGGTTGAATATCTGATTCAGGCTTGTGAAGGCTTGAGCTATCTTCACAGCAAAGGTTTTGTTCACCGCGACATCAAACCCGGTAATTTGATGCTCGACCGATTAGGTCAGGTGCGTATTGGAGATTTTGGCACAACGACTTTGGGGCAGGTAGCTCATGGGCGAGTGACGGGGTCTCCTCATTTTATGTCTCCCGAACAAGCCCGTGGCCTTGAAGTCGACGCGCGCAGTGATTTGTATTCGCTGGGTTGCACCGCTTTTCGCTTGCTCAGTGTTGTCACACATGCGTACAATTCTGCCGTGCATTCGGTTACTGGTTATTCACCATTCTTTCTGATGCATGGGCGTCCCTCTCGTACAGTGGTAGTAGAAGCTATCGACGAATCTTCAGCTTCAACTTCTACATCGTATTTTGGTTATGCTCGTAAACTTGTCAGTGAGATTAATGAAGCATGTCAGAATATTTCTGAAGCTCGTTGTCTGACAACCAGACAAGTCAATCGAACATTTGATGTTGGTGATTTAGTTTATGTACGTAATCATCGTGCTGAGAAACACGGTATTCAGTGGTTTCCTGCAGTCATTAAGGAAGTTTTGTCAGATGTTAGGTATTCTTTGCTTGATCGTACTGGAACTTTCCACGTGAATGATCTCAAGTCTCGTGCACTTAAAGATAATCCTGTTGATACATCTGCAAGTAATTCCTCTGACCTCAGTAGTCAAGGTCACCGAGCACTTCCAGAAACTCTTAGAAGGCCCTTAGATGTTTAAACTGTCACTTTTCTAGAAATATTTTTAAACCATTCGTTAAAGAAACTGTGGCGTCAAATAAAAACTTTTTTGTTTCTTTATGCCAATTTTTTCGAAAACCAAAGGTCAAAATTTAAAAATCTGAAAGTTATGAAAAAAGTTCTGAAGTTTGAAAAGAAATCTCTGTACATGACTTTAACTAAACCTGCTTATCCAACCACAGTGGAGATAAAACCTTTTATTACTTTAAAGCGTGAAAATATGAAAATTTCATTTAACTAAGCGTGTGCTATAGCCAAGAAATTTGTATCGCCAAAGTCACAGGATTATTCAGTGTTTGCCATCAACATCTTATCACCTGTAGTTGATAGGGACAAAGTTTAACAAACAAAAAAAAAATTAATCGATTGATTGGTTCATAAGAAATGTCACAAAAATAAGGGAAAAAATCTGATCTAACTTATTTTCGGATTTTGACAAATCACCTCCTGTTACAGCACATTATTTCCGTTTAGACGTTAACCCATTAATGCCTACGACACCCTATACAAAAACATTCCAAAAATCCCCTTCTTTTTTCCTAAAGGTGCAAATTTTTCGTGTTTGTGAAATATAAGTTTTGATTATGTAATAGGTCATTATATTTTGGGATAAAAATTTGACAATTCGTTCCGAGGAAGCACGTTAACGTCTTGAAATTCAAGATGGTGGCAAAACAACAGATTTTGCAAAACTTTGTTTTTGTTTGATAATTTATTACTTTTCACTGATCGGTATCAAGGAAACTTTTACGTGATTACTTAGAAACATTATCGAATAAGCGTTTGAACATATTTTTGATTGGTATTACACTTTAATAGAAAAAATATCATCAAAATAGCAATGCACCCTCTTAGGGTGCAGTTGTCGTGAATCTTACATCATCCATAGCAATATGACGTAACGATTGCACTATAGGGATTTTCCCTCTCTCCATCTATTTTTAGAAATTACTTAATTCTATCCTCTGTACTTATACATAAATACCAGAACTGTAAATTTATCAATACACACTTTTACTTCGAAAACAACAAAGCTGTTGGCAATGATTTTAGTTGTATACGTTAGTTTCCTTGCCGAGGAAATGACAGTCTTGCTGCTACGATAGCGTATCGAAGTCCTATAGGTTATGCACAACACATCAACCACGTAATCTATACAGTAGGCACGAATAGGGGGAGGGGAGGGGGTGTTTTCCGAGATATGGTAAACAACAAATTTGTGCCGTGTGAGTACAGGAAACTAGTCATATGCTTTGAAATTATATCTATACTAATGTTAACTAATGACGAACAACCTATAATTTGGCCAAATTAAACTGTTTTCTCCGCGTAACCTAATTAAAAAGTGATTTATATGAACATTTTGTGTCGTGTATTCACTTCTTGATCACTGACATTTGTAGAATATTTTCTCGCTTGGAGCAGCTCTTGTTGTCGAATATTCTGAAGGATTGCAATTGATTTATTACCCAATTTTGACAAATATCTCGGCCAACTATTCTTTGAGATATTGTTTTAAACTTGAGAACCTTTATTTCAGATACAATCTGAATCATTTCTGACAAAGATTAGTAGAAATGGTGACTTTTTTAATGTTGTTATACTCTACATAGACCAAAGCAACATATCAGCAAAGGAAAGTTACTATAAAGACGGTGATGATGTGAATCCCAGCCATAAAAGCAATTCAAATATCATAATCTAAAGGAAGGAGCACATTAAGACACCTTTTACACTTGACAACTAATCTAATTCCAGCACTGATTCCTGAGAAAGTTTATAAAGCTCTATTTTGTAAAAAAAATTGGTAATTCATCTAATAAAATAATGAAATTTCTAGCCACAAATAAAAACAGGGCTAATTTACTGTCTTTTAAAAATGTACACTTTCTACCCATACTAACTTTAACTGGGTTTACTACTCTTTCACAGCGTGTACTAGTTAGCGTTGTAAAGGTTGCCGTCCAGCAATTATAAACAACCTGTTCTGTAGTAGATTTGTGAAGCATATACAAGTTGTCGGTCAGTTTGTTATTGACGTGGTGGAATGATAACATAGAATGAAAAGCTCAAGGGTGAAAACATAGGACCACGAGGAATCGAACTCAGTTCTCTGTTTTTGCTATGCGATGTGCTAGCCATTACAACATGGTCCCACACCATTGAGGCAGAGAAATTTGGGAACCCATTTTTTTGTTGTCATCACTACATAGCCCCTTGCTAGCGGCTTCGATAGATGTGAGTTGAGTTGAGATGCTGGCACTGTGGGTTAGAGATAGAGAGTGTTGCTTAGGCAGTGCTGAGCAGCGTTTTCAAATATTTCCGTGACGTCACCACAGAACCACCAACGTGGCCAGATATTATTAAATATAAAAGCTGTTGCCATATTACAACTTAAATGACACATGCTTTTAGTTTGTACCAAACATCTAGTAATATCTCCAAACTGGTACAGGCACCGAAACCAGGCGGCCGAACGGTTTAGGGCCTATTGCACTTTCAAGAAATTTATTAATCTGGCCACCCTCTCTTTGGTTTGAGGTGTTAGCTGGTTAATAAGGACCCTATACTCCTATGTGGACAAAAAGCTGTTAATTTAGTAACCAATTTTGTTTTTTTTCATTTGTATTAATCATTTAAAATATGTTTGACTGGATGCAACCTCCCTATTTTATAACTGTTTCGACACCATTGCAAGCCAGTAGTGCCTAATCGCTTTTTGAACTGCACAAAGGACTTAAAGGGAAATTGCTCATTTAGTCCAATCAAATGGCATCTTCAAGAAAATACACCCATATTAAGCAACGACTACACGAAGAACGGGCGAAGATATGATCGTGATTCTTTTAAATGTTAGCATAGTGTAGAATGTTAACTAAAGGAAAAAACAATAATATAAATAATTTTGTGATCAACTTATAATCCCTACGGGCCCATAGCCTGCCATGCATACAAGGGAGGCCAATTAATTAGTTAATTACACTTAAAATATTTAACCAACTAGCACTTATTGTTATTGTGGATCGCTTCTGGTGATGGAAGAGAACAATGATTCTAAGAGATTGCTCTAAAGCAACTGGCATCACAAAAGCGTCAACTATAATAATAATAAAGCATAAAAAAGATAATAATAGCACCATTTTGACACGGAGGTGGTTAAATGTAATTAGAGGGGAGAGTTATCCCCTTACTAAACCCCTTGGCTATCAGCTTTTGTTACTATCATGTAAATTCAAGTGGCTTGAAAAGTTGGTAGGGCGGCTAAATGATCTACGGATGGTATTTCCATACTCTTTTAAACTCCAAATATACGTCAATAGACGCCTCTAACCATCCCCTTAAGAAATAAGTAGTGGGGTAAATCATTATTTTAAAGCAAGACACTTAAAAAAGCGAGAAAAGTGTGATATTATTAGACAAGAACATGATTAAATCGATCACTTCATACGTGTTTCTCCATATCGGAAAACACACCCCCATTCATGCCTACGGCACCCTATGCGGGACATTTTGATTTTTGTCTGTAAAATACCAACAATACTATTTTTAAATTTTAAGTGCACTTTCAGTGTCAGTCTAATACATAATCTATTTTCCAAAAGTATCAATAGCAAAAAAAATTGGGGCATTAATGGATTAATTATTGACTAAATTATGCAAATTAAGAATATACATTATATTTAGTTTTCTTCACAAACGTTAAAAGTGATAGTAAAACCACTCACAATCATGTAATAATGTAGAATAATGTAATAATCACACTTTTACCACATACTATTCAAAGAGTGACGTCATAACTATAATTCCAATAATAAAGTTCAAGGAACGTCAACAAAATACAGCACAATTACTTAAGTGGTTACGGAGGTATGAATATTTTTACTCGCTTAAGGACCTCCTAGCCCCACAGCCCTACCTAGGATTAATCAACCTGATTGTACGTACCCATCCATAGATAATTTGGCAGTCCATATTAGCGGTTCCTTTGACACAAACCAAAGACACACGATCATTAATAATAACTTCCTTTTCCTTTTTAGATAGACTCTTCCCGAATATATCTTGACTACTCCAGCAATTTCATTCTAGGTGCAAAAATTCATCCTGACGTTACTCGTTGCTTGTTACTTCTGTTTTGTGTGGTTAATATATTTGGGCTACAAGGGCCCTGAAGAGAAATGCGAGAAAATTGTCTTCAGCTGGCAAAAACTACAATGTTTTTATAAACAAGCTCCGATAAACACAGACAACCGAAGAATATGCAGCCTTGTATTTGTTATATTTGTACGCTGTTGAAGTTCCTAAGTGCAGAAGTTCCACTTACGTCATGACTTTCTTTCCCTCGCTACTTCCCCCTGAAATTAATTTTGTTTCTTCTTTCTCCAATAATAAGGCCAAATTCAAACGTCGCTCTTCTCATGCGCCGAACCAAACAGTTAAATTAGGCACATGAGAAGCTGTGCCCCCACCCCTAAAAACACAATTATTACCCTCGTTGAAAGGGGTGAATCGCTTTTGTATTTCAATTCACTACCAAAGAACGACGAGAAGTCTAAGTCTCTCAAATGCTATTTTGAGCCTTCTAGAAACTCTATAAGTTCAAAATTTCCGTAGTCGACAAAACCGTGATGGATTGCCTGGAAGGAAGGACGGAAGGGAAAAGGTTCCGTTTGGAATTTGCCCGCCAATTGAAATTTTACTGGCTGCGTGGCTGCAGTGGAGCGATCCAAAATCAAACGTTGCTTTTCTTATGCGTCGATCTTAATGCATAAATTACTGTTATTTTGAATATAAATTCTTTCTGCACAACAACGGCTTGCGCAACTTAACAGCAACCCCCTCAAAAACCCTCAAATGTAAAGCTGACCTCGCTGTGATTAAAACATTGAACATCATGTCTGAATACTCCTCAGTGCACATAGGATTTTCCAACAAGTGGGTCCCAATCGCAGAACTGGTATGGTTACTCGAAACAGTACCAGGCTGAAGTACGGAAGGGTTTCCACGCCGTCTACCTCGCCGTAGGCTACAACGGGGGGCATGTTGTTTGATCCTCTCAATAAGTCTTTAAAATGTCCTACCCACATAGCTTGCATCACACCGGCATTTAAATTCGTAAACTACCATTGTTTGCTTGATGGTAGCTTGTCCTTGAGTTCTGAACAGAGGTCTCGATCCGAATAACAACACGGGCTTAGTTAAGTAATAACATGCAACAATCGCCTTCTTGAGTAAATAACTATATTTGACGGAAGCCGTTTCTATCCATGGAAGACGTAGGTAAAAGGGGGCACTTGTCCTGTAGTGCGCCTATGCGATTTGAGCTTATTATTGATGCACCTGTCGACCAAACGTGACGGGTAACCATTACTCAAGAGAATGTCTCTCGACACTCCAAGTTCACGAGTGACATTCTGAATAGAGCAGATTCTAATCACTCTGTGGGCTAGAGTATACACAAGATTGACCTTATGTCTAAAAGGGGAAAAATCCCATCTGGTAAAAAACAATAAAAGTGGGCTTACGGTAGACTGACGTCAACAGTTCTGAGTCACCTTTGCCAACTAAAACATCCAGAAAAGAAAGTTGACCTTCGCTTTCAAAATCACAATTAAAATATTGAGCGATAAATGAAAACTATTTAAACTACCTAAAAATCTTAAAACCTGCTCATTATTGTTAAAAATTGCAAACGTGTCATCCACTTACCAGGTGTAAAATAGTGGGCTAAAATTAGAATTTTCAAATAAAAACCGTTCATGATAACCTAAAAATATATTGGCGAGGGCTGGTCCTAATTCTGTAAAAACCAAATCCCTTGAAACAGTACAGGGCGCAATGCAAAATTGTAGTCGCCGTGACAATACGTCCATTTCGATGTTACTCAGATTATAGCTGGAAAGGTTAACAACATGCTTGCCGGCATCTATGGACGGGTCTCTTCTTCAACAACTCAATGTTCCTCACGTTGCGACTTGTAATAGATTCCTCAGTGCGTTCATCCAAGCTTGCAATGTGACGACAAAGTCTTATCGTGTCAAAGAAAGTCAGGAATTGCCAGCAAGATTTTCACAAGCTTTGGTACATTAGCTTAAGATCACTATAACGTTTGAGCTCCATTTCAATGTCATGGTTGATGAAAATCCTCTCGATGTTTAAGCTGGCTGTTAACTTCGATTCCTTCAACCGAAAAAAATATTCTTTTAGGGCATATCTTACAACCTAAGCAGGCTTTCAGAAACCTTACGACCATTTTCGCAGTTCTCATTTTACCTCGAATCTTTAGCAAGTTATGCAGTTCACTGCAGATCTGCTTGGTAGAGTACCTCCTCTTAAAGTATTTGAACATGTTCTTTGAGGTACAAGACTTGAAAATAGAGAATAAAAGCGGACACATTGCAACGACATATTTTGTTAACCAAAGCTTTTAACGCCAACATACTTCCAGTGCAAAATTCAATACTTAAATACTAAATAGAGGTCTGAGCAGTGTACATGGGCATTTGCGATAAAAGAAAAGAAATGCCATGATGCGATAGAGGAATATTACAAAGAAAGTGAAATAATACAAGTAGTGCCTAATATCGCAATAAAATATTGACAATACCAATGTACAACCTATAGCAAACTCACTTTGAATATAATTGAAATTACTGTTAATGTCCTTCGGTTTGAATCGAGGCAAAGCATGCGCATACACAACTTTATTGGAGACCGACGGTCGTTTACGTGTTGTTGTTTACTATTTCATGACAGGAATAAAATGGGATCGTTTGTGAGAGAAACTCCGTGTCTGTATCAGTATCAGTGTTCATGATCATTGATCGTTTTTATGAAACTATAAACATTTGGCATTCCGATATACGATGTCTGTGGCTCTTCAGTGTTGGAAAAAGTGGTTGGTAGTTGTATACAAGGACAAAATAATGACAAACGTAGAGGACGTTCGTAGAATTTATGGAAAATTTTGAGAGAGTATGAAATCAAATGTCTCTCGTGACACGCGGAAAGCAATAACTCCTTTGCATTTGTTGACACGATTTGTAGTAAAATTTTGAGTTGTTTTCAAAAATAAGCCTTACTTCGAAGCTTGGAGAAGTACTTTCGAGGTGTTGCACTTTACTCCGTATGGCATCACTGGTCTTGCCCTCGTCATTGTGCTATTGTTGTGTTGGCGTTATGATGATTTTTGTATTAGGAGCGGCGCATGAGAATAGCCACGTTTGACCTGCGTCTAACTCTAACATTGATTGGTTCAAATAATTACAATCCTTAATGACAGATTTCTTGCTGCTATATCTACCACATATTATCTGCATTGAATAAACCTTCTTTTCCTGTAGATCTTTACTCTTCTATGCCACTAAAGCCTTCTTATAACCTGCCTCGTTTTTTCGTCATGATTTCTTCGTTTATATGTAACATTGAAAGTCAGTTTCCATTACAAGTGTGGCTCCCAACCGGTCAACGTTTTTGTAAAGTAATTAAACATTTCTTCTGTTTCTTTCTGAGGCCACTCCCATAAAACCAAGCGCAATTTTGTTGCTTGATGATACTGTTACAGATACGTTACTGCTCTGCTGTTACATTTCAAATGAAACTAATAAGGTATTTTCAGTCTTGAAACTTGTTTACAGCCTTTTCTCTACAAAGAGCAACATTACACTAGGAAGTACAATGCGTGTGCTATTTGTAATGGTGGGGATGTCTTTGAAACGCAAAATTCTTAGTGGTTGAAGGGCCTGTGGTCCACATTAACCAATACCCCCAATTTGGTACTGCCCTGTTTTGTAGGATAATTGAAAAGTGTCACTACCAGTATTCGAATTTTGACATGGACTAAAGAAGTGATGCAATAGTACAAAAGATTGTCATTTCTTTTATACTACTTCGTCACAACATCCAAGAAAGCCCTTTCAAGGTAATGGTTCCTTTTAAGTAAAGAAACGTTCCCATATGCTCAATGACTCTAGAATACAGACCGTATAACGTTTCCTTAAGCTATTGGCATACATACAATAAGACGTAGGCTAAGCACATATTAACCCTTATTATCCCAAGCACGTATAAAATGGATCAAAATTTATAAATCTCTCAGAATTTACTTATTATGGTATATCAAATGTACATGGAAAAATTCACCACCATAGCTTCTGCCTAAGTTTGATTTTTTTACAGGTCTACAATTGCAGAGATTGGGATGTTGCGGGGTCAAAACCGCTAAAGTCAACAAAGGAGTTTGTTCAGTTATTTGATTATCTTAGCAGAGATATCGAGGTCTGTTGAATTTCCACTGAATGTATACAAACGGTTTTTCGTTTTGGCTGCAATTCAGTGATGAAAAGGTAGTGGTGTAAACTATAAACGAAATGATGAAAAGTACAAACCTACTTTTGTAGTTTTTCTTGAAACTCTATATGTTCTTTTTTTTCAAAACTTTGTTCTGGAAAATAAAGACCCCCTCTAACTATAGACTCCCTGTAACTATAGAGCCCCCTTTTGGTGACTTCAATTGATTATAGACGGGTGTATAATTAGAGGAAATACGGTACGTATTTCGTAAATACCTATAACAACCATATTGATTTTTGAGTTTGCTATCAGTTGCGGCGGATTTTATTACCTACTTGGCTTACGCATTCAGGTATAAATACCATGGAATCCTACAGAGCAGCAAAGGAAATGAGAACCATAAGTACACTCTCGAAAATGTAAGAAGTAAGTACAATCTTGCTATGTCTTTACAAATAAAACCAAAAACCCCACCAAACTTTTCGTACATGCTATGTAATGCCATTTCATTAATGATTCTCCGTGTATTTGCTCCAGATAAAAGCTTCCAGAAACAAAAAAAAAGAGGCCTTTACTATCAAAAAATTGCAATTTACCTGTTCGATTTGGTTGACTATCTGGTCCTTCGTCAGGGTGTACACGTATTTTCTTTGGCTTGCATTCGCGTTTGGCTTGTCGTTTGACGAAGTGCATCTCATTTCAAATTTCCACATCCTCAGCATTTTTCTCGTTTCTACCGGCAAACAAAAGTATATATGTCGATTAAAATCGGCTAAAACCACATTCGTAACACGTTGAATAGCACTATGCACTAGTAACAATCGCACAAGTAAGATACCTTCGTGTATTTTCAAATCAAACGTAACGTCAAGATCATCAAGGAAGCGTATGGTTATATCTCAATGTAAACTTTGCCAGTAGCCTTACGTCCCTGTCAGTCTACACTGTAGTATAAACAGAAGATAACTTGCTCTGTTTCAAACCATTGTAGTTGGCCTGTAACAAGTTCTCACAGGGTATCATAATTTTGTGGCAACACAATGTTTGCCAAAGCCCAATGTTATGTGGAATGATCCAAAGAGTGTCGTTAATCACCATTTAAAATGCTTTTCCCAATCGATAAAACGCAATAAGTGACCTTCCCACGTTCACTTTTGTTATAGAGCAACATCTTAAAGTTAAGGACTTGATTTCTTTGATCTTTTTCCTTGTCTTCATGTGCCTTGTTCCTCTCACATTTTTGCTTTCCCTGGTGTTCATTTGTTTAGGCACGAATTTGAACAGAATTTTTTCTACTGTGCCTTATAATGATAATGGTTCCGTGATTATTCTTTGTTGGTTATTTACGTTTCTAGGGCGTCTAGAATGTAACCTTTTTGGCTGCATAGGCCTTAGCATGATTTTATGTTCTGTAGTGTTACTATAAGAGACGTCAGAAACCTGGGGAATGTTCAGGAACGCCATTTCCAGATCATTCGTTGATACATATTTTTTAAGATTTCTTTGCTTCGGTATCAATAGGTGGCTCTACACGTAGAAAGTCAAACGAGACATTTCATTTTGAAAATATTGACAGATCTGTTTCACATACTTTTCACAGTTAGCTTTGTCACTCACTCGCCAATTTACTCCTTCGTGACCCACGATTTAAAGAACTGTGGTATGAATTCTTAGTTTTGGATTTCGATTTTTAGTGTCAAGAATGCTCGGAGATATTAAATACATAACATACTTTTTACTCCAAGCCTAAATTAGACTTACATATTCTCTATCTGCCGTTCGCAACAGATACTTAGTTTCCTCAAGACTAACTTACTTATAACAATTATTGGTATGAGGTGCACTTATCTCTGCCTCTATCAAACAAACTACTGGCCTGTAGCTACAGCTTCACCGTTACACTGGCACAATCTAAATTGAAATAAATTTGCTCTTGCAATTTTAAGTGCCACGATAAGGTCACTTTAGAACCTGATGGCATTCGTAGGCTTATTTAACAGTACATTGACGGTAGGCCTACGGATCGGCCTTGCGCTAACAAGAAACCTGGTTGATCAAAACTCGTTGAGCTCTGCTATCAGTGTCATTTCCAGAACGCTTATGAAGGTGGACCAGTTTAGATCCTATGCAAAGAGCTGTCTTGTGTCCACTTACGAACGAATCCACTGGCAAAGTAAGAATCCAATAGGGGGTCATGCCAATCATCGTAATAACCAAGGGCAGTAGCAACCGTAGACCAGAAAGACATGCAAGGAGGTATCTTGTATCAACTTGGGAACGAATCCACTGACAAAGTAAACATTCAATAGAGGGTCATGCCAATCATCATAATAACCAAGGGCAGTAGCAACCGTAGACCAAGGAGGTATCTTGTATCCACTTGGGAACAAATCCACTGACAAAGTAAACATTCAATAGGGGGTCATGCTAATCATCATAATAACCAAGGGCAGTAGCAACCGTAGACCAGAAAGACATGCAAGGAGGTATCTTGTATCCACTTGGGAACGAATCCACTGACAAAGTAAACATTCAATAGGGGGTCATGCCAATCATCGTCATCGCCACGGGCAGTAGCAACCGTAGAACAAGAAAGACATGCAAAGAGGTTTCTTGTATACACTTGGAACAAATCCACTGGCAAAATAAATGTGACCGAGTCGCAAGTTTCAAACATTCACTACACAAGGTTGTTGGTGCAGTTTTAAGCTTTACCGGCTTGTGTTTTTTGAACTTTACAAAATATCTCCGGTAAAAGGGTGATAACGTCGAAGTCGATGTTCTGGAGTGCAAATTCCAATACTACTTAAGGAGCTTCATGCACCTATTGTTATGGTCTGAATTTGGCATAAGCCAATGAAATATTCCCTACATAAGCCTGTGCAAGTCTTATGATCTCTGGATGGCACATGATGCCTGGATAAAAATGGATGGCCAATCAACATGATTAATTAGACAGCATTACGAGTATTCAGCAGACACATAGCAACTATAATATGTTTATCATGAGTGGAGCATAATCGCAATAGCTTGCTTTGTCACGAAGGGAGCTGAGTCTTAATGGTCCAATGGCTAAGGTTTGGGCTTTCAAACCAATGGGTCGTGGGTCCGAATCCCCTGAGCTTTCTTAGTGAAAAAAGCAAGCTATTGTGGTAATGCTCCAATAATAATAACAACTATATATACATATATATACACTCAATCTGCTGATAGTACTGTTTCGCACTTTGTGGGCTCATCAATACAGCACAGAGTGAATGGACCGAATCTTAGCTATGAAGCGAGCACGTTTGCAACAAGGCAGTTTAAAAGTTCATGTGGTACCATGCAAGAGTGCTCAACCCGCATGCGCAGTGAGCATAGCTATACATATATATATAATATATAAATAACATTCTCAAAGAGTGGAGCATTACCTTAATAGCTTGCCATATAGGAGCACCGAGGAGACTCGAATCCAAGAGTTCATGATTACTACACCAACGCCTCAAGCATCGGACCATTACGCCCGAAAGCTAAGGCGGAGATTTTTACTGCCAATTTTTCCCGAATTCTCCTCAACTTAGAGGCTATGGGGAAATTGATAAATAAATATTTATTGTGTTTCGGCTGCCACTCGTCTTATTGAAAAAGGGGTAAATTGTAAACAAATACTTTTTGTCGACATAGTATTGGCTTCTTTGTTTTGATAAATGCAGCTTCTAAAGCGGCAAGAGGAAAATCAGATCTTGCCTTGTCTGATGCCTAAACAAACCCTCTTGATACTCGTCAGCATATGATAGGTTTTCAATCAAATGTTCTCCTATTACCGAGTCAGTTTTGTGATCTGTTGACGTGACTTTGTTTACGCGATTCGGTAAAATTTTGGAAACTTTACTGTCCTTACTAATGAAGGCCGGCACATTTTGCGCGATTCTGTTGTGTAACCTCTGCGACGTACGACCTATATATTTGCTCTCACAGCGACACGTGAATTTATAAACTAATAAACATTTATATGTGACAGGTAGTACGCCTTTTGGAGCCACAGGAAGCAGCTTTAGGGTGAAATAAACAACACGTGGTTGTACCGTTAGAAAACTGTTGGTCACGACCGTTTTTGTTCTTTTGTCAAAACTCAAGGAAACATTCCCAATCCATGGTAGTCGTAAATATACTGCACACTTCATAGGACCATATTTGGGTCAGACAAAAATTTGGCAATTTGATTGAAAATGACAATGTTGATGACATTTTCTGAATAGCCGCTTTCTTGAAAAATGGCTTTAATGTTGTCTAATGCCTCATCGAGTTTACTTTCTGAGCAAATGGCAAGAGCACCGTGAACTGTAGTAGCGATGATTTTGGTTTTGCGAGTTTTCAGGCAAAACGAGTCCGGGTGTGTATATTGTCCCGTAAATGAGGGTTTTCTGTAAACACTAGGGAGAAAACTGAAAATGTCTTTTTGAACTTGAACGTCTAGCAAAGGTAAAATTTTGTTCACTTCCTTTTCATATGTAAATTTAAGAGCAGGATGCAATTTGTTAAGTTTGATGAGAAATTTCTCGCATTGCTGCTCGTTTTGGAAAACGGAAAAGGTATCATCAATGTAACGAAAATAGACAAATGTACGACTAGTTTTATCAAAAAGGTTGCTTTCATTAAAACCGACAAAAAGATTGGCTAAAGTCGGTCCGATGCATTGTAACAGCTTTCTCATTTCACTCCATACGATTGCTGTGATCAGTGTATGTCGAAAACATTTAGCAAAATGAATCCGTCACTTAACGCAATATTTAAAAAATTCTCGAAGAGTGGAGCGTTACCACATATCGATTAAAGTTAGAAACTTGTCTGCCACACTTGTTTAACAGAGTAGCTAAATCGATAGTTTAAACCACAGTGTATTTCTTGGTCTTTCATTTATCAATAGTGCAACATTGCTTTGGGATCGGGGTGGGTAATTTACAGACGTCTTGAATGCGTTATTGTTGTGGGAGATACTGACAAGAAGCAATACAGTGCAAGAACTTATTGCTGTGTAACCTGGGTAAGTTAAGCCTCTCGTCTTTACAGGTTGCTTTTTGATTTCGGGTGGAAAGTTTGAGTTTGTATGAATGTTGTGATTTGGTTTACTGAAGGATTGGTAATTTTTTAAAGACAAGTTCAGGGTTCTGTCCAAAAGTCCACTGTTTTTATGTTTGCATGGATTGTGCTTTTTAACTCTTGTTTTCGTGCTTCAAATACCATTTTTTCATTTATACATACATAAAATATGTAGCTTATCTCAAGGCATTTTATGTGATTTTTAATATGTTATTTAATGTCGATTTAGCTTTTTTACTTATATACACATATATCTAAACCGTTCTTCTTTAAGTTAATACTCAATTCTTGCGAAGGCTAAATAAGCACGTGCTCCGTCAAGCACGCTCTCTCGTTTGCTAAAAATGAAATAAACACCTACGATATTTAGTCGACGTGTGATAATGTATATGTTACAGTCATTGCGCGTAATAACTGAAATGTCTAGGCTTGACGCGTAATGCCTAAATTGAAACGAACTCAAATATAGGGA
>JAAAKM020006971.1:37873019-37900459 GCA_010016025.2 Alatinidae sp. Z8VKAUB7J3
CAGTCATTGCGCGTAATAACTGAAATGTCTAGGCTTGACGCGTAATGCCTAAATTGAAACGAACTCAAATATAGGGACTGTGGTTTGGTTTTTGCCCTGGAGGTACGCTTAGGTGTATCGAAAATGAAGATGGAGAAACTGTCTATGTAAAACATGCAGGTTAGAATTTATTACACTGGATTCAACCTTAATTTCTGGTAATTTCCATTAGGTTGTTATGGATTGCGGAAACTATTGCCCAATTAGCCTATTGAGTCACATCTACAAAGTTTTTATCAGTGTCATTGCCAATCGTTTTAAGCGGGACCTTTATGCCTCTTTTCCGTCATCACAGGCAGCATATCAAGAGGGAAGAGGAGCAATTGAACAATTTCTTGCGTTTTAGCAAATAATTGAGAAGCCATTGGAATTCAATAATCCTGTTTACATTGCATTTATTGACTTCACTAAGACCTTTGACAGCATAAAACTTGAAAAACTGTGAAACATCTTGGAAACAACAAATATAGACCGAGGATACATCAATATATAGTGAGACGAAGAGATGATGATTCCACTGCACAAATTAAAATTGACCTTGCAATCACCAGGCCAGTCAAGATTTTAAAAGGACTTAAGCAGGGTGATGTTTTGTCAGCATTGCTGTTTTGAATTGTAATAGCCACCGTAATATGGAAGGCAGAGTCAGATTGCACGTCAGGGTTCACTATTGGTGGCCAACTTATCTCAAATTTTGCTTATGCAAATGACATTTCTCTCACAAATAGCTGCCAGGAAGGACTTCTACATTTCTAGACTGTCTGCTACTCAGAAGACGTTGGACTTCAAATCAACATGTCCAAAACAAACTGTATGATAACTGACACACAATGAGCTCAATTTCACAAGAAATGGCAGCCTCATTGAGCGAGTAAATAAATTTTTGTACCTCAGACACAACATCTGATCAATCAACAATGGATTAACAGCTGTAAAGCACAGAAACAGTTACTGACTTCAAGAAAAATACACTATCACATCAAAGCCCGCCATTACAAAATCTACATTCTTCCAATTGTAATCTATGGTCTGGAGTGTGTAAATTGAACGCCTTCCTTGCTGCTTAGGATGGAAACATTTCAAAATCATGCGATGAGAATTATGACTGTTAAAGAGACTTACAGATCATGTTTCAATTAAAGAACTCCTTACGACATCCACACTGGCTCCAATCATTCCAATAATTGAGATTAAGATGCTAAAACTTACCGGGCATATCAAACGATCTAAAGCTGGACTATCTAAGAAATGTCTGAAGGCTATGATGGAAGAAAAGATAAAACGAAGAAGGCCACACAAGCCCAGGCGCGACAACGTTTATACTTGGACTTAACTTTAAACCAACTAAACACAACAACAAAAACCCGGAATCAATGGAAATTACTTTCCCATGTTAGTACGCAATCTGGTTTTACCGGAGGTAGCAGAATATGGAGAGGTTGTTATACAATTTTTCTCACCAATTATAAATGCGCTTCCTCTTGTTAGGCTCTTAAAATACATTTGCAAAAAGTCTCTTGTAAAAGTTGACTCAATCCACGAAATTTCTGTTAAAGACTTTTTAAGTTACCATTTTTCGCTTTAGACGTCAGAGGTTAAACTGAAATGTTGAAAAGTATACTGACAATGTGTTACAAACGGTATATAATGCTATTAACAAATAGTCCGTGAACATCAATAATTATCGGAAAACACCTAGGTTGTAAACAGTTTTCTCAACAGAGCATCTGCTTCTTTGATTTGCTGAATGCAGCTTCCTGAGCATCCAAGTAAAAAAGAAAAGTGGTTCTCCTAATACCCTAACGAATTCCTTTGATGATTGTCGACACACGTCAGATTTTCTAGGAATCAGTAAATCTAAAATACCTGCCATGAATTTGATAACACGACCTATGCCGACATATACCAAGGGAATTCGATTAGGGTATTAACAAAGCGACATTCTCCTTTCTCCCCTCTCTCAAGATAATTCCGGTTTTTAAATAGGTCTAAGAGAAAGTCCTCCTTTATTTAAATAAAGTTTGTTGTAGTCCTTTAATCATCCATTGTTTGGTTGAACCTTGCCTTTCGCATTAATTAACATTCTAACTGAGGTCATGGTATCTCTTTACAAACAAGACTGTTGACAGATCAATTCCCTATTGTTCCTTTCAAATCATTAGAGTTGTTGGCTAAACTATTCCAGGCACTTAGTGTAATCTAACATCGAAAGTTTAGTCATTACGTGGAAATGCCTAGAGATTTCAGTCATTACGTGTAATGACTAATTTCACTACATTCCTGTAACATATATACCTTTGCAAATACTGACAGTTTAAAAGAAGGCCTATACCGTACTAGGGATCCCTACAGATATTATAGACTCAATACAAGAGGCACTCTTCGTGTTTGCTCCCTGCTAAATGCAGAATGCAGGGCACATCTGGCGAAAGAAATGCTGACTCAAATCTACTTTCTTTTAGATCTTTCAACCAAACTAGAAGTAAATAATCAAAACTCAAGATACGTCAATTACTTAATACATTTCAGATACTCACCCTTTTTTCTTGTTGGTATAACAATGTCAATACATATTCGCATAAGAATTTCACTCTTCGAAGAGAGAATCAACCGCTGTCATTGTGCACTATGCAATACCAACACAGGTCATGCTGGTTCTACTTAAGTAAGCTACTGAGTTCATCAGCTACGTCGAAATCCAAAGGGAATGGAATTCCTTAAGAGTTCCCTCATAACCGGTAAGATGATGTTCCCTCATAACTGTTAGCAAAAAGCGCAGGCGCAAAAAATTTAAGCCAATGCATATGCACTGTAGGTGATACGGCAGGACTCTACTCCGGCGACTATGAAAATGAACAGGGAGCCAATAGACAGTGTTCACTAGTGTAAGTACTGGTTACGTGAAAGAGGTGTAACCTATACTTACTTCGTGGCGTAATGGGAGCGAGGCTGTTAACGTGTTATAGCAAAACTAGTATAGACCAAGAATTACTACGAAGAGCTTTACTTGAAGTTAAAGTGAAAGTGTGTTTTCTGGATTTAGAAGGACGTGTATTTAAACATGGACAAACATTGTACTAATTGATTAATTAGCAACTGTTTCAGGGTCAAATGTTGCATGGGAGGTTATTCAAGTGTTTTAGACATTTACAGTTTGAGTGCTGGGAAAATTCTTTGAAATTAATAAACGGGGGTCTTAATAAGGAGCGGGGGGTTATAAATTTCAAAAAATGAAGATGGGGGTGGGGTGGGGGGACGACGACGATTATTTGGCACTCGAGAGTACATCTTGGTACAGAATATTCACTTTTAGAAGCTCGTGATTGTCTCCAATGCAATAAGGAAGGGCAAATTAAAGCCGATCAAGAAACGGAGAAGAAGATGTGTCTTGGTGACTTAATATTGTGATAATGTTCCGTTTTGCCCTGTAAACACTTTGATATTTCAACTGATGAGCGTTACGTATTGTCATGTGCTTGGCTAATTGTTTAGATGAGTTGTACTAGAGCTACGAGAATGGATGAATGAATGAATGACTGAACCAATCTTGGTTTCGATTTGTTCACGCGAAACGAGATAATAGATTAGTTTTTTAAGTCTGATGTATCTGTTAAGACTTGCCATTTCACGACGGTGTAAATAAAATAAAGTTTTTGGGCGTAAGTGATATAGAGACTGCTATATTGTATTTGTGGCTTGTGGCTAGGATGCAAATACTATGTGCGACTTTCAACTCATTGAACTCCGTTGAATATTCAGCTTCTGCTAGCCACTTGAAATGTTTGACCTGCAGAAAAGTCTATTTTTAATCGTGACCCAACGTTGTACGCTTTTTAAACCATTAAATATTTAGCCACTGACTGTGAAACCCTGGTTTCACGAATGAATGTCTGTTATTTCATGTTATGAAAACGAGAAATAGGTATGGGTACAAACTGTTAAAGTATGGAAAACTTACAAGAGAATAAGTCGCTACTCCAAAGAACGACAAGAAATGGGAAAATAGAACTTTATGAGAGAGGTCGTTGAGACCATAAACGTGTCGTCATGTGATTTAGAGAAGAATCAGTTACAAAATAATCGATTGTTTCTATCACTGCCATTTTGTAATGTGAATGTGGACTTCAGAATTACAATCCCTCTGTTTTGCAAAGCTTTAAATTATGTATGCTCTTTGTGCGGACACTTTTCACGCATCTCTTCACCTAAAATACTCTAAGCTAGTACTTTCTAACCGTTTACACCGTCTATTCCTAAATAATTGTCAAGATGCTTTCGCTCCGCTTAGGCATGAAGCATAAATTTACTTCAGAGCTAAGGAGAAGTTGAAAAAATTTGCTTACGGAATAGAACAAAACTACTGTACGAAAGAGGGAAAGCATGGTGACCATACACAAAGTCTAGTTACTTATTGTGTATAAGAAAGGTCAAATGATAACCTGATAACCTCGTATGTTTAGCTCGTGGTGCTCTCAAATTAATCATGTAGGACTATGTTGGCCATCCATCGTTATCCAGGCACCATTTGCCATCCACATAGTCATAGGACTTGTACAAGCTAATGTAGAAACGATTTTTATTGGCTACAAGCAAATATCAGTACGCCTTGAGCCCAACTCATGATCTACTCTTCGTTGTGTATAACTATCGTTGTACTTATGAGCCCAGAAGTTGGATTCTAGTTTGTGGAGTTCACCTTTATCGTTCTTTTTGTAAATCATATAATACACAAGCCGGTAAAGCTTTCAAAATCCGAACCAACAACCTTGTGTCGTGGATTTTTTGAACCTGTGACTCGGTTACACTATAATATGCAATGCAAATAATTAAAATAAGCAACACACTTAAAAATATTTTTCTTTCTTACACTCCTCAGAGTACAATCATCAGAGATGATCGAATTGAAACAAATAAAACATCGTACACAACGGTATTTATGAAAGGGCCAATCAAAATGTGGGCTGCCTGACTTTAAATATTTTTGTTTCCTGGGATCAATTTCCATCCGCGGAACTGTATACATTAACCAAACAGGGTTCAATGAGAAAACGAATTTTTTTGTCCAGAGGTGTTGTTGCTTTTATATGGACCTGCAAATGAAATGAAATAAGTGGCCTTGCCTATGATGCGAATGATGCAGTACACATTGTCTCACAGTCTGGGTTTTCAAGCAAGTCCTGCCCTTTGGCAGTTATGTTCCTAAATGGTGTCTTTTTGTTTTAGAAATCAAGGGTGGATTTAATAAATGATGGGACATGCCGCTTTATTCTGTCACAACCTTAAAAGTTGTGCGGCCGAAATAGTAGAGACCTGTAACTTGTGGAAGTCCACGTTCTTTGTGGTTGGTTGACAATGCCTTTAGTGGTGTAAACTACGCGTGAAGCGACAGCGCAAAAGCACTTCTCTTAGGCCCAAGTCAAACGTCGCTCTTCTCATGCGCCGTACCTAATAGTTGAATTAGGCGCATGGGAAGAGCGACGCTTGACTTGGGCCTGAGTTTTTTATCTGGCTTTCAAATCAAAGTGAAACTACCCCATACCACGATATATTTAAAAAGGGGACAAATGTTAGGCCCCAATCGTTTTTCCTTTGAAAATTGGGATAGTCTAGATTTAACAGTAGCATCGATGGCGTCTCCGGGATTGGCATTGGAAAGAAGAATTTGTTTTAGGAAGTCGTCTTCTGATTCAAATTTGGCTTCTGAACAAATCACTTGTGCAGAGAGAACAGAAGGTTTGATAAGATTTACTTAATATGTTTTAGGGCAGAAAAAATTCAATAAGAATTATTGGCTGGTCACTGTGGGCCTTCTATGCCCACTAGTCATGAATTTGATACCCTCTTTCTCAATCAAGACATCAAAGAACGGTCGATAGTTGTATCGTTCCTTCTCAAAGGTAAATTTTAAAGTCTGATGCAAACTGTTCTGACATCTGAGGACTTTCAAATGTATTGAAAATATGTCGTTAAAGTAGCAAACATGAACGAAACGGAGAACTCAATTTTTATGGAGAACTCAAACATTTGAGTTTCATGGAAGCCAATAAAGATACGAGCCAACAATAGATCAAAGGGTGTCCCCATGCTTGCCCCTTTCTGTTGCCGTTACATCTTACTGTTGAATCTAAATTCAACACCATGTGTTGCATTTTTTGTTAATAATTTGGATACTTCTTCATAGAAATTGTGGAGGTGGCCCCTCTATAGACCATAATTGTCTCATATCAGGGAATGCTTTAAAAGAAGTTATGGATCTCCTTGTGTGTTACCCATTGGCAGTACTAAAGACGCTTTCGACTGCCATGGGAAGCAGGTTTTACCCTTAAGCCAGCCAGAAGCCACTCCCTAATAATTCTATTCATGAATTATACGAGTGGAATTTAGGATCAGAGCTTGGTTTTATAGTATAGAAGTTGAAATTCAGAGAATAGACGATTGATATCTAATAGAATGTGTTTAAGGGTTGTTACCGTTATTTCTTTGGAGTTAAAATATATTTTGAGAGCTGGAAACTCGGTCTTTTTTTCTGAGTAAAGTTGACTACTGGTTTCAAATTTCCAATCATAAAGTATACCACAAAATATTCGTGGAGTCTGTAGTATTACACTGTAAATATGACTCATTGATTAAGAACTGGTATTCAACATGCTTTCATGCGAAGCATCGAAAACAAAAGCAATTGAAATAGTGTGTTTAAAAATGGTCAAACTACTCAAAGTAACCCTGGTAAAAAGACGATTTATCCTTGTGGGACTCTTACTGTCTTTGGCTCCGAGTGGAAGAGATTATGAACAAACGGTGAAAGAGATGCCAACTTCAATGAAATGTTTGGGGAAAAAAGTCTTAAAAGGACATAAATATTGTGTCTGCTACGTAGAATCAATTTTACTACTCTAACTTGCATGTCAACATTGTCAACCCCTCATTTTGAAATATAATGTCAAATTTTCCCAGTGGCGTTTTCCCATGAAGCCCCAATTCCGATAAATTTATGAGAGTGCGCATGCACTCCTTGTCATTGATCTCTTTACAATTAAACAAACAAGAGTAGGTGCTTTTGAGAAGACATGATTTATCAGTACCATACACATATTATCAGCACATCCAAGGTGGAATATCACAAACATTTCAAGAATGCAGTGCCAACTTGGCCATCAAGCCCTGTGATCGGAAATAGACTGGGTTTAGTCAAGTGACTAGCCCAGAGCCACTCCCTAATATTATCTTTTAGGAATTGTACAAGTAGAATTGATTCAGAGTTCAGTTTTAATGTATAGAGTTGGATTAGAGTCAGAATTCAGTTTTAATGTGTAGAGTATAGACGATCGCTAAATGATCGAGTGTTTAGAGTTAAATATATTGGAGTTAGATATATTGTGTACAGGAAACTTGGCCTATTTTCTGAGTTTAGTTGACCTGTAGTTTCTCATTCTTAATCAAATGGTGCCGAGATGAACCGGGATGAGTGCATTCTCGAACACAATAGACATTACATAATTATATATCAAACTTGTATTTGGTTTTATCGAAAATGTATCTGAAGGAGATTCTATTTCGTCGGAGAATCGTAGAAAGTTAAGCCAATACAAAGGCAGTTTACATCAACAATTAGAGGAGCTCAAGACCTTAAATAAAGAAATAGTTTGATTGCTTAAAGAGGACGATATTGAGGAGGAAGTTTTATCTGCATTAGATTATAGAGCAGAAGTCGAAGAACGTATCCATTTGATTAATTATCATTTAGGGCCTGAAAAAGATGGAACACCTGCATTGGAGAAAAGTTTTTCTTGGAGCAAATCAGGCAACAGAAAGTTCGTTTGCCAAAACTTAACCTTCCTAGGTTTGGTGGGAATGCTAGTGAATGGGCAGCTTTTTGGGATGCCTTCGAAGCGGCAATTCACTCCACTAATTCACTTCATGGGGTGGATAAAAAGGAGCCAACTTCATGGCACTGCCTTAGATACAATTTTGGGACTGTCACTCATGAATCAGAACTATGAGGGGGCAGTCGAGTTATTGCAGGAGCGATTGGGGAATAAGTAAGTCATTATTTTCTCATTATGGAAAGCTTCGTAAATTTTAAAGCGGTACGGACTTTGCAAGATGCTGCTAGTTTGAGAAGGCTTTTAGACAAAATTGAGGTCATCGTAAGTAGTTTAAAAGGAATTGGTGTTAATACGGACATTTATGGCACATTTATCACTCCTTTATTGAGGATACAAAAGTGATTATCAGCCGAAATTTGGACGGGAGTAGTTGGGAGCTGGATACCGTATAAGTCAGGGAAAAATGCGTATCATTGCCTGGCCACACATCGAACAGTGGTCCAAGTGGTGTTGTAACTCAAAGAACAAAACGGAAAGTCCTTCTTACAGCTCTACAGCAGCATTGATGACTAATGATTCTAATACAGCTACGAGAAGCATTTTTTGCCAAGGAACTCATGCAAGTACGAGTTGTGTAGTCATCACATATCCGGAGGAAAAACGCAAAATTCTAAGAGCAAAAGCTAGGTGCTTTATTTGCCTGAAGGGAGGACACGTAGGGTGGAACTGCCGCACGAAATGCTCCTGTAGCAAGTGTGGGCAGCGCCACCACATCAGTTTATGCGAAAACAGACATGAAAGCGATTAGAACAGAGCTTCCATCTCGAATGTAGAGCCAAGTAGCGAGGAGAATGAAAACACTAGTACTGCCGTCAATTCGGCAAGCTCGAATTGTTACAATTTATTTGAAAACAGTTATAGTGCAGCAAAAGAATTTTCTCTTTGGCAGACAGCCAAGGTAAAAGTTTATCAATCTACGAAACCGACCGAGTCGGTTAATATTCGTATTTTATTCGACTCTGGCGCACAGAGATCTTATGTTAGTGAGAGGTTGCGGAGCAAGCTGCAATTACCCATCGAACGAAGGTAAAATTTATTTGTTAAAACATTTGGCTTGAAAGAAAATTGTTCGGTTTCAAAGTTAGGTTTTCTTTGTAATGATGGTAGCTTTGTATTCATAAATGCGTATATTATACCTGTCATATGCTCGTCTATTCAATATCAACCCATAGAATTTGCCCGTAGATATCTTCACATTAGGGATCTGTCTTTAGCAGACTATTCTAGTGGAGACAAAGGTCTATCGGTTGACGTTTTAATTGGAGCTGACTATTATTGGTCGTTTATGCTGGGACATGTGGTACGGGGGAGGAAGTACCCACAGCCATGCTCAGCAAATTTGGATATGTTTTGAGCGGACCCGTAGTCAAACCAGTTCCTTAGGGCAGTTAGCAATACTGCGTTGAATGTTACTCATTGTTTTGAGACAATGATAAAAATAATTATGTAGGGATACTGAAGACCAAGATGCCAATTTGGTAAACGAAGTTAAGAACTTTTGGGACTACGAGTCTTTAGGCATTAGGGCGGACGAACCCCTGGTGCGCGAAAAATTCCTACAGGATTTAAAATTCATTCAAGGTAGGTATCAGATTCCGCTTCCTTTGAAACAAGACAGGCAAATATTAGCGGACAATTATTTAGTAGCCAGCACTGATCTATAAAAAAGACTTTTTTAGAGATCAGTGGTAGCCAGGCGTAGGCTCCATTGTCTATTGAATAGATTACAAAAAGAGCCAAATATCCTAAGGGAATACCATCAGGTTATTACAAGTCAATAAACCATTTTGGAAATTCTATGCAAATTACGGCGCGCGTTGTACTCTGGGATTGGCTGGGGGATGATCGCTTTCAGTTTAACTTGAAAACAGTCATCGGCGAAGGGCTACCATATGAAATTTCTTTAATTTAAACTATTAGCGTTAGCTTTATAAAGGGAGACAAGGACTTCTGTACAATTATGGATGTAGCAACGACAGATAGAAACCTGAATAGTAATAATTTAACTCATCAAGGACCACGCACTGCTTTTGAGGCTTGCTATGACAGTGCCTTGCAGCCAACGAGCCGCTTCCACATTTTGTTTTCTTACTTGCTGAGTTTGTCGCTTGATGAAAACACCGTTCAATATTTTAACAAGTCATATGATTGTCTTAAATAAAGAACAAGCTTTCCATTGGTTACAAGAAACAATAAAGTTTCCTCTGGGCCTTTGACAAATTGCACGTAAATTTTTGTGTTGTGGAAAATAACAACACCAAGGCGAATACTTTGATCGATACCTTACCACCGCCACTCTTACAAATGCACCGTAAATATTTTCTGCTGGGGATGCTGGTTCCAATAACGCAAAAGATTGTTGGATTACCTCAGTAAATGTAGCGAAGAAATGGATATCAATGTTTAATGTATTCAAGCCACTCTAAACATTGTTCCCGAGAGTTGCACACAAAGTACGATGTAAGGGAAGAACAGCGATTCTTTCGGGAATACTCGACTCATTATGGAATAAACAGTGAATCATACAAATATTATATTGTATTTCTTTAAGTTTAAATCAAAAAAGTTTATATTGGAGGGACCTTTTGTTTGGACTTCAGGAACTCTGTGACTTTTCAAAGAACGTCGCTGCTGTGCCCGTGTTGATGTTGGTGATGGCTTTGCCCGACATGATAAAAAACTATCCAGAAATCTTAGATGAACGTAAACATTGTCTTAGCTTTTTCTACGAACCCTTTATGAGAGTGCTTTTATATTTACAGAAACTTTATGTAATTAAAGGATTTATAGCGTTTTTTCGTTATTCCCTTTTCGATTCATTTTGTGAGGGCCAAGTCGTGATACTTCGACCTTTACTTTGTATGTTGTAAGATTCTTCTTGACAATAGACTTGTTTATACATTTGGCCCACAAAGACTTTCGTAGCTGTGAAGATGCCCTCTTTCATATTTCATGTCTTCATGTATCTGTAGGTGGCTATGCATGTAACTTTTCCTGAATTATTTACAGCATTGATATGAACCCCGTAACAACTGTTCACGACTTACTCTGTTTTCATAATTCCGGTTCCCATGCCAATCCCACAATGCATTGCATATCAGAAATCCTTGAATTTCCAAATTGTTCAATTGCAAAGCAGCATAATAGAAGTTTCGGATGATTCATCAAAGGCTAGTATCGGCAAAGTTTATTTTTATGCCTTCCAGAGAAATTATTAGGGAAACGAGTTCCAACAGTAGACTACGCATAGTATGTGATGCTAGCAGTAAGGACAAATGGGAAATCAGACTTAATGATGCTCGTTGCAGAGGTCCATCATTGACACCTTTAATTTTTAATGTGTTGCTTCATTTTCGGTTGGAAGACATCGTTTTAATATCCGGCCGGCATTTTTGAATATAAGCATACTATGAGAGCATCAAGACTTCTTGAATATTTTGTGGGTGGATGTTCCCTTGAATTCAGCCTATCATTGTACCCTATAAATTATTGTTTCAGCAGGTTTGCCGTGAGAAGCTTAACTGGGATGAAAATATTGCCCGATTTAATCAGCAATATGTGGTTTAAACTCGTATCTGACTTTCAATCTGCACCCCAACTTGAAGTTGAAAGAAGAATATTAAGCAGTGAGAGGGGTATGAGATCGGTTCAGCTTCATGGACTTGGAGATGCCAGCAAACATAGCTATGGTGAATGTGTATACCTAAGAGTAGAATATGAGGGAGGAGAGATTGAATGTCATCTAGTTGCTAGTAAAAGCAGAACTGCGCCATTAAAGGGAGAAACCATACCCCATTTAGAGTTAATATCTGCTCTACTTGTGTCACAGCTAATCAATTCCATAAGAGAGACTTATATTGATATTACGGATATACGCATCTATTGTTGGCTTGACTCTCAGCTCTGAGTTGGATTTTGGGCCAGCATAAAGAATCCAAGTAATTTATGCAGAACAGAGAAACTAAAACGATAGCAATTAAATTTTCTGAACAGTCCACTTCCTTGGGCCAAGACAATGGCGATTAATAAGAAGCTAGGCGCGTAAAACTTGCCGGTTGTATATGCCCTCTTAATACATGAATAAGTGATATCCACGTCGCGGTCCTTTGATGACAATTACGCCAGTGCAAGGGCCTGTTGTTGTAGTAGTTGTTAGTAAATGCGAAGTAACCAAGGACCAAGAAAACGAAAGAAAGTAGCGAACGGAACACTATTATTATATTAGAATATTAGACGTAAACAGGAACAGCTCATCAAGTTATCAAGTCAAGTCATCAATACTATTTCCAAAGAGCTTCCATTATCATAAATTGCCGATGTAACCTTCCCACTTTCATAAAGTTCCATTGTTACCCAGCAGCAACGCTTTAAAGATGTTTATGGACATCCGTAGGCCTATCATTGTCACGTCCACTTTTTCTTGTTTTCGTGATCACATGTCACAAACGTGTCATGATCTTCCGCCCATTCGGACGACTCATATTGGTATTGTGTACTAATGAAGAAGATTGCGCACTAACTTAAAACATCTGAAGGTGACAAGGCTTTCATATCGAAGAGCTTAGAAAACAACAAAAAAATAAACATCGGAGTCTCTTCCTTGCATTTTTACCTTACTTATTTTGGCGATTGATTTCAGGCGCTCTTCTGTTCTTGTAATTGGGAAAAGAAAATCAGGCAGCAATTAGCTTCCATTTGCTGCTGTGGTCGCTTTTTCAGAGAGTAAGTAGTACACAATAAACTGTCGCCAAATGGTTGTCAATGCACATCGTCTTAACAGTTTGATAATATGTTTACGAAATAACCGTTTTCGTATGATTTTATTCAGCGTGGCCCATGAGTCCAAGTCCTTTTCCGATCTCAATATTATTACTTACAGTGCTTACGAAGATCGATCTCGGAGCCTCCCTCAGCAAGAACGTCGACTGAGTGACTGCATCACAGTTTAAATAAGCAACGCCCGGATATTTAAAGGTTAATGTCCGTGCTTATTGTTATACGATATTTTTAGTTGGTTTAAGTTTCCTGTTGACTATTTTTCTCCTCGTCTAAATTATTTAAGAGGCATGAATATGGAGCTTTGTAGGCCTACGTGTCATATTCTAGGCTAAACTTGGCCGTTTTGTCATATTCGCCATTTCTGCCTGTTGTTCCGCCGTTTTTCAATGTATGAATAAATGTCTACAACGTCTCAATATTTCAGCCTATGTAAATATACAGCCTGTATTTATGTCACCTTCTTTCAATGAGACAGCTACCACAACACGGGGGCAAATACTTCTGAGTGTTACCTTAGATCTTCTGCCTGATGCTAATGCCAGGTATTGAATAACCAGTGAACATGAGCGACATCGATCATGTATTGTCTAGCGGCATACAACAACGTTGCGATAATGATGAAACGGAATGCGTACGCTTCACAATTCTCATGTTGATGAGATAAGCTAACACATGTCAACAAAGGTAGCGCCTATGAAGGGGGGAAGTTGCGGAAAAAAACAAAGACATGTAAAAGCGCAAAGATCAAACTTTATATCTCGCTGAAAAAAATGAGGTCGCACATTCGCTGCATATGCCCTTTAAGCACCACGAGCACGTGACCAGTTTCGTATACGTACCCCAGCATGAACATAAACAAGATCACATACAATCTCAAACGCACATAATAATACACACAACAAAACAACCCTCTCCCAAATGTTTATCTTTATTAAATTGGAAGAAACTTCAGTGTCATAGGAGAAGCAAAACCAAATAAAACCACTGGTTTTAATAATCTCTGTCGACTATGAATGATCCGTTTCTTTTACAGCCGTGACTGCTATCTGGCAGATCATTTTTACTTCTTGCATCAATACAACGAGGGTTGTAATTCAAATATTCATTTACTTGTGTACAAAATCATACTGCTAATACACACATCATCTCTTAAATACAGTCTACGTACACACTCCAACGATAGCAAAAGAATAAGAAACGGTAAAAAAGCTACGGAAAGACTGCAGCTAAATTTCGTCACTTTTATGTATATCAAAGAATTTATAACATTCATTTTACTTCCATGAAATTACAGAAAAGGTAAATTGTTAATATGAAATGCTGATCTAAGATTTGCTATGGCCGCTATTTGCTCCGTAGTTTAACCTATGCGGAAAATGGATATACATCATCATAGAGGGAACCACATTTTAAGTGTGCGATAGCTTCTGAAAGTCATGGAATTACTCGCCCAATAGTACTCAACGTATGACTACCTTCAGAGTGTCGTCGGAATTTACCCATGCAATGTTACGACGTTCCTAAATTAGGGCCCTGTTTGCAAAGTGTCCACCCAAAAACTAATGGACGTAGGAAGCCAAAACACAATGAACTCTTATCCATACCACTAAATAACCCAACTAAATCACCTGGATATCTTAAAGTCGAAATCAATTGACACGCAGATTAACTTCCGTAAGGGATTTATACAAAAGTTCACTTTTATAAAATAATTTTAGGATCACACATTTCTTTTGTTTGCTATAAATCCGAACTACGTTCCTCAGTAACTCTGAAATCTAATTACGGGAATATTGCCTTCTCTTTCCACGATAAAAGGCAAGAAATAGTCCGCTTTGGCTACACTAATAATTTCCTAAAATGGCTTGAGGTAACACTATGCGCATTTTTCAAGAAAGAAGGAGTTGGTAATGTGCTTTTCAAGTTTACTCAGTACAGGGTTCTATTATAGAAGAAGTCTACTACCATAAGACCATAAGTGGAATAGTGTTTATGATTACTACCATAATCGTACTAAAGGGAAGACCGTATTCAAGAAAATTCAGGAAATGACTTTCACTGTTAAGGGATAGCTTAATACTCGTGTCGTTATAGAAAGGGTAGCACATATTGGGGTCACTTGGCAAAATGACACGTTCGCTGCGACTCTAACGCCTCAGAGTTGCCAATGCAGCCATTGCTGCAACCATCCATGTCCGTAAAAAATATTATACGGTTGAGAATTTGTATATGTGAGTTTTCTTGGCAGCGTAAAATTTGCCACACAAGTCTTGCACATACAATTATGCCCAAGAAGGTGTGCGTCTGTTAAGAGGTCTGGTATGCAGGCTTTAAAATGATTGGTTTCGTAAGAACATATTGATGCTTCAACTCGCACTGAAGCTTAAAATTCCTCACTTAACAGGGAGGAGATCGATTCCTGTAGCGGCACCTCATTATCTATCTTAAATTTTGGTACCGATCTTTCTCCCGGGCCGTCCATCTTACTGCCAAGATGAACTAAAGAAGTCAAGATGACGAAAGATATTCATAGATAAGCAAATCTATGGTAAAATATGCTACTCTACAACGTATAAATACTCCATGTACGAACAAAATAATCTTCCCCATAACATGTGAAATGACCCCCACAACTTTCAGTTACTACATTTACCACAGTGTAAAGACGACGTACGAATATAGATCATGTAAAAGCGTATTCCCCAATATTTGGAAACCAAAAAGGCAAAGGGTGAAGAAAGCCTCAAGTAGGGCAACTAGAGTCAATATTCTTCAAATTCTTCACCGTGCTCGTGCCAGAAGTCCCACGTGCGCCTTGAATGTTCGCAATATCGTGATAACACTACGAAAGACAAGAAAGGATAACTGTTACACAAAACCAGTTATAACAATGAGAACAGTGACAACACAAGATTATGATATTGTAGCTTTGGTATAATAAAACAAAAAGCCAAAGGTGTTTCATAACAATTAAGAAAAAAATCACTCAAAGTCTTGTAGGACCGACCGATACCCAACAAGCCATTTGCCAGTGATTTTTTAACGTTTTGCAACAGATAATGGGTAACTGGTTAAGTCTCAGGTTTCTCTTCGTAAGTCACGATCTACTACACACGTTACACTCATTTGGAGACTGTCAAGCACAATAAAGAGGAACAAACCAATCACTTCCATTCACTCTTCGTATCCTAATAATGACAATTAAAGGCAGTCAACCTATACAAAAAAGACAAGTGAGTACATCCCGTGTAGAGACCATACATATACTTATGTTTGCACTTTTAAGACCTTTGCTGTTTCTGTCGGTTTCAGACGAGTTCTTTTAGGATGTAGCCAAGAGATAAGGATTCCGAGGATATGTTTTACAACTTGACAATAAGGACATTAAATAAAGGGGGTGACACTGGAATACATCTGACAAAGTAAGAAGATAGTATGTTATAAACGAGATCCGCAAGATCCAGGAGCTTATATGATGTCACAAACTAACGACACTCATCAAGAATAAATAAACAATTGAAACGCTTCCATAAGTTTTTAGCGTTTTCTCAAAGAACCAAAAAGACTTGTTCAACAATAAAATCTGAAGTTAATTACTGAGACTATATTATTATTGCTGACTGTCACAGTTTTCTAAACATCACAAGACATGTACAAAACCTAGTCATAGCTAAAATAAAGGACATTTCAACGTGTAAATCTAATTTACCAATCGAATTCTAGCACGTGCAAATTACTTTAACCATCTAATCATCCAACACTAAACATCGAGGAAAATAGTTCGCAAGATGATACACCATTTCAGCCTCGAACACCATACTCCCTTAATACCAAAAGCCGTGGGGACGCTAAAATAACTTACACTACTAACTACAATACCTTAATCCATTTCCAATTTATCTGTGCTGTTTTCGCGGACTGATCGAAGGGGCAAGGCAAATTCGTGAAGTCTGTTCGGCTTATTCATGAGTGCCTTCCAAGCCTCTAACTCCTTCCCTTCAGCATCATCCCAACCACTATTCCTCTCTCCGAGATTGAGACGAACGCAGCCTAAAAAATCATCTTTACTACCTCGATCCCAATCCCAGACCTAAATACCAAACAAAAGGAAATAACTCTTTAAAATAGTATGTGCAATGTCGCAATTAAGTTAATGCTTAAGTAGTATCATATATTTGCGTAGAAATTGCCTGAAATACAATAAATTAATCACTGGCATCATATGAATATAGCTTTTGGGTGCCTATACAATCAGATCGATTGTCATTCAGCTATTAGCGCCTTTAAACACAAGAACCCCCGACGAGTACCAACACCTGGTATTTCATCTCTACCTCCCAACCAGCGGTTAAGGGCACCTAAAATTGTTACTCATCATAAGCTCAGTATGGGAAGAGACGCCATTCCAGCATCCACACCATAGAATTGGTTGACTTTTTTAGTAAGCTTTCAAGACGGTACAAATTGATTTGGAACCTGAGAAGTCAAGTTCATTACAGCATTTCAAATGGTTAATACCGGTTGAGAAAACTAAGACTGGCGACCTAACGTCGGTGTGACAAGGATTTAAGAGTTGAAGCGAGAGAGGGGCCAATCAAGTTCGAGACTAACCTGTGGACCAACCTGGGCGATCGAAGTAAAAAAGTGGTTACACGACCAGAGAAGATAACAGTGGGTTAGAAATGGAAAGATTGTGGATTCGTAAACACGTGAAAACGGTATACAGTGTCAGGTAGTCCTTTGACCTATCCACAGACCCAACATTATAAAAGCTAAAACCACGTTTCTGAGTAAGAAATTACCATCTTGGCCCTCAGAATCATTTTCGGAATAATCATTGGGGTAGATGATATGGCTTAAGCCATCCTTATACACTAAGCACTCCAAACGCGACCCAGGTGTCCTTTAGTTTCCAATAACGTCCCTGGCAACCAACACGTACAATAAAGTGTAGCCTTCCCTAACGGTCACCTCTATAGAACGGCTACCTGTCCACAGCAGTCATAATGAAACAGACGTTACAATTTATTCAGTAATTTACCTTTATAGAACGGCCAACTCCCTAGCGCAGTCAGCAGCAACTTCCAAACAGACCTGGTTAATTCGCAGCGTGCTCTCTACCAACTGAGCTAGGTGACCTCCGATGTTAACATAGTCTATTTCTCCAGTCGCCACATCAGCTCCCAATCATCTACCGGTGGTTACATATTTTCTATTTCTCTAGTATTCTTTTCAAATCAGACATTTCAAATCCTCTCTTACCGATATACTTTCTACTTTCAATGGGCTTTAGACAGTATGACGGGCCAGATGACAGTCCTTACTTGGCCAAGTCACATGACGCAGAGAGGCTCGTCTCCAACTGCTTTGAGCTGGATGTCGATGTCCACCCGTGGATGATTGGGAGCTAATGTGGCGACTGGAGAAAATAGACAACCAGATGTTAACATCGCAGGTCACCTAGCTCAGTTGGTAGAGCGCACGCCGCGAAAGCGTGGGTCACGGGTTCAATCCCTGGTGGTCACATATTTTCTATTTCTCTAGTGTTCTTTTCAAATCTGATATTTCAAATCCTCCTCTCGATATACTTAATACATTCCTCTGTGTATAACGGTCAGTTATTTAATTCAATTTACCAGAGACGATTGAATAATTAAAAACTCACCGCAAGTAGGTTCAACAACAAAAAATAATTGAATAAGTTCTTGTTTTCTCACAAATATCTACCGGGAACGCAATGTCACATTACATCCCCTGATGTGCAGTGGGATCTTCCCTGAGGGACCTCTCGAGACGTTGAAGATAAATCTCTTCCAAACCTAACCTAACATTTATATAACGGCAATCCCTCTATAGCGCGCCCAAATTGGTCAGTCCTTTGGGTGACCATTATAGGCTAGTTACACTATCGTACATTCGAGGTTGCCCGAGGTGTTTTATCTTGTCTACGAATTTATGATCAAAATCATCGATGAGCTCAATAACTCTGGGAAATGCAGCGTTCGATATAATGATCACTACAGTCAGATTGGTGACATACTATTGAAGAGCTCCACTCAAGCACATCTTACAAAACAATACTTAAGTTAAGTGACTTACGGTTATCTCTAAGCCAAGCTCAGCTAAATCTTCCAAATCTATGTCATATTCCGTTCTGTAATCCCAAACTGGATTCAAGGTATGTCTTAATGTTTGCGTCTTCCGTTTTGTTCTCCCTTTGATAGGCAACAATTGGCTGTAACATAAAGAAAAAGGCATTTCGATGTACAGTCTACGAAGATGCTCTCTTGTACACTACTGTTGTTAACACCAGAACGACTTGCGTAGCCGAATCTCAACAATGCGGAAAGCTTTATGCAGCAAGCGTCATTATTTCAGTCAATATACCTTCACATCACACTGATCACATCAAGATTGTAGGCCATGTACGTTAATGTCCACATACAGTGAGTGGGTAACATACTAACACGTTCTATAATAATATGCCTCAGAAGCGACTTTCATAACTAACCATCCTCTCGGTTTTCCTGGCATTTCTGCGACGCAATGCAAGTTCATTATCTGTCTCATAATCTGAATATTCTCCTCTTATTAGATTAGTTTTGCCTTTGATGGGCGGGGTTTTTTCTATCAGGGATGATGGAATAAAGCGATACATCCTTAGAAGTTAACTAAATTGGTAACATGATGCCAGGTCATGTTAACCACGCAGTTGTCACAAAATGGAGGGTACTTTTTAGTCGAAATTCAGTAGTAGGCAATACTTTTTCATGTACATCCGTGTTATTCTAATCCCAGGGTAGCAAAATAACACAGCGGCGAGATGTCTTTGAAGCTTATGCACTGCTGATTATTGATAGTGTTAAATTAACTAGATCACACCAAGTAATAGGTGTCTTAATAATCAGATGGTGGCATCAGTGCCTTTGTCAGTGTTGAAAGCCTGTGGCAATCGATGCAGAGGCACTTGTCTTCCTTGCTACACACAGTTGTGAAATTTGTTGAGTTGCAATAACTTTACTGTTGCAATCTTTCAATAAAATGAGGCGGAAACCATAAAATGTGGCATCGCCATCTATTTATTAACAATCTTTACTAGAACCAACAATGATGTAAAATATTATTGCATTAATGGATTTACATATGCAATTCTAAGTACGTCTAAAATTTTATTAAGTTTAAAAGGTATTTTCAATAGAAAATTCATTTGCAAAACCAATATGCTGCTTAAAGGACAATTATTAACGTGTAGGTTGCGTTGTTGCCATCGATGAAAGCCGGATCACGATCACTCTTATTGATTAATATTTTTTTGCAAAATCAACGACAGGAACAGTCAAGAATTGACGGATATTTGAAAACATGTAAAGTTTATAAGCCGTATGATAAATTCTACATGGAGAGGCTGGCCAATGCAATTACGCAAATTTTAAAAAAGGTACATTGGTATATTATCAAAGGCGTGACTATGTAGTAATGTACATATATAACAACGCATTCGTCCATAAAAGGGCAAGACCAAATAGTAAAGTGCTTAACATAAATCTTAGTGTACTCGTGGCAAATCGAAGAATGCGGCTCATAGCACACAACTTAGCCACTCCTGACATGATTACTTTTGAATGGATATCGCTTGATGCGCTTAATGGGTAGAATGACGGATAATAACCAAGAAAGTCTGGACCAACGCTTCAAAATTCGCTTATGATAGGTCGGGTTTGGGTGTGTTGTGGCCTTATACTGGACGTTAGACGAAGGGAGAAAAGTAACGTCACAATTGTCAAACTGAGCCCACGACGAACCCAAGTTTAGTTAAGTAGATGGACCCTTTTGGGGAATACTGAAGAGTAATGGATAGAATTGCATGCGGAATAGTTGCAGATGAGCTCTATTTTACATCTGTGAATTAGTACGTATAACGATTAAGTGCTTCCTATATTAACCCAAGGGTTACACATATCTTACCATTGTCTTAACGAAATCTTCATGAAAATTATACTTTAGTCGATAGGAGAAGGGCTTCCGTTCTTATAAGGGGCATATAAACACAGTTATGTCTTCGCTTTCGTTAGATAACGCCCTATCTTCTTGTAGACCGATGTTTGTATCTTTATAATCATATCCATGTTGGTTTATATTTTATTTAAGTCATTGTTTAGGGTTTCATCACTACATCAATCCTCCATGCTCAGATAATACAAGTACTTTTTTGGCGATGGCGTATGTTTATAAGCGCTGCTACTGTTTTCTGAAGTACTCAACTAGTTCTAGGTAGTCGTTATTTCATTTCATAACTCATAACAGGCAAGGCCAGTGACAAGTACTATAAGTAGTTTCAGAGCTATGTTTAATATTTCATTGTGACCGTAACAGCTGCGCGGCTATTAAATTCAAGACAGAGAATAGGCCAACATCAGATCACTTCCAATTTGAACAGTTAACCAGGTCAAGACTATATGAAAATTGTCTAAGAGACACTTGCGTTTTATTTAAAAGTTTCTTTGAGTTGTTCCATAAGGAGTTCGTATTACCTTTTAGTACATGCACATAATTATACAGTTTTAGCTTAAGAAAAACGTGTATTCTAACATTGTATTGTAGTTCTTATAGCCCACTGGCGCCCTTAGACTGCGATTTCCATCCAAATCTTCAATTGATCCTATTTCAATCGAAAATAAAACGTACTTAAGGACAGTAACTTTGTGCGAATGCATGAATAAAACATTTCTGCTCAATTTAAGGATTTTTGGTTGTAGAAAGTTTGGATTTGTGTTATCTATTCTGTTTTGCTTGTCCACCCACTGTCAGATACGTTGTTCGTTATGTACGTGCATAAACAAGTAACAAGGGCCTGATACTATTGACAACGTATCGATCAATTCAAATACAAATCTCCACTTTTTTTCTAATACCCAACAAAATATAATAGTCTTGCCTTGATTCTTGGTTCCATTCGAAATAAATGATAGAACGAAGCTTCTTACTTTATTTTCTCTACTTTACGTTACGTTACGCGTATGTTTTTTCATACCACCATCGGATTTCCAATACTCTTCTTCTTTGCTTCTGCATTTTCTTTTTGGTCCGCTTTGGAAAGCTGTCGGACAGGATGAACTGGTAGATGTCCAACGCTTCTTTAAAGCTGCCATTATATTGTCATACCAACTTGTGAACCTTGTTTGTTGGCTTTTCGAGATCCTATCCTGATTTAACTGACGAATATTTGGTGACGTTCCACTCTGTTTAAGTTGAAGTGAATATTTCAAAACATCTTTTGTAGCTGGACCTCGTGTAAGCATTTGGAAGAATAAAACGTACCAGTTAGGCTTAAGGCTTCGGTTATAATGGCTGTAATGCCTATTATTCGGTTATAATGCAATGACTATAATATTTTTTGCCCCGTCTTGTTAGATATATCGCAAGAAGGATTTAGGCAGTGTTGCATTGTATAATTTCTGTCAACCGACTTAGTATTGCTTCTAGGAAAGTCCATTTAAAAGTCATACGTAGAGAAGTACCCTTTCAGTACTCCATAGTGTTACATCTCCTACTGCTCCACTTGCCCAGGAGTGGTCTCTAGATATCGTGTCATTAATTGAGATAGACGAAACTGAACGAAATGCGGAAAACATTTTGTACTGAAAGGCCTGTACATATGACACCCCAAGCACGAATCGTAAAAGTGTTATTGGACAAGGAGCCAAGATTTATTTAGTCTCTGCTTTCGAAAGATCCAGTGGAAATTAGGAGTACCTGGTCGTTGCTGTTTTTGGAACCAGTTAGCATCCGCTGACGCTATGTGAATTATCGAAAGAGGCCCTGTGAAAGGTATATTGTTTAGCAAAGGGTTTTTCAAATTCTACATGGGTGGATTCCAAAGCAGCTAAGTGAAACGAAAGCCGAATCCTGCCTACGACACGAACATGATCAACTTTATATATTTTTGAACAGCCTAGGTTGTCTCGAAACTGCTGTCCCGTGGTAGAGTGGCGTTAATTGATGGTGTTTTAGGTTCTTTAATCCCGGATGGCGACTGTGTCATTGTACAAAGTGATATTTGCAAATGAAAAATGTAACAGGCTGCTTAATTTTCCCTGCTAATCTCGGAATTGTGTGATGAACCTGGCCAGTCTCTATACAGGTATTCTGCCAGTACAAAGCCAGTCACCACAATGTACATTGAATGTTGCAGTCAATAAATACCACGTAAACCCCTATTTGGTGAAGCTAGTAGAGTGCTGTTACTATTTACGTAGACTCTGCTTGTAATGTGCTTGTAACTTAAATATCAGATCGCATTCTATAAATATTTTAGCCTGTTTACCAAGGTATTTAACCCAATTTTATATCATTTTCAGATGCATAATGAAATAATCAAATACTGCTTGCCATGCCACATTATATTCCGTTAATCTTGGCCCATCTTGAACAAATTTAACTTGCGTTATTTGGGTTATCTTTAGTTATTGAAGGGCAATTGGCCTTGGGCTTTGTAAACTGCCGCATTTGATCTTGCATGCGATTTGGTCATATGACATAGTTGCCTTTTTGTGGCTGACGGATGTCAACCCTACATAGTCGAGGGAATCATTCTTCCCCTCCGTTTAATTGAATCATGTTCCATCCGAAAACAATTATATTGAAAACGTGGCTTATCTCTAAAGAAATGCGTATCGGAAAGCGAAGATCACCATGGTCGAAAAGTGAATGTGAAAACAGATAGTGATGTTTTTAAAATCATGATCAATTGTTAGGGTTCCAAGTATGCTACGAGTATAACTTTCTTGTTGTTGTTGTTTTTGTTCTTTTTGTTGTTCTTGTTCTTCTTTTCCTTCTCCTTTTCCTTCTCCTTTTCCTTCTCCTTTTCCTTCTTCTTCTCTCCCTTTTTCTTGTCCTTTTTGTCGTTCTTCTCTTCCTTCTTGTTGTCCTTTTCTTCTTCTTTTCCTCCGAATTTTAGTCTATGTAAAATGGTTCTATACCGTCATAGCTCTTGAAAATTGCCGTGGACTTCTTTCGATAGAGAACCTCGTACTAGTTTTTTATGAGGTTTCATTGTCACATTCGGAGGAAACCGTCTCCTACGTTCAAGCCATGTTTATTTGATATTTGTAAATTGTTGTGACCAACGTCTGTTATTAAAACGAAGCGAGTGAAGTGATCTGCGCGAGTCCAAGAGATGAGCAAAGCAGCTTAGCGCAAATTTGCTCTTACTGTCGACACCAAAATAGTTGAAGTGAGAAAGACAGTAAGAACAGACCATACCAAAATAGTAGTCGGTTTATATAGTATTTTTAGGCATCGTTTTATTTTAGCCGATTACATCACCTCCTAATCAAATGCATTACTATTTTTGTTTTATTATTGTTGGGACTTTTTCGTGGCATGATACTGTAAATAAAGGGCTTCGGTCTCGTGTTTAAAGTATGATCATGTGCCTGCGTCAAATTTTGTTGTTTTTTTACGTGGATGAAAACACTCACAAGAAGATAATAGTCACATCGGATCTCTTAACCACAACTCATTTCGCTAAGTGGGAAGAACAGGTTCAACAAGGCAGGATTAAATAAAAACTTCTATATCAAAATACAATGTGTAAAATTGTAAGTTTAGTAATACCATTTGTCAAGACTTAGGTCCATTACTTAAGACATGAACAAGGACGCGTGACTGCATAAATAGTTAGATATGATGCCATTGCGACTTTACTAGGAAATTCTGGAGATGAAAGTCTACCAAGCGTAAGGTGAGGAATCTTTTCAGAATTTATCAATCCATCTGAAAGAAGGAAATTGTACAAGACCCTAGTGAAAGACCTTCATTCTCAATATGTATCGAGGAAACGCTTTTGCCGGGGGAGATATTTGGCCGTTAGTCGAATAGCATCGAGCAAGGAAAAATATTTAAGAAATACCCTGATTTACCAACATTCTCGCTCAGTGTCAGGTGGATGATCTCAGCAATGAACCGATTAGCAAAAATATCTTTTAGGGCTATTGGAAATTGGCGTTTTGTTGAATAACGTTTCTGTAGAGCATTAATAGTAGCACTTGACTTAATACTTTGGTATCCTTCGTGAAATTATCTAGGGTGTAGCTGATTAAGTATGTATAGCTCACATCTTAAAATTGGTGTACTTCTATTATACATGTTCAATGGGCGAATTTAAAGTTTTGTGAATAGCAAGTATGTTTTCAATAGTGTCATTTTACGGCGCGCAAAGTACTACGTTTCATTCCTGTTCAAAACTGGAAAGTGGTGTAAGAAGGACATGACCGTGTATTCTCTTGCTTTCTTTGCTACGGAGAGGAAAGCTGCTGTTTAAATGCTGTACAGTGTACAATTTCGTCGGTGTATTTACTATGATTGACTGAAACGTCGTTTGTTGTATAAGTACTTAACAGTGGCTCAATTTAGTATCTCACGTTAATCAAATTGAAGAAATTTTGTGTCTAATACATCTAAAAACGGAATCTTTAATTTGATGCTGATTGGGTGTGGGATTGCCTTAAGTTTTAATTGTCTACAACCAGAAAAGATATTAACACGGAACAAAGTTTTCATTTCATTCTCCTTTTCAAGACCTCGTTAAAATGGTAGCCACAATTATTTTCTGAAATTGAAAGTAGAGTAAAGTAACTGGAGTATGCTTACGTTAACGTACGCACGCGTCAACATTTCCTGCATCCAAAGATATTGCACAAATTAATGTATGCATGGATTCATCGTTTTGCCATTCAAGCAATTCATTATCGCCATATTTCATTTGAGGAAGTCTGAAATATTATCTCTAGCTAAGTCCAATATTTAAACTGATTTAGCTCTCTTGCTATTATGTCGAAATATTAACATGGGACGTTTGTGGTCATAGCATTGTTCGTAACAAGTACTTTCAAATGGTTGGTGATGTTCCGTTGGTGATATGACTGTTGTCGCTGCGATACAGGAAGGAGCTTTACAGTTATAGTATTGACCATGCGTTTCTTAGACATGGTCTAAAAGCTCAGGTTCTTAGTGTTGAAAACAAGCTTGCAATCTTACAAGATTAATCGATAATATTTGGTATGGATTAGGAGTAGTTTGTTAAACAGCGTAAAGACGTCATATCACAGTGCGTTAGGAACTGTAGTGTAGCAGGTGCTAATATCAGATTCTTAAACACTTTGGCGTGTTTAACGAAAAGGGATGAGGTCTTCTAGTTTGTTTAGTGCGTGAAGTATAGGGACACAATGTGCACGAAGTCCTCTAATCATGCCAAAATGTTCCGAAGATCTTCTGTTAATGTGAAAACACTTCAGTACGTATCAAAGTCTTGTTTAACTTCTACGAACCGTATTTGTGTTAATTCTTTCAACTTGTGTGGCCATTTTGGAGTTTTTAAATTAACCGATTCTTGTTTCGCAGAATATAAAGAAGCAAAGAGCTACTGGAAAAACACGTGACAACACACGCTTTCCAGTCACTGTTCGCATAACAGAGAGCGATAAAGATTTCCACGAGGCTTACTTACGCCACACATCACCAAGTCAAATTCAATTCAGCAAATTCTTGTACAAAGGGATACTTTGGGTCTTCTCCAACATAAGTGGTCTTGTCAGTGTTCATCCGGACGGAGAAGTACATAGTTGTAACAACAACTTCTCACTTATGTTACTTGGATTTCCAGAGAGGGAACTGGTTGGAAAGGTAAGACATGATAACATATTTTCATTTGTGTTAGTACATTTGTAAATCAGTACTTATTATATTATTTTTTTACCGTAGTCTGCATGCGACTAGAGAATGCGTCTTCACCTCTTTCTGTATAATCCTGCCGTAACGTTGGTGCTGAAGGTCATTACTCAGCTCCTAGATCAGCTTCACAGATGCTTGTTTTGATTTATGAACACGCACTTGCTAAGATTGGACTATAAGCATTTCTGCGACTTTTTAGGGATTGATGTGATAAAATGCTGTCAGTTTTGATAATGATATAAATTTTGTCAACGTTTTTGGAGGTTCTGCTTATAGTATTTTAATTATACTGTTAGTATTATGATTTTTGTGTTCCTACTCGTCCTTTATGGAGTATGAACACCAGTTGTAGTAAATAGTCAAGTTGCGTTCCTATACGTACAGGAAAGCTAAGACTCAGCATTCACGATTCTGTGATAAATGCACAAATTTTATTCCCCCACAATTTGGGCTTCTATTATTCTTTTCAGTGTAAAACGCGTGTCACTTTTTCTTAAACATATCATATCAAAGGTCTGAATGAGAAAGCAGGTTCCATAAGACTGTCCGGCATAATAATACGATAGCATGTTTTTTCACTCGCTCATTTTTAGTATTTGTAACACAATTTGGGTAGGAAATGCTTAAAGGTAATTCCGCGTTCCTTTTATTGTTAGTTATTTTTGTGTTACGGAGATATTCTCTTTTTACGACAAACTGAACATAATGTAGAAAACTTTGAATCGCATAGTTCGTTGGCTGTGACATTTCACGCTCGGCCCGTTTGATGAATAATGCGATAGCTTCACCAGTTTGCCATTAGATAATTGTAAGCACTTAATCTTTTAATTGTTTGTATCATAATATTCTCTTAATACCTTTATCCGCGCGATTTGTTAATGACACTAATTGCCGAAATACTCAGCAAATATTCAAAAGATCCATACTGTGGCGGTGCGCAGGGTGATAACTTTATTTATAACTTTTTCTGAGTATGGAAATGTGTTCCAATTAGAAGAGGAAGAA
>JAAAKM020006971.1:37900559-37924217 GCA_010016025.2 Alatinidae sp. Z8VKAUB7J3
TGGCGGTGCGCAGGGTGATAACTTTATTTATAACTTTTTCTGAGTATGGAAATGTGTTCCAATTAGAAGAGGAAGAAAACCCTTAGATTTCCTCATGTCACTTGTTGCAATTATTTTCACGATAATCATTTTTTTCCATTCTTAAATTTTGTTTGTTTGTTTACTTGTGTGTGTTTTGTAGAGTTTTTCCCCTTCTAATATTCAATAGTTCTATGTATCGAACCTTGCTTTCTTATGAACCAGAGTAGGAGAAAAACAGCAGGGAATGTTATTGTATTGTTTAAGTAAAGTAAAGCCAACTGAATTTATAGGGTGGCCCTTTCGTGCTAGGCACATTCAAGGCGCATTGCAACTGACATTTATGCCGCACCTCAAGCCTGCTGTCAACGGTGTTTTTCTTATCCACTCCCTTGGAAGTGTAGACACATAGCAGCAACATACGGCGCTTATTTATTTTTTGGCATCATAGCCACGTCCCAATTTCACATCTTGGTACTATGAGAATTAGTACTATGGTACCATGAGAATTAAGAATACCAATAAAGGCATTGAGTTAATAAAAATGTATAAAAAATGAAAAGAATGGATGATGATGATGATCATGATGATCGTGATCATGATGTTTGGAAGGAGGAGGAGACTTATAATAGCAGGGGATTCCATGATGATCCCATGTCATCATTTGTGTTTCCTTAAGGACTGTTGTAGATTGAAATGGCTGTTATTTGCAGTTGAAGTGGGTTTGTTAAGTGCACTTAGTGGTAGTCGGACCACTTTTAAGTTTGAAATTTATTTCCTCTGGAAAGCGTTTTTCGATGTCAGCACTTTAATACTGAATAATGAGCGTGTTTGTGGTAATGGCAAAAGCATTTTTATGTGGATGACAATGATACGGATGATGATGATGTTGATAATGATAGAGATGATGTTTTTTATATTGATTAGGTCTTTGCGCGTCACTGATGATACGTCTAGGACGCATATGAATTTTACACAATCAAAGAAATCAATTTCCATGCCTCGTATATATATTTCGGACACTCATTATCGAACGGTCTCAGTTTTTACTTTGCCATGGTACGTTTATGTTAACCACCCGTGGTACGTTTATGTTAACCACCCGTGGTACATGTTGCAGTTTCAATCAGAACTCACGGTAAATTAGTAAAGAATAAGATGGAAAGTACAGGACATTAAGATAATCACGAGTTTTGTAAAACTTCAAATCTACGGAGTTTTAAAGGTAGATGTGTTCATAGTTCATCGCCATGCTATTTATATTTGTAAATGGCTAAAGGTTCTTACAACTGGCTCTAAAACCATCGTTTTCACAATTTGGACAAATTAACATGTTCCCCAACATCACCTAGACCGAGCGTTTCTAAGACGTCACAGTTAGCAACTTAGCAAGCTGCGCCCGAAACTTCAGGGAACGCTTCGCGGCAGTAGAACAATTTGTGTCATATGGAAGTACAGTTTCACTGAACAAAAAGGTCTTTGCGTATTGTTTGAAAAGCGTAAAGACACGTCTACTGTGTGAAACGCCTGTCTTGTTAAGATGTAAGCTACTCATAACGAACGTTGTAAACATCGCTAACGTTGTGTAATAATTCCTTTTCCAAACCGAGGTATTACGTAACGTCCGCTTTTAAGAAGTACGCACTCATAGAGTAAGAGTCTTTCTCAGTCGTTCTTCACAGTGTTTGAACGTCAGTATTTATTAAGGAATACTGCTTTGACTTTGCAAAATTTAGGTAGATTAATCTTAAATATAATTATTTGTTTGAGGATTGGGTACAAGGGTGGTTCGTTCTGCAAATTTGTAACATGTGCGTTCGTGTTGCTCTCATGACCTTTATTTTTTAGGATCTTCTCGTTTCCTATAAATTCATCGTAATAGCTTTCTAATTTCATTCCTCTGCTTGGGGTCACCTTCTACTCCATTGTTGGTCAACAACTATTTAGAGGTAAGTTCAAACTAAACCTAATTGAAGTTTTATCAAATTTCAAAATGAAGGTAGAGAAAGAGTTTGGTGCAGTCATCGAGTTGTATCGTTTCGCAGTTTTGTTTGCAACTATTTGGAGTAGGCCCTCTTGAAATGTAGAGTAGCCTCATACAAATCATTCTTGTACCTTGCAACAATTAAATATAATAGAAAGATGTTACTTTGTTTGGAAGAATAATTTTTATCGTGCCTTTATGAGTAGGGGAACAAACTATAGTGAGCAGAACTTAACAGCAAACTGTTGTTTTGGGGGCCATGTTGAAAACACGACCATTATTTGAGAGAAGCAAGCAAATCAGTAAGCGCAAGTAAATTATTTCTTGCACGGGCTACTACAGATGGTAATTTTGACACATAATTTTTTATTACTTTTAATTATGGTTACAAATTTGTATATATAGTGTAATTTGGGAGGGATTTATTGAGGCATGATTCACAATACGTTTGCAAGCACCAAAATTTATAGAAGTAACGTACATGAACTCAGACCATATTATTATTGACTGCTGAAGAAGAAGAATTTCCATTGAGTTTGCTTCTCATCACAAAAAAAAAACATTTAAACTTGTACCATATATATATTATATATTTTTTATAATCATAATAAATTATTGTAATCCTAATATAGTTTTATAGACTTATTGTAGTGTGTACTGAGGACATAGTTATAGTGTTGCAAAACATTCTCACATTCGAGAAAGCCGATCATAATGATTGGCATTGTATACAAGTACAAAAAGAATTAGAATAATTATAAGCCGTAATTTTCATTTGTATACTCATTTTTTTACGATATATTCTTAAGTAATAATACTGGAGTAATAGTACTGGATGTATTCAAATGCCTGCATGGATAGGGTATAAATGATCTCGATGAAGCAAAAATTATGATGAGCAACATTCTGACAGCCTGCCAATCTTTTCAGCATCGTAGGTGTTATAAACGTATAATAGCCGTACTTAAATTCACATTATCCATAAATTATATAGTAAAATAGCACTGATGCAAATTACGAGGAGATAAAAGGAAGGTTTTTAATAAGCAACAAGGGCATGTGTAACGGTACTGGCATAATCACTTCGTAACTAAGGTAAGTGTTGAATTCTTGTTTCAAAACTCACCTTAAAGTAGCTTGGTGGACCTGCACCTTCTAGCTAAAACTTCATATATTATATGCCCTGGGAGGATTTAAACAAACGCACGAAAGCATAGTAAAAGTAGTCTTAAATTGACTTATAAGTTATAATGTAAAACTTATTGGGATATAAGAACAATAAAATATTTTGCTAGGTTAATAATTGAAACTAAGACTAGTTGAGCAACACCGTATTACAATCTGCCTGTGAAAAGATATTAAGATCTAAGGGAAATTCAGTATTGAAACACTTTTTCTTCACTGACATAAAAGATCTAGTTTAACATTTCTTTTTGGGCACTATATTTATTATAATTGGCAAATATCACTAGTCTATCAATACAGTCAGAGCACCAGACATGCAAGTTGTATATAAGTACTGCTGTGTCCTAGATCGTGTTTTATTGGGTTGCAAGTATAGCTTAACTGCAGTGTACGTGTATTAGGGCTTCGTAGTTAGTATGCACTGAGACAAAAGACTGTCTTAGAAGTAGGGGAAGAGTTTTACAGAGGCATTGAAGTACCTGATAGATCGTCACAGATTTTTATCCAGTGTAACGTCTTGGCAGTTTGCCCCTCCCCCTCCTCCTTTAAGTCGCGTGATTTACAGTCATATAACTTGTTAACTGTATCCAGTTTTCTGTTTGAAACACTGTTCCGGAATGTAAAGGTAAGATATATTAACATGAATTAATTTTCTATATCTATAGTCCTTTGCTTAGATTGAGTGTGTGTTAAGGTTTTGGTCTTCAGTTCATCAATAATGGGTAAACTTAGCTTCTGTACCAACGTTGCCCTCCTCTTGATTAAGTTTTTTCCTACAAGCTATTGGAATGGCATTCTTATCCTGATATAACTTTTGAATCCTGAGTCACCTTCTTGTGTAACATTGATTAAGAACTAGAGTCTGACAACTGTCTGACTCATATGTTTCTGTGTCTAACCACTGGGCCCATTTGTTATAAGGCTACTCTCACTTCTACTGAACAATCTGTTGGAGACCACTAAGTTTGTTATTGCTCAAAGGTCAATCAATCTCTCCTTTTATCTCTACTCTCAAACCAAGGGCTCTGTGCACAATGTTATACCCTTCAGACATCTTGTCAACATGGCCATTAAAATCACCATCTACTATGACTAGTTCATTGCCTCCAAACGTAGATGAAACTGCTATCAACTGATCATAAAACGTATTGTAGAACCTTCTCCACTGAGTCTACATCGAGGAGCATAAATTGCCAAAAACGTCACAATCCTATTACCAACCAGAAACGTATCCACACTAATACAATCATTAATATATTTCATTCATTCATTAGTCGTTTTGTCTTAAGGCATTGGCTGCCATGACTACCCAACCCTTTCTATCCTTGGCCAGATGTAGAAGGCCCACTGGCTTTATTCCATTATTCAACCGATCACATCTGTTTGACAGGAAAGTAGTTCTCTGTCTTCCCCTTGCTCTTTTCCCCTCTATTCTCCCAGTTAGCTCCAACTCTTCCCACTCTTCTTGCCTGATAATAATACAATAATTAATAATTAATAAAATTGATCTTAATTGCTTTGCCCACCCACTTCTCTGCTGTAAAGATGCCTACTCCTTCATATCTATCATTATTACGAACCTGGAGAAGCTTATGTCTTCTTCTTATACCTTCAACAAAACTTACTGAACTTTCTTTTGCCATTAGTTCCTAAACACAATATTTATCGACAGACTTAACGCCAACCTTTCACAGATAGGACGGGGTGATTTAGGAAAGTGACAACACCAACTGCATGAAGCATTTACCGAAGCACTTCCTTATTGCCTTATAGTTAAACTAAGGTAAAGCAGAGGACGCCTCCCTTTCTCTTAAATCATGAAGAGACCCCTCATCTTAAGCTACGTGTCAATCTTTAGCTTTTTGTAGCATAGCAGATGTAATAGAAGGAATTGTAAATTACCTTTATGGTTCAATGGAAAGGGCTTGTCAATAAGGAAACCTTTATTCCTTCTTTATCAAAATGATATTCTTAATTCAACCACCAATTACCGTCTCTCAACCTTAAAGTGTTACATCTCCATCATCTTCTTGTTCCCGTTATACTCGTTCTTAAACCTGTATTGTGTTTTTCAAGTAAAGCACACTCACTTTAATAGTCTGCTCTTTATACTATAATCAATGAAATACTCCGTATCTTAGATGACCCATATATCACTACTTTCAGTTTAAATTAAAGCCCACAGATTTCAGTGAGAGCAATATTAAAGTAGGAAATAACACCGTCATACTCTACTCAAGCCAAACTGTCCTCTTTTCATTACACATTTACATTTATTTGGACCCCCCCCGGTTATTAAGTTTGGACCGTGATGATGACCTCCCCGTTTATTCAGACTCCCTCGTTTATTCGGCACTTCAGAGTATTTTATAAACGTTGTTGCCGACTAGCTCTACTTTTGCTTTAGAGTATTTAAAGATTTATTGAGATGTTTAGTAAGTAGAATTTTAAGGAGTATCCTTAGTGCTTATTAAAATTAGTAGTAGTACTTACAGGTTGTAGTTAATAGCAAAATTTGAATTCGAATAAGGAATTTAAATACCAAAGAAATGACATGATTTTAGCAAACTTTGCATTACAATGGTAGAAATTTTCTGATAAGAGCTGTCTCTCTTTTTCCTATTTCATAGGTGCACTTCACTTTGTTTGCGTTAACAAGACGTCTGAAGTTTTGCTTACCCCCTTGCAAGTTTGTTCAAAATTTCGTACCGATGTTTGTGGCACTGGTGCAGCCTGCATGGACAAGTGGAGTGGGCCAAACAACGGCATAACAAACTTCGATAATTTCGGTACTTCACTTTTAACAGTGTTTCAAATCATTACTCTTGAAGACTGGACTCCCCTTCTTTATATGGTAAGTAGGGTGACCATGATATTATGCATTTTCTAGTTGCACTTTCTAGTTTATTGATGATATCTGTTGGACTCACCTTTGGTAGGTAAAAGGCATCAGAAAGCAATTTTAAGAAAGTTCCAGAATGGTACAGTTTCTCTGAGACCTGGAGATGTCGTAACATTGTGTCACTTCAGTAGAAAATTCATTATCAAACGTCGCAGTACAAGAAAATGCATTATATAGGAAAGTTTTTAATCTATTTATAACGTTCCCTGCTACACAAATAACAAATTCCTAACGACAACATCAGCTCCTTTTACATCATACTTCCATCATTAATATGCTTACGTAAATATGGCCGTCCGTTAACTAGTCTTTCCTTACCCTTCTCATTATCCTTTAGGCAGAATGACTTCCACTTAAACGTTTTCTTTTCAAATTTTGCCCCGAATCAGTGTTTAAGAATTTCATTCAATGGAACCATTTCCGTGGTTGAACCTTCCATTATTTCTGCTTTCAAAGTTTCTAGCTCTTTGTCTACGATGAATCGATGCAGTCTTTGAAACAGCTCCTCTTAGAAACCAGTAACATTTAAAGAAGCAGTACTTGTAAAATAAATTGCCCATCCCTGCAAGGGAGAATATCTTAGATGTGGGTGCAGAATAACTCTCACAGGTACTACGACTGAGAGCTAGAGTATGTACTTTTGATGGAAATACATTGTTAGCCTATGATTTTGAGGAATCAGACGTATTCTAAAGCATAAGTGTTTAAGAACTTGTTCGGCACATATAATTTAGAAAAAGTTATAAATTGTCATGACCAGACTCTCTCCTCCTCATAGGGGTTGTGTGCGATAGTGTATTAGCCAAATCCAATAGACCCCACCCTCAGTTTCTTGTTGTGTTTGAAGCCATTCCACTGCATGATGACACCCGACATTCCTAATCAGCAAGTTATTTCAAATATTGCAATGTGAACGACACAACAAAAATCACGATCCTTCTAAGCTGATAGTAGCAAATGCACTATCATTTCATTGAATAAAATAAAATTTCATTCAATGGAACCATTTCCGTGGTTGAACCTTCCATTATTTCTGCTTTCAAAGTTTCTAGCTCTTTGTCTACGATGAATCGATGCAGTCTTTGAAACAGCTCCTCTTAGAAACCAGTAACATTTAAAGAAGCAGTACTTGTAAAATAAATTGCCCATCCCTGCAAGGGAGAATATCTTAGATGTGGGTGCAGAATAACTCTCACAGGTACTACGACTGAGAGCTAGAGTATGTACTTTTGATGGAAATACATTGTTAGCCTATGATTTTGAGGAATCAGACGTATTCTAAAGCATAAGTGTTTAAGAACTTGTTCGGCACATATAATTTAGAAAAAGTTATAAATTGTCATGACCAGACTCTCTCCTCCTCATAGGGGTTGTGTGCGATAGTGTATTAGCCAAATCCAATAGACCCCACCCTCAGTTTCTTGTTGTGTTTGAAGCCATTCCACTGCATGATGACACCCGACATTCCTAATCAGCAAGTTATTTCAAATATTGCAATGTGAACGACACAACAAAAATCACGATCCTTCTAAGCTGATAGTAGCAAATGCACAAAACTCTCGAGTCAATAGGGTAGTCTACTCAAGAGTCCTGGCCTAGAAGGAGTCTTATAGTAGTTAAAGGTGCCAAAACATTTATAGACTGATCAATGACATTTCTAGTTCAAGCTCTAAAGAACACATCGCTATTCCAGCCTGGGTCCCTTTTGGCTTTCAAAGGCCATGCAAAGGTAACATTTGAACTATAGAATTTAGAACTTTACATCAACATCTTGAATGTTTTATTTTCCTTTGCAACAAGTTCTCTTAATTTTCTTAAGAAACATCTACATCCGTTTGACAGGGAAGACTTTCGTAATTAGACTACCTGTACTCTAGGCAAGTGAGCAGAATTGGCCTCATGGTTGCTATAAAAATGGGTAAATATACTTCTCTCATAGGTTGAGTTTTAAATATACGTTCTCATCTGTGTTGCTATAAGCTGTTGTATAACAAACACACTACTACTACAAAACTACACACAGTATCGTTTCACACATTCATCTTTTTTAATGATTACTCGCAGGTAAATGACGCAGTTGGTCCCTATTATCCGTGGATATACTTTGTATCCTTGGTAATCTTGGGATCATACTTTGCAATGGATCTTTTGCTTGGGGTTCTCAGTAACGAGTACCTGAAAAGGAAAGAGTTTAACAAGAAAAGGAGTTTTCGTAAGAAGGGTCTAGGGTTTATAGCAGTCTGGCACAAGAGAATTAAAGGTACATGTACACGCGTCCTTTCATAACTATTCATGTATAGCAGCTTTGACACATTGGCATCTCTTTTAACTTGTAAAAACCCTTTTAGTTCTTAAGGCTTTCCAAGAAGCCGCTCAAATAGTGACACATGCGCTTCAGATCTTTTGTAGTTTATTATTACGGTGGAACTCGGGGGTATCAAGGCTTCAATACGTAACAGTAAATGATGTAGTAGATAGGTCATAGGTCATAAACTTCTGAACAAGTAGGTTGGCTTAAGCTTGAAGTTAGGAAGGCAGTAGGGCACACAGATCGACTAACCGGCGTGGAAAACCTAACAGTAAAGTAGACAAAAACCTGAAGCTGAAGCAATGACTCTTAACATGTTGTTTAAATCCTGACTCACTTCAAATGCGATCGACTATGATTGATCTGCAGGCATGTTAGTTATTATGAGGAGTGTAGGAACCGTGTATTTAGGCTGTAGGAAATACATGGACCACGATGTATAGAGCATTTTTAATGGGTAAATTATAAGTTTTGCGTTATTTTTAGAACATTCAGCATTATGATATTTTGGTGTCAGTTGTCTGATACTCTGCCGATAATAACGTTCCATGCTAGAATTAAGGGCGCGTACCAATTTACACATGAAGATGCAGTAGCGTACCAGGAGGGGTATGACATCATCCCCTCCATTACGATCACAAAGTTAAGCTTTTGTTCCGAATATGAAAAATATGTATTTTTTGGATGGTAGGATATGGTAATTCTTAGAAAAATAGCCTCAACATGTGTTATCAGCAGAAAGTATGTACTATAGTTGGGGACTATCCCCCTCCCCACACAATCCGCAAAGTCTCAGGCCATTCCTTGTTTAGACGCCATTCAAAAGTTCCTACGTACACCTAAGGATGGAGATTTGATTGTTTCTGATTAATTAGATCAGTCCCTTTCACTTTTTTGATTTCTTGGTTTTCATTGACACCAAACACAAATACTTTAATAACAACTTTAGATTTTTGATACTATACGGGTTACGGGTTACGGAGTTTATTTTGTTGACTAAATTTCATAGGTCCCTTTATTGCACAATCTTTCATTCCCTTTTCGTAAATTTAAAAGGTTGTTTCTGTAATTTTATTTTATTTTCCTTATTTAAATATAATTTATATTATATTGTCATTATATTCTAATTTTCATTAGCTCGAAAGATAACCAAGGAAGTATATATAAACGACTGATAATTCCACAGTGATATTTCTCAGGATTTTATCCAAGCAAAACCTATCACTTAGTATAACTTGGTTGTTTTTGCTCAAACGTTATGTTTAAACATTCTACTGATTAATGATCATTTTCAACATTAGTTGAAAGTGAGGAGATTGATATTTGGTTTATTCCTTTAGTTTATGGTGCAGTTTCAAAAATTTGTTTCAAGAATGGGTTTTGTACTTTTCATTGCATGTTGTTACTGTTTTACTTTTCATAGTTATAAGCCATGCAGATGATGATTCCAGCTCAAACCGTAGATTACGAGTCGCTTGTTGGTATTTTGTTGGCAATTATTGCCACTTTATGTAAAGTTGTGTATATGTTTTAGGCACATTCATTAATAATGAATATTCCTTGAAAAACAGATACACTCAAAATCGGAAAGCACCATTCCTCTACAGACGAAGATCCTTGCAAGACAACAGTTTTACACGTGGATGATACTGCCGCCACTGAGAGTATGCCTATGGCTACAAAGCGTCTGTTAGAACGAGTCATCAAGTCAAAACACTTCAACTGGAGCACGCACATTTTGGCTGTAATCAACATAAGTGTTTTAGCATCAAAAACAGTAAATCAGTCACGGATGGTGACCAAAATTCTTGGATATACAACTCAAGTTTTAGTTTTACTATTTTTCTTAGAGATTTTGGCAAAACTAGTTGTGTATGGCTTCAAATCATTTTTCAGTAGTAACTTTCGCCGATTTGACTTCCTGGTCGTCATCTCCAGTGTTATTGAAGAAATCCTAGTAGAACTAAGCCTGGTCAGACCTATGGGACTCAGTAGTCTGCGGTTAATAAGTGTACTATGTATTTTCAAAGGCACCAACTTCTGGACTTCCTTCACCATGTTAATGACATCATTTACCAAATGTTTGAGAGCCATCTTCAGCTTGTTGATAGTCTTGTTCATTGTAATTTTGGTTCAAGCACTGCTAGGCAATCAAATATTTGGCCCACTGGAAGGAGATAGCGATAATATTGTAACCTTCCGACATCTACCTGGATCATTTATATCGGTTTTTGTGATATTAACAAGTGACGCATGGACAGAAACATTGGGTGATATACAAGAGGCATTTGGAAATCACTATGATTACAACAAAATGTTGGGAAAATATGTTATTGTTTTCACTTGCCTTTGTGTTAGCAAATCTCTAGTGATAATATATAATCTTTAATAGAATGAGTAAGCGAAAAGTATAATTTCCTAATAAGCTTTGTTGTATGTTCTATCAAAAGGCTTGATGTTATGTATAGGTCATGGGGGCTTTCAAGTTTAAAGTTTGCCACTTTGTTTTCAGAGCTAGCGGCTGCTGTTAGTGACCTGTTGACAATAATTCTGGAAAAGAGCTTGATGCTAAAAAAAAATTATCAAAGAATCAGATGAATGGCAAAGTCAATCTTTCTGTCTAGCAGAGTGAATATATATATCCACGAACCTATTCCTTCCTTCCATAACTACACTTCTTCATTATTATGATGAAAGAGAACAAATGTATTACAACTTCATTGTATTTTTATGTGGGAGTCAATCACTCAGTAAGTGCTCAGAAGAGGAGGTTTTGGCTAAAAGGATATGTTTACATCCAAGAAAAAATTTTTACACTTTTTTCAAATCTTTTAAACAGAATATGCACAGACACACAGACACACACAGACAGACAGACAGACAGACACACACACACACACACAGACACACACACACACACACACACACACACACACACACACACACCAGAAGAAATGAGCCTCAGAACTTCAGTTTTACACTTTTCAAGTTGGCTTTGTTGCCTTTGTCTTATAACAGAATTCCAGGAAAAGTTTCTGAAATAGAGGGAGTTTATATACAGAAAGTACATATGTTAGTGAAAGGTCATTATAATGGGAGGTGTGCATGCAAAAGGGGAGAGAGGATCTATATTTTAATGTATACTTACTATGTAGATGACCCCTGCCTGCATTCACTGTCTATTTCCACCGTCTGGTGTACTTTTGGGTGCCTAATAGAGGGGGGGTTGAATAAATGGGGAGATTGGAAAATCCAAAAAACTTAATAAACAGGGGGGTTGGAGTAGACAGGGGCATTGCAAAATGACCTAAAATGTAATAGACTGGGGACAAAACGTGTAAAAATTTAAGTCAGGAATCAATGTTTTGAATCAACTGCAACTTCGTAAAGGTAGGGTAATACAACACAAACAATGGTCTGTTGTTCAAAGTTATGGTAGTTTCCTACATGCCTTTCAAGATTGTAGAAATTTTCCCCTCCTCCTCTGCTCAATGACAGTGTTATTGCTAGCATCTTTAATGTGCGTCTTCACACTTGTTTGAGCCTCGTAAAAGGCTGCCTTCATCTTTTTAATGTGCAGTTGTCATATTTTAATAAAGACATTTTCTACTTGTCTGCCAAAGTACCTCCTCAAAAAATTGTCATGGATAGGAGATTACTAAAAATTAATAGGCCGTGGGGTGGTGGAATATGAATGCCTGGGGTGGAAAAGTTTTGAAACATTAATTAGCGGGGAAGGGGGCACCAAAGAGTATGTGCTGTAGATCTTGGTTGAGTTTAATCATAATGCAGTACAGTACTATTTATATACTTTTAATTTGTATTTGTAGGAAACCATGAAGCCTCCAATCATCTGTGGGAGTTACCATTTGGTGGTTGGGTAGCACCCAATATATATTACCTTGGCATTGCAGGAGTGGTCAAGTATGGTGGATTAAGGATTGCAGGAATGTCAGGGATTTACAAGGAGCACGACTATCACAAAGGACATCATGAGTATCCTCCATTTGATGAGAATACAAAACGGAGTATATATCATGTAAGAAAGTACGATGTGTTTAAGCTGAAACTGTTAACTAATCCAGTAGATATTTTTATCAGCCATGACTGGCCAAGAGGTATTTACAACTACGGAAATGTTGGTCACCTTTTAAGTATAAAAAAGTATTTTAAGGAAGAAATAGATGCAAATACTCTTGGAAACCCAGCTCACGAGGAACTTATTCACAGACTACAACCCTCATACTGGTTTTCAGGGCATCTTCATGTCAAATTTTCAGCAATCGTCACACATTCAAAAGATGATGGATCTAACAGCTATACAAAGTTTCTGGCTCTTGATAAGTGCCTTCCCCGGCGAGACTTTCTCCAAGTCATTGATGTTGAAACAAGTGAATCGCCATTCAAATTCACATACGATGACGAGTGGCTTGGCATTCTTAAGCTAACGCGTGAGATATGGAGTTTTACTGGACGGTCGCCATGGTTACCAGAGGATATGAAAGATGCTGGAAAGTTCAGACCTAACGGCGATGATATTGTTGCCATAAAAGAGAAGTTTGGTGAAGAGTTGGAAATACCGGAAAATTTTAAAATAACAGCTCCGGTCAGTGGTTCTGGAAGAAACAAGCCGACTGTGATCTTTCATCATCCGCAAACAGAGGAATTTTGTGAGAAACTTGGCATAGGTAACCCTTGCAGCGAGTATGGACGTATTCATGGAAAGTTGAGTAACATTAAGGGGTACATTGCGAAGTTTAAAGTGAAAAACCCGGACAGTAGTACTGACGCCACGTCAACAGATGATAGTGAAACTTGTAGTGACAATGATTTCATGGAATTGAAAAATCCTCTTAAAAACCCGGATGAAATTTCACTTGAGAGTGGTTCAGAGGAAGATAACGACGAGAGCTCTGATAAGGATGATAATGAGGGGGTGAAGGATGCTACTTTACACATTAAAAGGGCTGTATCTGACGATGAAGAGTCAGCAACAGACAAATCTAACAAGGAAACTACCGTAAGCCGGCCATTTAAGATGGTAAGACGAAATGCAGCAATTTATACATCCACGGAAGATGAAAGCGACGATATTTAATAGTTAAACTATTGTTTAACAATAGGATTGTATTTAGAGTGTAGATTATGGGATAAAATTCTACTGCTTGGATAGCATTCATATTTGTAGGTATTTTCAACATCAAGGGGTATTTTACTGGAATAAATTCCCTTTAAAGGTCTTTAATGTACGTGGATAAAAAGAAGTTGTATCTTTCAACCTCATCTGCTTAACGGAAAATAGGAAGCAAAAAATGTGTTGGAAAGAAGTCTTGTTATTTTTTTGTTGTTTGCAATGCTGTAGTTAGTCCATCTTAAGGGCTAATGCGGTCTTAGCTACTACATTTTCCTTTGCAATGCGATCGAGTCAGCCACGTTTAGTCGCCGATTTCAGTGTGCACCGCGGCAGTTTGTGAGAGAGCTTTAAAAACTCGGTTCAAACGTTTGGGTGCACTGTTGTTAACAACCGTTGCTTACTGTAATTGAAGCTCTCTTGATTCTCATTTTGCCATGTTTCCGTGGTAGCAATTTCCGCACATACACGGGGTTTTTTATAAGCAGCTCCATTTTCAGGTCAGGCCTCGAGTCGCTTAGCAATTTTCCAAAATAAGGCCTGGAGTTGCTTAAGTAGTTGCTTAGGTATCACTACCTATGAAATACTAAATGATAGTTTGATCTTTGATCTCTTTGCTTGACTCACTATCAACAGTGTGATATTTATTATATATCAACAGTTTGTAATCAATTCTTAATGAAAAACGACTCTTAATTTGTTTTTCAGGCGTTTTAAAATTGTCCCTAATGAATTTGAGGCATCAAGTTGCTTAGCTTGTTGCTTAGATTTTGGACTAAATCGAGGCCTCACACCTAAGCAACTGAGTTGCTTATATAAAAAAAACGTGTGCACGTTAAACTAAAGATGCTGACATTTTCTCCTTTCAGACACCTCCCCCGCCTTCTCATCAAAAAGTACAATAAGTCCTGGAGACTACTAAAGCGATGACGTCAAAACAACATTTATGAAGGAATCAAAAACTACATCAAGTTTTGACTCTGTCCGTATAGAAACAGCGTTTAAAAGTCAGCTGCGAACAACGGCTCTTTGAATTTGCTAAAGGCCTTCTGGACCAACTTTCATTTTTGCTTAGTTGGTAATTATGTATTGGATTCGACTAACAAAGCTTCCATTATTCAAAGTTTGAAAGTTCGTATCACGACGAATGCTCAAGATATCGTTCTCGAACTTGGGCAGGCTAGCTATATCGAAGAGAAAACGCGACGAATACATGTTTGTTCTATAAGCATATGATTTTTCGGAGACAGGCTCCAGTGGGCTTAAGTAAGGCTCCATTTCAGGCTCAATGTATGCTTATAATGTGCTTATATTCGGTCTAATTCAAATCCCAAAAAATTCAATCCAAACACTGTTCAACAATAACGTAAGGCTTCTATGGTAGGAATGGTAGCTATAGACTCTCCAAATTTCGAACCATGTGTAGGACTCTCCTCACTCCCCACTCTCAACATCACCCGCCAAACTCTCCTCATTCATTTTCACTCTCCTCATTCCTCCACACTCTCCACTCTCAGTATTGAAAGCATTGCACGTGAATTTAAATCATAGGTCCGTCATTTTGGCACAATCACGAGAACGTCAATACTCAGAAAACAGGCTGGGCAATATGCTTATTTTTTCAGCAATCTGAGCCTGTTTATACTAGTTATATATGTTTTTCTAATGTTCACTAATTGTGATGTCACGCTTAGTTGCTCCGTTCGTTTAAGACCTTGAAGCATTCGAACCATGACATCTGTCATCGTGTCGACGTCATAACTGTATTTTCTGTTAATTTTTTACGCTTGATGGTAACGCGATCTTAGGTGTTCAAATACAGCAATTTAATAGTGAAGCGTTGGAATTAAATGCCCACTCAAATGAGGATCTATGGCTCCTCTTGAGCGGTTTCTTTGTTTTAAATTTAGGCATGAGACTCCGCAATCTTGTTGCGAACGCGAAATAGGAAAATAAAGGCCTAGAAAATGGTACGTAATTTGAGAGACATTTCCGCTATGTATTTTATCTCTTCGATGCCATCTTGCATCATCTACAGAGAAAATTTTTGCTAAGAAAGTCATCCAAGAAGATGGAAATCACACAGTAATAAAAAATGGTTCTAATGAGAATAATTTACGGAACAAACATAACAAAATTACAACAAAGGTGCGAGGTACGATGGTGACAAGTAGGTGTTTGTAAGCAATAGAACAGAGATGCCCGATATTTGAAAATTTAATGTCGGGATAAAATTAGAAATGAGTAGACTTTCGGGAATTGAGAGTCCCGATAAGACGATCGTTGGGACAAGGTGTCAAAATCATCCAAAGAAACACCATGTCGAGTAATTTTACAGTGCTCTGAAACAGCTGAGTACGACGGGCTACTAGAGTTTTCCCTTCTTGTTGTAATTAAGTCACCCTAAAAGTCTTATATAAGTTGTACATCTTCACGTAACCTATAAGCTCAACTGGGGGCAAACATTCAATGTTTCATCTTATTGTGACCCGGTCACTTTACGAATGGTATGATCCCCCGTTACTCTCGTGTTACCCCGCTTGACCTAGCTTTAGCTTACTCAATAATTTGGTTTTTGTATCTGTATCCGACTCACGTCATACTGCCGTTTTGATATTATAGTCAAGATTGTTATGTATATCGATTTTAGGCATCATTCTGCGTCTGTAAACTTGTTTGTGTACAGAGCAGATTCGCTCCCATTGTAGTAAGTTCCCTACGAGTGCAAGTTTACTGACGATTTTGTGACCCCTCTTGAGGTATTGTTTACAACTTGGCCTCTATTTGCACATAACTATCCTATCTTATCCAATATTGTATTTACTGTGACTTGGTACATATAATCGTGTTTTTCCAAGTTTCAGTTACAGTAGTTGAATATGCTGATCATCATCAGATACATTGCTTCGCTGTTATTGGAATAAATTCGTGCTCCCGACGCTAAGTATAGTAAACGAAGTATCGTCAATTATTTCCAGTCTGTGCCGAGCGCCCCTACCGCAAGCCACCCCTTACATTATGCAGGATTTAAATATGATTAAACACTTGGTAATGTAATCATTTCTTAATGAATAAAGCAGATGAAGAACACAAAGAACAGCTACTACTCCTAAACTTTGTCTACTTGGGAATTTTAAGATCTTTTGTTTGCGAAGAAGTAGTAGTTGGTCACTTTGGTGGTTTTAATGATTAGTTAGAATAATTTTGATATCAAGTTCATTGGTCATCAGGGGTCCTTATAGCTGCCATTTGATAGGCCAAGGCTATTTTCACACGACGCTAATCATAGGCGCAACGGATGAAAAATATTAGGGGGGGCTGTGGATTATTTTCCCGAAAAAATACTCCTTTGCCCAAAAATTATTGGGACATGAATCGACTAAAAGCATTTCAGTTCGGCAGTCATGCCGACGCTAATTCAGAGGGCTGGTAATACTTAAAATTATTTCATTTTTATTTCTTATTAAGGAACTATAAAGGAGCCCGAAAATATTTGTTGCCCGAAAAATAGAAATGTTAACAAACTGGGGGGCTGCAGCCCCCCTCAGCCTCTTTGGCCTTGCGCCCATGACGCTAATCAGCTCTAACTTAAACCAACATATCCTAACGATAAAGCAAAGCAGTCGAAAAAGCATTCACTTGATGTGTCTCGTTCGTGTGAAAAACTCTGTGATTTTAAAAAGTAAATCGGTTAAATAGCCCCGTTACCAAGACTTAATACAGAAAGTGTGACACTCTTTATACAACCTACCAGGCAGGCACATATCTCTCGTAAGTAAAAACATTTGCGCCTTGTTGTGTCATATCAGAATTTGGTGTTGTGGCACATCAGAATTGTTGTGTCATATCAGAAGTTGTTCTGACATATCAGAATTTTGGTTTTGTAGCACATCAGAATTGTTGTGTCATATCAGAAGTTGTTGTGACATATCAGAATTTGGTGTTGTGGCACATCAGACTTGTTGTGTCATATCAGAAGTTGTTCTGACATATCAGAATTTGGTGTTTCGGCACATCAGAATTGTTGTGTCATATCAGAAGTTGTTGTGACATATCAGAATTTGGTGTTGTGGCACGTCAGAATTGTTGTGTCATCTCAGAAGTTGTTGTGACATATCAGAATTTGGTGTTGTGGCACATCAGAATTGTTGTGTCATATCAGAAGTTGTTGTGACATATCAGAATTTGGTGTTGTGGCACATCAAAATTGTTGCATCATATTAGAAGTTGTTGTGACATATCAGAATTTGGCGTTGGCGACCTTCGAGAACTATCTACGATTCTCCCAGATACGTATGGAGAGCATTTTTATCGTAGGAATGTCTATTATAGCGACGATAGTATCTAAGTAGCTGATTATTTATCTACCTCTTGCTTCCCTTCCTTCTATCGTGACCGTAAATAGGCGTATTTTCGTGTCTTTCCTGATGGCATGGCCAAAGATGCGTAGTGGTATGGCGCGTTTGTCTATAACCAACTTGGTCTCATCGCCTGGTCTTACTAGAGCCTCGGAGTTTCTCACATTTACCGTCCAAGAGACCCTGGACATCTTTCTAAGAGGCCAAATTTCTTCTGCATTTGTTCTTCTTTCAGCATGTTGCTTATTATTTACTTTTCATAGGCGTAAGAGAGAGTCGGCTATTCGTAACATTTTAGCCGACATAACCGGGTGTTCATACTACTTGCCCGCCTGTCAATTGAAGACAATTTTGACGATCTCCTACGTTCTATTACCTATGTAGTGTCTTCATAAGCACGAAATGCCAGTAATGGGACAGACTATCTTTTTTTAGAATCAATGGAAAAAATATGATTGGTTTCTTTAAGTATAGCTCGGTAACATTAACAGTAGCCCCACCAGCATTTTCATTAGATGAGAATTAAGTTTTGGATAAAATACCAAAATTGAAGAAAAGTAAAAGTATCTCTTAAAATGAGATTCATATACTCAAAGGTAATTGATAGTTCAAAATTTTATCGAAAACCAAATATGAACACTTACAAGAAAGCAAATGTTTCCTTTCCGCATTTTTGTTACATATTCATTCGTAAGGAGCTCGTAAAGAAGCGGTCTACGAAGCATTTACCATAGTCAAACTTAACCTAGTATAGTAAAATATTGGGGAGGGCATGTTCCCCGTCGGCGTTGGAAGCCCTGCAAAAGTTTTCTGGTACCGTGCAACTAAAGGGGATTTCGGATTGCAAAGTTTCTGAAAGAGGGCGTTACATGAAAAAACAAGGGAGTTAGGTCTACATGGCTACAACAGAAGAGATGGACATAGAACTGAATCATAAAGGCAACTTTGGCACTAAAGCCCTGCCTAACTTGCTTCCCCGGCTTCATGACTGAAAGTCGGACGTCCAAAGTAGCTGCTTTTGATGTGAAAATCACTTTCATTTTTAAACATCGACAAAGTGTTTTCACAGGGTCAATACTGAATTTCCTTTTTGAAGACCCAGAAATTTCTGAGATTTCCTGAGATGTGATTCTTTGAACCTAAAAACTTCCCCAGAATTCTCTTTGATCAAATTCTTGTGTATTTTGAGGACATGAGACACCGAAAACCAAAGTGATGGTCTGTTTTCCTCCTTATCGCGAACACGGCTTCCTTTGAAAAGGATGTCACATATTGAAAAAGGGCAATTATTGCAAAATAGTAACAGCTTCTATTAGTATTATACAAGGAATTCAAAGGAATGGTTACGCCATTTCGTGCAATATTTTTGTTTTGTACCTCAAACAAACTATTTGATCTCCAAAATAATGAAATTTCCTTACATTTCTATAATTTTTTGTCTTTAGAATTTCCTTTGAAAGATCGAAATGTCCTTGAACTCAGAAAAATTGCATCAAATCTGCTGAGATCAGCTAAAATCAATTTACACAATGAGAACGAGGCTTGTGGGTAATGGTATCCCTCTTGCTAAACATATGATCATAGATCACATTCTTATATCAACACCAAGATTCGCATATACGAAGCCTGAGTGGTGAGCACACTCCTTTTTGGCAGTGAGTCCTGGACAATCTACGCCGGTCGGGAACGACGGCTGAACAGCTTCTGATACTTCAAATCAAATGGCAAGACAAGGTTACCAACAACGAATTGGTCAGGAGAACCAAGATGTATAACATCCAGACACTGCTGACAAAGCGCAGGCTCAGGTGGCTTGGACAGGTACACCGGACGCCAGATGGTCGTATACCGAAGGACCTTCTCTACGGTAAACTGGCCCATGGCAAGAGAAAGATGGGACGACCCTAGCTACGATACAATGATGTGTGCAAAAGCGACATGAAATCCGCAGACATCAATGTAGACAGCTGGGAACACTATGCCCCAAACCGTATGAGCTGCAAACAGACCGTAAAGAATGCAATCGAGCTGGCCGAACAGCGGAGGAAAAACTCCAACGAAGAGAGAAGGAGGAGAAGAAAGGGAAATCCTACCTAGGCACACACCATCGTCTCCCGAGACGGAAGGAGCCTACTACTGCTAAGTGTAATTTCCACTAATACGAACCAACACGAAGCATCCAATGGAAACAATTGAAGATGACGAAATAATAAAGATAATCACTGAAACATGACACAAACACATTCCTGATCACCAAAGAATGTTTTTTACTGTGAAGATACTTTTCACAGGAGATTGTAGTACGCGTATTAAACCTTGCCTATGCTAATATTAAGCACCTTCTATGAGACAAAATGTTTTTAAGTGTTCATATTTCTCTAATCGCCATTAATACGATGCTACGAATATTCTTAAAGTTAAGAAAATGCAGAGGCCTGCATGACAACATGTTTTTCATCGATGGCTCCGTTCGGCATTTGCATTCGCAATAATCCATTCTGTTTCGTTAAAGCCTTTGTCGATGACGATGACTCTTGAACATTAAGTACATTTAAAAAATCCTGATTTTTCAGCGTTTCAAATACTTTCCCATACTGTATTTCATCAATAACTGTCCGTATGAACGTTTGCTGAGCTAATCCTGGGTAAACTACCATTGTAGTTTGTGCATCAACCGTGTTCAAATAACCAGGTGGCACACTTTTAGTAATTCAGTGACACGTAATGTCACGCATGCTTGTGTTTCTTTTTCGGAGAACATTTAATCGAGTCGCGGCAACTTCACATATGCTAGAGATCATATGGAGACGTATCGAAAGAACCACTCGTGATCTCCACAGCAAAAACGTTAACATAATCATCCTAAACAAAATTCGACAGTATTCTAGAAATTAGAAACCGTAATCTCCTATAAAGTCTTGCCTGCATCACAATTTCTAAGTACATTCGATGCACACGAAAGAACAGAATGATCTGACCTTGATCATTTGCAGCTAGTTCAATTTACTCTGACACAACATGCTGTGTTCAGCCAAGTCGTTCGCGTGAACAAGAACTGCTGCATTTTGTGTGGAAATTGAAATGAGGGCTTACGCGAACAGAATCGGCGAAAAAAATCGATTCGCTCTAACAAATTCGTTTAGTAGAAATTATGCTTAGAAGAATCCATGTTATATATTTTACTAAGTTCCAATATGTTGGATAGACGAGTTCTTTGTTAGCAGCTGCTTCTTATATCATGATTGACTCGTAAGATTCAAGAAGACTTCAAATTTTTATGGGATTCCTTACTGTAAACACTTGCTTAAGTTATACTACATGTCAGATCAATAAGTTAGAACAATGGCTGAATTTGAACGGTAATCTTTATTGAAGACAAAGATCATAAATTGAACTTTCATTATAATGCCGACATTCCTTTACAATACAAAGCCGATTTAATCAAGTTGGTGGTAGGCTATATGAAGCGCAATGTTTATTCTCCGCTTGCAATCTCTTGCACATTGAAATCAAACGACTATGACCCCCCACAATTTCCCCCAACCACTCTTTGATGAAATGGTAAGTAACATTTTCCCCACGCTGCACTTCAAGGATTAAAGGAAGATCTCCCAAAGTGATCAGATTAACTTTTGTACGCATGCTTTCAGGACAGACGATTTTGTAACAGGTTTTATAATCCACTCAAATGAACACGTTTTTTATAAAGAAAAAGCCGGTTGTCTGGCAGCGTTATATTCCTGATCAGAAAGAATGTAGAACCCTGAAAACTTGGAACCATATTTCATTGCGACCGAGCCTACCAAGGAACTCAGAAGGCACGTGGTATATTGGTACAGTTTTATTTAGGAAGAATGTTAACAGTTAACAAAATGTGAAAGGTAGTAAAACGTTTTTGTCATGATATCAGTAACTCCTATTTATTTTGTTTACAGAGGTATTTCCACTGTTGGAGTTAACTATTACAATCAAGAGAACCTTCTCCTATTATTTGTATCGAGCTTACCTGCCCAGTTCTTTGTTAGTGGTACTAACATGGGGCACATTCTGGATTCCAGAAGCAGCTGTTCCAGCCAGAGTGACCGTGATCGTGACCAACTTCCTTTCCACGATCTTCATTCTTAGCAATGCAGGTTCACAAATAACAAGGGTGCCTTACAACACTGCAATGGAGTTATACCTAAGCACCAATGCATTCTTTATCATCATGGTGTTAATGGAGTATTTACTCGTGCTGAATTTGGATAGGAAAAAGATTCTAAGGGTAATTATTTTGTATTCCATTTACGTCTCTTGAGACATCAGATAAACCTCATAGGGAGCTAAGGTACTTGATCACTTTATAAATCCAATATTATGATAGGTGACTTTCTTTGAAAAAATATCATCACTTAGCATATTAAGTTTGTTGTTAAGCTACCCCAATGGCACTCAAGAGGTGGGGGGTATACTGGTTCAAGGAGCAGTAAAAGTCCATGGAGATCTAACTATTATCATATTATCATATATATTATTTAAATGTCCTATGCATCATAAATTCCTATGCATCATAAATTGTGAACCTGAAACAAATTGCAAAAGCTGCTTTATTGCTACTTTTAAAACACTTAGATTGGTCTGTTTAAGAGCCAGAGAAGCATTCTAGCAACATAATTTAAATGCGTTTCTCTCTATGATTTTAAATAATTTGTTTGTTGTACAAAACAAGAATATTGCACGATGTAACGAAAACATTAAGTACTTAAAAGCTTTTTTCGTCTGTGACTTCTCAGAGTACAATCGTCAGAATGACCGAAATGAAAGAACCAACCAGAATTTGGACTGCCTGAATGGCTTGTGTTTTTGAATCAATCAACGTCCAATACAACAAGATTAATTGAGTAGGCCTAGTGAGAAAGCAAATTTTTTTTGCCTGCATAGCAGTGGTTTTCTTGCTTTTATTCGGAGTGACTTCAGAAAGGCCAAATGAAATGCAGACGTGGCCTTTCCCATTCTCAACCAAGTGCTGCTCTGTGGTAGAGCCACATTGCTTCACGGAATTTTTGGTCTTTGAAACCCGAGATGATTATTTCTTTTAGGTGTTGATGTTTGGTGAATAAACGGTGGTACATGCAGCTTAATTCGATCAACCAACCTCAAAGTCGTGCGGCAAACATAGGCAGCCTCGCACTGGCATAAAAATTGATGAACTACAGAGCTAGAATTTGTGGGAAGCACACGATCTTTGTTGGTTGTACAAACTACGCGTGGGGCGAGAGCAGCAAAACACTTCCTTATGGCTTAAGTGAAACGTTACCATGTCACGGTAGTTTTAAGTATACAGGACATTTTTAGGTCCGAAATGGGACAGTCTCAATTTGATAGTGCTGTCAATGACGTGTTCGGGATAGCCATTTCAAAGAAAAGTTTGCTTTAGAAAACTGATTATCGATTCCAATCTGTTATTGGAGCAAATCAAGAGCGCGCGGTGAACTAAGGGTAAGCGATTTGTCTCATGCTAACTGTGGTATTTCCATCGACCTCGCCGATTTTTACAAGCATAGGAAACATTTTCAGGCTTTAAAATCGCTTAGAAACAATAAAGAGATCCTCGTCACAAAACCAGATAACAGTTCGGGGATCGTTATCCTAAACCAAATCTATTACATCCACAATATGTATAACATACTACAAGACTCCAGCAAATTTCAAAAATTGGGTAGTGTTGAAAAGAACGATAAAACAGCCAAAATTGAGCCGCGTATCCAAAAGCAATTACTTAAACTAGTTAAG
>JAAAKM020006971.1:37926269-37939773 GCA_010016025.2 Alatinidae sp. Z8VKAUB7J3
GGCTCGAAAGGGGTTATTTACTGCCTGAGGTTGAGAAACCCTGCTTTAATTAAATTGCACACCCTATTTAAATGTACTTAGTTTGCTGAATGTCATAAGACAAGTGCACAGATTCCCTAAAATACATGAGGGCTAGTATGACTTAGTATATCCAAGACAAGTGACCCAATAATGAAAGGGAATCTATAGATCAAAGACCCCCAACAAACAGTTGGCCTGATATTGAAGTCATCACAGTTGCTAACTAACAAAAGATGGCAAGACCATCCAAGGGCAACGCCCCTCAATTCAGGCAACTGAAGAGAGAAGCAAGCCAATTAGGCATGTTCAACTGCCTAGTAGAATGGCTTCTCACTAAATTGTCTCTTTGAGTTATAATAGTTGAGAATGGCTGATGGTAGGTTATTGTACAGATTTAATAGAGAGATTTGAATATCTTTAGAGTGTTGTGTTATGGAGATTCTTACTCAAAACAATAAAGGCTTATTTCCGTTGAGTTTCTTATCGACCATTGACTGAACCGGATTTATTAGACTAGTACGCTCTGTCACTTTCTTTACTTGGCCGTCTCTACAGCTGCCACTTGACGTCTATTTAGGCTTTTGTCTTATTAATTGAGACAGAGGGTACTAGGCTTATATTTCATCTTGCCAAAGATTTGACATCGTTCAAAGAGAAATAAAATAGCCCTAGCAAGATTGCCAAATGCTGATCAGTTTTTACACGAAAACAAAAGATACTGTTGTCAAAAGAGATGTCATCCAACTATTCTTAGGTCACTTTCATTCTCAGGAATATCTTGTGTTTCCACAAAGGAACTGTTGATCATTGTATTGAATAATCAGCCTGTCACTATGATAGACATGGTATTAAAAATAATTTTATTTCAATATAATGAAAACCAGCACCAAAAGCTTTTAGTTGGTATGAAAACTATCAAAGTTAAAGGGAAAGTAAACAATCTCTGATATATTTGTAGACCGTTTACTTCTACGTTCTTTAATGACATTAAATCACTATTACCTATGTCAACGCTTCCGTTACAATTTACAATTTTAAACTACTTAATGATAGAAGTACGTAGGTTGATTACACACTTAGATCTATTTGTATTTAATTATTGATTGTAAATCATATCTTATTACCTTCCATGCCATGTAACAAAACACTACCTTATTACTCTCATATAAAGCCGCGTATGTAATCAAGCCGCATTAAATTAGGCCGTGCTTTAATTGAGCCGCACTTGACAAAAATTAGCATTTTAGGGGGTTTTAATTAGGCCGCAGGAGTCAACGGACAGTTTGAGATATAATGCTTTTAAAAATATTCCTTCTACTTTCTCTTCAGCACCACTTTAAAAATCTATGCAAATGGGTCCAATGACAGTTCCTCTTCTCTCCTTGCTTTGCTTACAATAAATTAAGTCGCGTTTTAATAAGCCGCGCCATCAATTAAGCCGCGTTTTTATTAGGACGCATTTTTGAAGGTGCGACATGTTTAAGTACGCAGGTTAATTTGACGTATTAAGGTAGCCCCTGGCTACGTCATCAAACGTCTGTTACCATGCAATATTATTTACACCATATTACAATGTATCTTAATCATTATTTTGTTTTTCAACCACACTTTATTATCATATTTTCCTACAATCTCAATTACCTTGTGTTTAAACAATACCCCGAATTACGATTTTGGGCAACAATATGCTATTACTATAGTTTTGCTCAACCACTCGTATCACATTGAATTTTCAGCTACCACTTCCTTCCCTGAAGAGAGGGAGGGAGAGAGGTTACCAACAATATGTACATGTGTTTACGTGGGCCAAAGGGTGCCTTACAGAAGGGAGTGTCTTTGCAGTAACGAATAGTGGCTACTTACAAAGAATTGCATAGTTATACTGTTCTAAAACGCAGTATTAATTATACTCTCGCATTAAAACAGTCTCACTGCTACTTACATTAAACTTGCAAATAATGGTTGTCTTAATTGATTTTCTAGTAATTTATTTAATTGTAACACATTTACCAAATTGTTAGATATCTGTTTATTACATTTTCTGGAGTCTTCGATTATAGCGTTTGTGATCATGTGAATGCAGAAGATATCAATTAATGAATGGTGTGCATTTAAATTTTTCTGTCATACATTCATACAAAGAGACGTCGGTTAAACATAACCTGTAAACATCCATACTCATTTTTGTACTTAATTGTATTAGTAACTAGTCATTTGTGTACTTAGGTGTTTTATATCTTATTTTAGTAATCAGATATTGAAATTGAAGTTATCTTCTTTTCCTTGCTTTAAAATCTACATCTACATTGCTACTTCCATGAAGTATATAACAGTGTCAACTTCAGTCCATTTTGCAAGGATCATATTGAGACTGATTCAATTCTTAAACTCTTCAATATTTACTCCCTGGGGTAACAGTGCTGTGTAGGCATTTCGTTCAAAACATTATCTTAACCCTGCTTATGATGCTTCAATACAACTGCATTAGCATAACAAAAAAGAGGAGCCTGCTATCCAATATGCGTCCACCATTAAGAAGTCAACAGCAAGATAACAAAATTTGGACAGCCTATACCAACCACAGAAGCCTTACATTATTGTTGAACAGTATCTGAGCTGAATTTTTCTGGAATTTGAATTTGACCCAAAATAAGCATATCATAAGCATATTTGGAGCCTGAAATGGGGCCTTGCTTAAGCATACCCGAACTTGTCTCGGAAAAATCATATACTTATAAAATACAGTATGCAGCTGTATAACTTTCCTTTATTTATCATCAGAAAACAATTTAATCATTTCCTATCTCTAATACTTATTTTACCAGTTTGTAACCAACTTACTAGTCATTGGGAATGTATGAGATCGTATACAACCCCATCCCTAGTCCTGAACCTTTGCTCGTAAAATGGAGACTAATTATGACTGTCTTATGTTGTTTTGTAGTTATTTAATGACCCGGATGCGAAGGCTACGAGCGAGGTACGTCATTTATTTTTCTCCAATATCAGCTATAATTAAATCTTAGTAATGATATTGAGCAATTTAATACTGGAAATGCCTTTTGACCTTCGAGCATTGAAAAATTGCATTGCCTTTTTTGTGATATTTACGCCCTGTGACACTCTGGCCTTTGCGTTTTCTCAAACTGATTTAACCGTTGAATGGTAGAGATGAGTATTTAAGCGTTGATAAGTGTTAATTAACAACCCTTCTAACAGTAAAATTTGTTTCTAATGGAACAATTGTAGGAAGTTCTTTCTTTGAACATTTTTAGTAAAGCAAAACGATGGCACCTTGTTTTTCTTGACTTTTGGTAACTTTGTTCCGTTCTGTGCCAGGAGAGGTCTAAAGGGTACAACCAGACTCACTCTCGAGCTCAGAACTGCCTTTCATTAGTTTTCCCCTTAGCCCACTCCCTTGGGAATTTAGATTCCTGGCAATCGCACTAGGGTTTCCGTATTTTTTGCCATCATCGTCACATCTCAATTTAACACCTTGGCAGTTTGGAAAGCGATAGAATGCTCAAGGATATTGAAGTAATACGGGAAGTTGAACCTACGCATTTCATTACTCTCATAGGCGGGCCTCTTTCAGATTGCGGCCACAATGCCTCTTGTTGTAAGTTGAAGTAGATACGAGGTAGACTTTTACAAATACTTTGAGTAAAACTTGGTGTCACAGTTAAATGTGATGCACTATTCAACATGTTCTAGTGTTCGAAGTGACAGTGAAATCAAGGCATCGTCGTTTCTCTGGTTTTCGGAAAAGATAACTTGTGGTTTCCGATAGACAGACTTCCACAGCAGAATTAATAATAACATTTTTGGTCCTCGAAAGTGTTAGATTATTAGATTATCATTCCGATCTGTTATTTAACTTTGTTAATTGATCTAAAATGACATACAAATACAAAGTTACAATTAGAAGTTATTGCTATGGATTTTCCATTCACGCTAAGTACTGCAAGTGGAAATTTCTGCCAGAATAAAACTGTTGCAAGGCGTCATTGTAAATTTGTAACCACCCTTGACAATCGCATTTTGTCTTCAATTTTTAGCAGATATTGCATTATCTATTTGGCTGACTCGTAGAATTACTTACATTTTGTTATCAAGGAGCGAGGATTGCCAGATATAATGTGCCTCTTTACATGTTTTGTCATTTAGAATGAAGGAGGCTCATCGGTAGGTTCGATATCGCTGCTAGGCCCGTCAGCGTTCCAAACACTTTCAACAGACAGGATAGGAAATTCCGATGACAGCACTGCAGAAGAAAAGCCTGTGACTTTATCAAAGCAAATGTTCATAGATTCAATGGTCCATCTCATGCAGGTATAATATCTTGCAGCTTGTATGTTGTAGGCGTATGGTGTTATTTTCTTGAATTTTCCTCCAATTGCATGTAGAATTCGAGTGTCACTTTAGTGGCGTCGAATGATATTTCGGTCGAGGGACGTAGATCGAGAAGGAATGTATAGTTTCAATGCTACATAGTAAAGCAGTAGTTGTTCACCCCAAGTCGGAATATTTTTAAATGAATATCGAGGCCGAGACTCAATTCCTTGTATACCTTTATTACATAGGCATTACAAAAGCATTAGGTAACTAAGTAAAATTATATTGAGTACGAAATAGTACATCTTATATATATTACGTTTTTAAGCCCTTAACGTGTCAGGTTTGTCTATTTTGTGGCCATTCTGTCGCAATCTCTCACTGGAAAACGTTTTACCAAATCGATTTCTCCAGCAGATTTTTACCATTCCCATCCGTAGAAAGCTGCGTACCAGTACTTGACGAGGTCCTCTTCAAAATTAAGTGTTCTGGGACCGCAGGTTTTTGCCCGGGCCGTTTGGAATTCACATATCCTCTGCACGTACCTTATTGTGTTCCTGTGTAGCATTAAAGGAAACACACCATATGAATAGCTTCAGAGTTGATTTTATGGATAGATTTAGTGGTTTTAAATGCTGCTTGGCGGAGTGATTAGAGGAAAGATTGATTGATTGGTTTCATAATTGATCATAGTTGTTTGGCCTTGGCATTACCTCTCGATGCTTAAAGCAACATGGATCCCTTGGTCACGTGCCAATGACGTAGTTCACTAATGTTCTTCTGTCTATCTCTTGTAGACCGACGATTCTTTTGCTAGTCGCCTATACGCATCGTACCTAGAAGTTTCTTCGAGAAGTGCGAACGGCGCCAAATAGACGAAGGTCTATTAAATCGTTTCGATTACTCGTCTGTACTTAAGAGTGCTTGCGGATGTCCAAAGGAACAAAGGCAGGATGGAATGAAGGGATTCAACATCCTTCCTTATACAAACTCCAGCAAGTTTGAGATCAAGAGGTGGAACTTCTTCAATGCATTTTTCATCTGTGTTTGTCTTTGGTCACCTACTGTAGCCTTCATATACAGATTGGTTTATTGGAGAATTTTATAAACAATTTAGCACGCATGTACTAGATGTTTAATATTTTTAATGAGGAAAGCAGTACGAATGTAGAGAAAATAGCATTCGCGAGTGGCTTGGGCTTTTGATTTTGATTAAGCAAACTTGCCGGAAGAATACGAGGAATTTTAGTCCTTTCGAGTATCAGCAGAATAAGATTAGCATTAGATGGAGGGAGAGGAGGGGGGGTGTCGAAATATGCAGGAGATAGGAAGAAGACGGTACGGCCCCTTTAAGGTGTATAGGAGCTTATCAAGGCAAGTGCTCGTTGTAATTGAGGAAATGAATCCTGGTCGAACTGTATACTCGATGTAAGCAAAGAGAGAACATTGCAAGTGATGAGACCTTCATATGATGTAAGATTTGCTTAACACTTTGCAAATCTGTGAAGGGTGTTGTCAGAATAGAGTTTAATGTGTAGGAGATTCATATCTTATGGGTATCTTATAAAGATAGATATATTTAGGTTCATATGAATTTGCCAAAAGCGAGTGAAATCTTCTGCCGTCTTACCCATTACTTTCTCTTTTAAAATTGTTGTTTTGCCTCCGTCGTTCAGGCGGAATTGATCTGATCACAGTGTCAATAGGAATAAACATAATTGTTTGCATTTGGCCATATTGGCAAAGTTGACTATTTCAGCACAAAAGCAGCTTTTTAATTTTATTTTTAAAGTATAGATACTGTCCAAGTGTTAGTATTATGGAGTTTACTCATTTGCTGTTCAAACTATGAGTTCAACTTTTAACCAATATTTTAATAACTGTCAATCGTTTAAAGTTGAAGCACCCTGGCTACGACATCTCTGCTTGGCTGTGAAACTGTACATTATTCCGTCCATTGTAACTTTTGAAAATTTCATTTTGTTTGAAATTAGTAAATTAATAGGTTTATTTCAAGATTGTTTGAGTATTGGGTTAGTGTATTGCTTATTTGTACGCTCTTGGTTGTTTCAGCCTTGCAGGGGCCGCAGAAAGTATTTTGAGTGACAGGAGCAAAAATTAGGGGGTGACAGCCCACCTGGTACCATCCCCTTTTTCTGAAAAGCATGGTATACTAAAGCGTGGTGCTCTTTTCTTTGCATGAGGGGATGCCATCAAATCTTTAACGTTGTGTCTTTCCCTACTCTCAGTTCGCTTGTGTGAACATATTTTCCAAATATACAGGGGTGCCTGTCCTCTGATCCCGCCCCCTCTCCGCGATCCTTGCCCTTTTTAAGTTACCAAAGAATGACATTTTGGGCTTGCTTACAATACCGTCGTTTGAATTCCATTTCGTGGCTTAGTCACGTTAAATTGGCACTGATACGCCGAGAAAAAAGTTGTAAGTCAATTGAGACCATAAACCTTCCAGTAGCGTTACCACCAGAAATGGAAAAAGTGGAGGGGGGGGCGGCAGCTTCTCGGCCTTTTGGCAAGAAATAGATGTAGTATCTGTTATCAGGCGAGAGGCTGCCCTACTGGGAGGTTGAGCCTGGTTAGTGACTTGCTTCTCTTCTTGGTAGTCTAAATTGACGGGCGTTGCCCTTGTACGCCCCAGCAGCCCTTTGTTCATTAGTTTGGTGATTTTTCTGTTTATTTACGTCAGTTTCTTGGCTTTGAATGTTGAGTTTCAGAAATTAATTTTTTTTCGAATTTGCAACTCGATGAGCTGTTTCGTTCGTGGTATTTCCATATTGGACTTGGTATAACATTCGATGGGTTTAAATAAATAATTGACACCGTTTCTGAATATTTGAGTAACTTTCTTGGAATTTGAACTCTCCGTTACAGAATTAAAGGAGGGAGATATGTTATGTGCCCCAACTCCCTACTTATGGCGTTTTATTCTAAACTCCAATACTGATTACTCACACATATTTACTGATGCCTTCCGTAATTTGATTACAAGATGCGTTACTAACACAGTCAAAGAAGCAGAAATATTTCTGAAATCTAACGTTGTCTCCAGAATGAGATAGGGCTAATCGAGTGTTGAAAAATGTCATACGAAACAGACTCATCTAAACATTAGCCTATACACACCCACTACACAGACACATGCACATGCTAGCACGCACACACATATGAAATATACCCACACATATCAAAACCACACGGGACGCGTCTTCGTGTAGCATTCCACTACCAATGAAAGATATTTTTTCACCCTCTCCGAAAAGCAATGGCAACCCCTCCCCTCCTCACTCAAGTATTGTTTGACCGCAACAACCTGAATCTGAAAGTTATGCAAACTAGACGATGAACGTCTCTCCATCCCTCTGTCCCTCCCTCGTTATGAATACCTTTCAACAGTTTGGAGGAATCTTTCAGGATAATTATTTCGTATGCTACTAGCCTACTAGTCTTTTACTATTATTTCTTTAACTATAGTAGTTGCTTTACTTTGAACTTACGTCTTGATCAAACGTGTGCATCAAAATCACCTTAAGTGCTCTTCTGTTGTGCACGTTGAAATTTTGTTCCATGGCTTAAAAATGTCGTGATTAAGGATCTGATCTTAGAAAGCTATATTCTTGTAGAGAAGTTAAAAATTTGATTTGGAAGTGAATGGAATGGGTTTTATTTGATATATTGACTGAAGTACAGTTTGTGTTTTTGCCTTTGCGGTGGTGTGTAGGTGGCTGAGTGGTGTACGGGCTCACCTTTAAAACCATCCAGTAGGTTTTGATTCCAGTGCGGGGACGACTTCTTCTCTTTTTACCCACGGTATACACCCAACTTATAAGAGGGAAATTGGGGAAGCTTTCTAAATTGATGATGACACCTGATGTAAAATCACCTAATAACAATTGTACAAGTGGCTGCATTCTTCTCAGATACTTTGATCATGTTAATAAGTATGCTATATAGCTGATCGGACGGTGGATCACTCAGGCATCGAAGTAAGAAGCGGTGTTTGTCATTTTGAGCTTCTTACATGGTTATTTTCCCACCTGGTAGCCTAAATTATAGGGCGTCGACCTTCCATACTCAAACTACCTTTTGTTTGTTTTTAGCCCGTTTGCCGGTTTTACTGTTTATTTAGGTTAATGTCAATATCGTGTCTACTTCTCATTAATGTGTTTTTGATTGAGAGACTGACAAACCTATAATCGATGACGTTTTGAATATTCCTAATAAGGACTTTAAGAGAAGATATGGCTTCGCCGAGTTTCGATTGGTGTGCTACTACTTGACCAAATTAGAGCTAAAGAGGTATTACTATATTAGTACAAAAAGAGAGGGTGTTTTTAGATGTCGTATGTATCCCTTTAAGTGAACCACTGACGTCTTTAACAGTAAAGAGATGCTCAACACTAAGTGTGCTTGAAGGGTAATGCCACCAGATATATTCGTTCGGAGTCATTAAATCGGCTGAACTTTTGTTTAAAAGGTGGTTTGTTTGCGTATGCTACCTGTAAGTATTTTGCATCGTCTGCCTAGTTAAGACTGTGGTTTCCATCTATGATTTAAATTGCCACACATTATAAACGCCAGGGCATCACATCAGTCACTCTTCATCCCTGTGCTACTCCCTCTTTGCTGGTACTGCGCTCCGTTTCTAAGCGGCTGTGATATATAATTTCATTGGTTATACAGTGTATCGGTTTGCAACTGTTTGTTAAATACCTTGCTGCGAATGTTGTGTAATATACGTGCCCTACAAGGGTCTAGCTTTCGCGTAGGATAAAGGGTAACACTACAAAATGCTTGGAGCCATGACTCTGCCTGTTCTCGAAGAATATTTTTGGCCGGCCACTTGACTTATAAACTTAAAGGATCAACTTATAAAATTAAAGGGATGATGATCTATTGAGAGTCCTAAACCGCCCAGTAAGACAACCCCCCGTGGATCGAGGGTCACCCCTTTTGGGCCGCCACTCTTGGGCCGCCACCTTTGGGTCACCATTGGCAGTCAGACTCCTTTAGCTCGACCCTTAGCCCCGTCATCTTTTTCCTCGTCCCCCTCGGCCCCAAATATTTGATTCGGCCAGTTTCAGGTTAATCAACCCTGGCCCAGTTTTATTTAGTAATTAATAATACTGTCTCTTCCATGTTTGCCTATTAGATAAGCAGTCGGCCCGGTATTAAAATTACCGTAATAAACAGTAAAGCCTGTAGCCACTTTGAGTCTAAATTAACGCCCCGTCAATGTCAGCCCCGACTTTTCTGATCCAGCAACGTACGGCCGTCACTTTTGGCTTGATGCATTACTTGACTGCCCGTGACTCTGCGCCCTTTCGCTAAGGGGCCCTTCGCCATTGTTTGGGTGTTGTGACTTAACGTGCATTAAACGGTCATTGTTTGACCTATATCGTCGAAGTTAAACCCGCACCAAAAGGCGGAAACGTCAGATATAACCTGCTTTTACTTCAGGTAAATGCTTTGAGTGACACTATCTGACCATGTCTCACGCGGGACATGTACCACAAAACCGGTTTGAAAAATAACGTAAATGTTACACTTTTTTTAGTAAGAACACCGAGGCTCGGATTGTTAAAACATTACGAACAATTTGAGAACAACACCAGGCAGGATGAAAACTCATAAAAACATAATTTGTTGCGCAGTGGTTTACAACAAAGTTAGTTCAACACCATCAATGTCTTTGGCTTGTATGTAGTCCGATGAACCGTCATTCTACGGGTAATTCTACGGGGGTATTTCACGGGGGGGGGGTATCCGGGGGGGGCAATTCAACGGATACCAAGCAATTGATGCCACACTCCTTAACTCAATCAGTTGGAAGCAGCTGTCGTAAGACCAAAATAAGAACAAATGAGCCTGCTTGCAACCGAAAAAAAAGGAGCACTGGGTCTCAGCCTTGTTCTTACTAAAAGAAGTGTATATAGAGACAAAAAGGAATGAAGTTTGGACATGTTTGCAGACTAAACATTCTGTGTACATGGTACTCAAGAGTGACTTCGAACAGAAACGAAGACCTGGACTTCCACCGAAAAATCGACTGATCAGATAAGAGAAGACACCAAGTTGCCCATACTGACGCAAGAATGAAAAGCAAAAAAAGATAGAGATTGTTGGAGACGTTAATGAGGAGTGAACGAAGCTCCATTAATGAAATATGCAGATGAGTAAGTAAGTAAACAGGGTTAAAATGTACATGGTGGCCAATATTCTTCCGTTACCCATAATATTTTCTCGAAGCTTGAAAGACAGACACAAATTAACTTATGCTTGCTTCCGCACTAAGAGCTTTCACTTCGTTAAAATACTATAAAAATTGTCATTCTGTAAGCTAGGCTTTGAATCTGTTGTTGTAATATTATAAAATTAATTTTTCTTGGACGTCATTATTTGGAGAATACAATTGTTGGAAGTGATAATTTCGTCCTTTCTGACAATGTGTTTATTCTCTCCGAAGAAATCGGTTCCCTAAGAGAAAAAGAAATAAAGATGACGAGACTGCAAATAATTGCTTCGTTGTCAGGACATGTAGTACCACGTTCATAGCATAGCTTCTCATGAATATAATTAATAACAAAGAGGAAATATTTTGGTTGGAAGAGCTAAGCAGGCGGAGCAACGCAGAGCTTAAATGCATAGAATATAATTGGTGATAAACCCTCAATATCGACAAACATCAACATTCTGTTTCTTTGCCCGTTGTTGTTTGAATTTTCATAACCCTTCCAATCAGTAGCACGCTCAAGGATCATTTATAAAAAGCAAACTGAACCCCAATGAAAGAAAATTATGAAACCAGTACTATTTAAGCAAAAGCCCCCCCCTACTTCCGATCCTTTCTTGTATTACCATTATGTGTTAAGGAGGGGTTGCTATAAAGTAAGACTTGTTCTTTGCCCGAACAAACCGATAAGAGGCAATGCACTGCGTGTTTGGTGTTTAAAAATCAATTATAAGAAGGATCTGCAATTCTATGCTCAAAAAGAAAAAATCGTCCGTTCCAACACTCTGTAATCAAAGTCTCTCAGAGAACTCCGCTTTTATTGAGAATTTTGCTTTTATTGAGAACTCAGCTTCTATTGAGAACTCTGCTTTACCGGAACTGAGGTCCTTACATACGCTACAGACAGAGCTGAAATATTTGCACAGTTCTTTAGAGTCAACTCTACTCTTGACGATACTGGTCGTAAACTATCTTAATTCCATTACGTACTGATTCATATCTTGACGATGTTAAAATCACTCCTACCTAAGTTGCATCTATCATTGTTCGTCTTGATCAATCAAAAAACACAGGCCCTGATGGTATCCCAGGAATTTCTCTTCTGTTCTCTTTAAACTGTTTAGCAAGTGTCTTACTGTTTCATGTTTCCCCTCCTGCTGGAAAGTAACCTCTGTTGTTCCAGCTTAAAAAACCTCAAGTGAATGCCCTCACCCTTGTTATTATCTTTCAATTAGCCTTTTACCTACTACTGGCAAAGTCTTTGAGACCATTATCAATATCTCAATGATTAAACATCTTGAATCTCTTCGACTTTTCTATGACAGTGCGGCTTTCGTTCTTCACGGTCTACTGCTGACCTCCTTACTGTTATCACTGAGCGTATACAGCGTGTTCTTGATATGTCTGGTAAATCAAGGGCTACAGCACTTGACATTTCGAAACTCTTTGATAAAGTTTGGTACTCCGGTCTCATCGTTAAGCTTAAGGCTTACTGCTTTACAGGCAAATACTGTCCATATTACAGCCCTTCCTGTATAGTCGCAGTATCAAGGTTGCACTAGATGGTCATTCCTCCACCAGTTACCCACTTAACGCTGGTGTTCACCTGGGTTCTGTCCTTGACCCAAATCTATTCCTACCCTATATGAATTATCTGCCTGTTCGGATCCTTTCAGAATTAGGTACTTTTGCCGACGACATCACCAATTATTCGTGCCTGGACAAGGCACATCCGTTAGACGAAGCTAGGACAGCGAATCGTGAGAATGATCTCCGCGTTGTTGCTGGCTGGGGAAGGAAATGGCTGGTTACATTCAATGAGCAGAAGACAAAGCCTCCCTCCATCAACTGCCATCAGAAACCCATTCTTCCACCAGTCACCATGAATGATTTCCAGATCCTCGAGAGTTCTGGTGTCAGGCTCCTTGGGCTTTCTTCCTCTCAGGATCTCTCTTGGAAATCCTATATTGAAGCTATTGCCAAGTCGGCTTCCATTAAAGGTGGCTCCCTCTATCGGGCGCAAAAATACCTCTCACCGGAGAGCACTCTTTACATATATAAATCTTCAATACGACCAGGTATTGTTGGAGTATTATTTCCATATCTGGTCTGGTGCATCTACCTTTCAACTGAATCTTATTGAACGTATCCAATGACGAGTCTCATACCTGACTGGTTTTGTGCTCTCTGAGACCCTTGAAGCTCTTTCAAACTGTCGGGCTTTTTCATCTCTTGCCCTTTTCTACAAATACTTACATGGACGGCACAGCAAGGAGCTCTCTTCCTTGGTTCCACCATTAAAGTCTGTGCAACGTACTATTCGTTCCCTCGTGAAACTTCATCCATTCGCTGTGGAGGTATCTACGTGCAGGACTTCCACTTATGCCATGAGTGTTTTTCCTCGCACTGCCTCTCTCTGGAAATCCCCTGCTTCCCAATTGAATATGATCTTAACCGGTTCAAGATTTTCAGTAACAGGTTTCTTTTAACTTAGTATTTCACTTAATGAACCTGTCTTTTCTATGCTTTCTTTTTCTGTAGCTCTCAACGGGTCAGTGGCAATTAAGCCTTAATGCGAGCAACCTCATTAAAAAAACAATAACAGTAATGGTGTAATGAGGATGACAAAAACAACAAAGAATATCTAATTCAGCACAATTACTTTTCTTAGGGTTACAATACTCCAAAGAAATTTTGTATACTTTCGGCTGTAATTTTTTCCTTTTTTAACAGGAACCCCTAAATTACCTTAAAACAGAATTCCGTTTTGGAGGTAGATGGTTTAGTCTTTGTATTTGTAACACAGCAATAAGTAAAGCAAACACCCTGCTCCTCCTAAAATATCTGAAAAGGCAACAACAATAGAATAAGTTATCGTTAATGATTAGGAAAGTAAAACTT
>JAAAKM020006971.1:37950851-37974040 GCA_010016025.2 Alatinidae sp. Z8VKAUB7J3
TACAAAAGTGTGGTTGCTCCAATACCGTGTTGATGGAACGGCTAAATCCTAAAGTACACATAATAGCATTTGAAAAAATGCGCTTATCTTAAGGAGTATATACCTAACAAATATCGACGTTTTGCCGATTATAAGATATGTTGGGAAACGACAATGGATTGACGTTTTTGAACATAATTATCTCAACCGAAAACCTGTTGCTGTATCAACTTTCAATCGACGTCACACATATACTCATTTGTAAAACTCCTTTTGCTGACATTGAATGAGCATCGATTACCACGTTATTTCAACGTAGAGAGGACAACATCACGTCAACTTTCATATTTAAAAGCTAGCGGCGTCCAACCTACGAAAGAAGTGACTTCCGTTCCAAGTTGCACCAAAATTATAGTGATAACTGGAAAAATATATTTGCAGACTTGGCTTGAGTAATTGCAACAAAAATCCGAGATAATCTTGACAATAAGAATATACTTTATTACAAACTTTTTCTTTCTTGGAAAAAGAATTAAAATATACTGTTATAGCCAATCTCTTTTAATGGTAAGTATCTGCTATGAATGCTGCCTCTGAGAAGAATATTTTTTGTTTTTGTTTGAAGAATATGCTTTTTAATGTCCAGTTCCAGATTCTTTCCTCAGCAGTGCATCACAGCTTCTCTTTTAAAGTTTTCAAAACATATCATTATTCAACCACATTGTTTACCATAACTTGAGAAAAGGCAGAAGTTGTCTTTAGGTTATGAGGTAGTATACTTTGACTACGTTTTGAAATATGAGTAGTAAGTGGCTGATCAAAATGTTCATTCAAAATAGATACAAGAGGCCAATCATTAGAGATTTTATCAATAGGCATGCGGCTTTAAATTTTTTTTTGGCTTCAAAAATATTCTAGTTGCACAAAGATCTTATTTCATAACAAGGTACGTGCAAAATAGGCATTTATCACAATAGGAGAGACAAGAGGCTCTTAGAAATGATGCTTTATTTCAGTAGTAGTGAAAATACTTTGGGGGGTATTTAGATCATTGTTTATATACTTCTTACCTAAGGGAAGAGGACTCGCGTGCCAAAGTCCTCATTGCAGCCTATGAGTTATGATTGATGCAAACCTATCTTATACCTCCCTTTGTTATTTGAACAAGTAAAAAATATACTTGTAGTAAAGTTTAAGTTTTTCCAGTCGTTTAAATTTTGGGTTTAAAATTATTTGAAAGAGGTATATGTCCTTTTCCTCTGGCTTCCAAGCCATTGCTGTCCCATGATCACAGGCAATACAGGAAAGTAATAATCATAACATGCAGATATTTTGTTTACTAAAACATGACCTAGCTCTGTTAATGTTTAGAATCGAGTTTATACATTTTTAGCCTTGTAGGATAGATCTGTGATGTTCTTATGTATACAGGGTCATTATTGATATATATATATATATCACTAATCCTTGATATGACGTATTGATAGTAAGGAAATGATTTTAAGGAAATGATAGTGAGAAAAGGAATCTTTTCTTTTACTAGATCACTACTGCTGGGGCTATGACGAAGAGATACATGATATTGGATATTGCAAACCTTTTATTGATAAATCTCTAATTTTTATACTACTCCCTTTAAGTAAAAGGAAAATGTTTACAAGTATAGCCAACAGAAATTATGTGAAATAGCTTTTCAGTATCCATATAACTTACCTTTGTTTCACATTCTTGCAGGTACAACTTTAACATCTAGGAATAATAGGAGAAATCAAAAACATTTAATATGTGCACAAGTAGTAGTGTTAATATTAGCAGAGAGTGATAGTAGTAACAGAAGTAGCAAAGTAGCAAGAGTAATGTTACTACTAGTAGTAGTTGTAGTAGTACTAGTAGTAGCAGCAGCAGCAGCAGTAGTAGTAGTAGTAGTAGTAGTAGTAGTAGTAGTAGTAGTAGTGGCAGTCGTAGTAACAGCAGCAGCAGTCGTAGTAGTAGGAGGAGCTACTGTAACTGTATGCTTGTATAGGGCTGTCAACATTTGTCTCTACTGGTTTTTGATAATAAGCACAATCATAATCATCGTCGTTATCATCATCAGGCATTCACGAACGAATAGAGTATTTGTTTAACTCAATTTTTTCATGATTCATCTATTCTAGCCCCTCCCAAGTCTTTTTGGCTAGTCTTGTCTTTCCTATCAGCTGTCAATATCATCTCCTTTTCGTTTTATTTCTCATTCCCCTGTAGCTGTCTGTTGTTAAACAACATGTTAATTGTGGTACCTTCTTGTTTTCTTTCATTATCATTGTATATTCAGTTCACTTTTCCTGGCGCTCTTAATTCTTCAGAGCTTTTGAAAGCATATATTCCGTTCCATTAGTTTACATGAGTGATGCTATTGATTTTCAAAATTTTACCTTTACTGACCTTTTTTAATTGTTCATTTTTAATTGTTATCTCTGCTGTTATACTAAAAGTTAGTTTTGGTTTCTCAAAAAGTGTCGCACTTGCTATAGCCAGAAATCTTCACGCCAACATTTTTTTAAAATATTTCAAAACAGGATCTTTAATATCCTTTCGTCCCCACGTAACATGGTCATCTTATGTTCTAGAGCTCTGTACTACCCTATTAACTTCACTATAACCTTATCTCTGTAACTAACTGAGACATGGTCCCCAGCTTAAATTTAACTATGAAAAAGTCCCTGCTTTTATGGTTTAGGAAGTTGGATAAAGAGCACATATATTAAACATTTTTTATATCATACTTGTAATGATATAAGTTGCTGTATAGCATATCAGCCCCCTGTGACCTGAGTCACGCGGTTTTGAGTTATTGCCGCCATGTTATCAATTATTACAATACTTTCTGATCGCCCTACACTCAGAAGCCGAGGAGTTGTCAAATGTACTCTAGGTCAGCCAAGTGAATCTATCAAACATTGAGCAATGATTCCTTACTTCAGTTGACAATGTAATTAAAACAACTGTCTGTCTTAAATCCCCTAAACAAAGTTTGGATTATACTCAAAAGAAAGCAATTAAGAATGCTTTATGCAAAGAATAGATAACATGTCAAAGTTACAATGTTATTCAGGCGTAAAATTTACTTGAAAGTTAAATAATCACTTGCAATGTCGGATAGGTTCTGAGGGTCTGTTGCAGTTATAATGCAGAAATAAAAAGGTGTGTTGAATAATAAAACAACTAGAAAATTGCTTAAAATATTCCCTTCTAATGAACTTTACTAGTGAGCTTCTAAGAGAAAGATTAACGTTAAATCTTTAGGAAACATTTTATTCATGAAAAGTTTATAACTGAGGTTATATTAAAGTTTAAAGGCAATGAAATCAAAGATTTCTGATAAAGAAACGTTTGATACTGCTGTAAGCATTTTAGTATTACTGTATTTTGTACAGAAGTGGAATTATAATGTCATCTGCTTCGGTACAAGCAAAGGAAGGAAAGTAGAGTGGAAATCTGACTGCATTTGCTACATCAAAAGTGGTTTTGAACTCTTCTTTGCAGGCTAAGGAAATTTTTCTTATTTAAGTCCATGATCTTCTTATCGTATTACAGTTTTTATTGATCATGTTATTCTTTAAAATTTAATTATCTTTATAATGGTCAAGTAAAAGCAACTTTAAAATATTTATTTTTTCACGTTAATTTAATATTAAGTGCTTAAATAACATAATTAAGTATTGCAAAGACATGCCCAATGTGCTGAACAATGCACACACACATATATATACATATATATATATATATTTATATATGACATATATATATATACTCATCAGACACATAGTAATTATTTTATATTTCTCACAAGTAGACCATTACCACAATAACTTGTATTTGTCGCTGAGGGAGATGAAGGTATTTGAACCCACAACCCATAGCATTGAAAACCCAAACCTTAACCATTGGACTACCAGTTACCATCACCTTTTTTAAAGATGTATACAATAGAGGAAACGTTAACGACGGAAACCATCCTGCGGCATATATTTTTACCACGTTACCAAGAGTTACCAAGTAAACGTTTACTCATAACGTCCGCAATTGAATTGTATACATGTTTTAATTGTAATTGCAACTGACAGAAATTTAAAGACTTGAAAAGAGTCGAGATACGTTAAACCGGTAGTGTTCAATTAAATATCTGAACAAAATACTCGCCTTGTTTTTATTCTACGATGTTAGTGTGGAGTGGATGAAACATTGTTGAAAAGAAGAAGACTGCAGTTGTATGGTCATCTCAGCAGGGGCGTATATTCTGGGTGTGCTAGGTGTGCGCCGCACACCCTACAAAATTTAAGCATATTCCAAGATTTATACATGATGATGATGATGATGATGATGATGATGATAATGATGATGATGATGATGATGATGATGATGATGATGATGATGATTTGCAGATAAATTACCAAGACGGATTAAGGGAGTAAAATGAAGAAACAAGGAGAAGGATGACGACATTTGAAAAGAGCTAGGGGTAGAAAAGCCATAAGTCAAGGTTCGAAGTGAAAGGTTGAAATTGCATGGGCATAACAGAAGATAAAAGATTGTTTGTTGAGATCGATGGAAACGAAGACGAAGGAGACTAGCATTGTGATGGTCGGACACCGTAAGACAGGATATGGAAGCAATCGGCTTAGAGGAGGGGCTCGGTTACAATCAGTTGTATTGAGAAGGACTAAACCAACCCCCTACCCTTCAACTTATCTGAATAGGGGAAGAACGACAACAATGATGTCGAAAGTCATATACTTGACTTTTCGCATTTTGATTCAAGGTAAGAAGTGGTTGTAGAAAATTATTGAATATGTTACCAGACTATAACAATAGAGTGTTTTTGGCAATATATTTACATATCAGATATTTGATAGTGTAGAAATAAGCGTTTCCTTTACCTTCTGCTAGGTGACGTACAGTGGACCAGTGCTATTCATAGAAGCAACAGACCAAAAGTACATGCCACAATTCCCTAGCTTCGGTCGTAACTCAAGCTGTTGGAAAAGAATTATTAGATCTGACAGATTCTACATTCATCTTGCCGACGGCCATCACTTTTCAATCTTTGACAGTAACAGCACTTGTAGAATGTTTGGAAGAGTTATATCAACTATGTCTCGCTTTGTCCTAAAATATACATTTCCATATATATACGGACAAGAGACTTCTCCCTTGGATAATTATAGTCTTCAAACACTGAGACAGGGAATCGATGCCATGTTAAAGAAAGGGAAGCATGGTATGTAGTTCTTAAATGTTGACACTGACTTCTGTTTTATTTGCACATTTTTGTAACCGAAATTTTAACGTATATCAACAAGAATATTGCACGGAATGTCAAATTTCGCTATTTCGTCCAATATTCTTGTTTTGCACCACAAACGAAGTGAATCAACAGTCAGAACCGTATTAGTTAAACACATAAATCTCCAAGGATGGTAGGGTATATAGTGAATATGAAAGTTACTGTGTCCCTGCTCTAAGGTAAAAGAATCCTATTCGTTATAAACACAATGACCGTTTTTATCAAGGGAAGTCTACTTCCACCACCTTTATCATTTTGGTTTTCAAGTCCCTTGGAATTGTTAATGCCCGATTTGTACAAAGTATAACCTTATTAACATTCTGATCAAGTTGAAATCAGCAAGTTTTGAAAGTGTCTTCAATGTCGACGGCCTTCATTTAGTAACAGTTGGAACTGCATGCTAAATGGGACAAGACTTACCAAACTTGATGGATAGTTTTATATTAATTGAAGTGATGAGTACCATGATCCATAACTTTCATTATTTAAGTATCTTAATCACAAAATTGGAAGAAATACTTTCTGAGTTTATCTTCATTCACTACATTACTGCAATAAAATCTAGTAAGTTACGAGAGAACTGTAGTAAAACTCTATTGTGTGCTCCCAAAAAGTTTTTCAAATGTTTGAAGTACCTAGACTTCTAAGAATATCTAATTTTGAAAAGGACACTAGAGAATACAAAATATGTCACCACCGAGGATCGAACCCGTGTATACATACATATAATTCCCAAAGAGTGGAGCTTACAATTTATGGGCGTTGACCGGGCTCAAACCCACGACTCATGGTTACTAAACCAATGCCTTAACTATTGAGCCATCAGGCTCAAAAGCTAAGGCGGAGATTTTTAGTGTCAATCTTTCGCGAATTCTCGTCCAGTCACTGGGTACGGGGAAATTAATTGATTAATATTTATTGTGTTTGGGCCTTGAGCCTTCATCAGTGCCAGACATATACACACTCTCAGGAGACACATTGCAATATATATAATTCTCAAAGACTGAAGTGTTACCACAGGCGTTGGTTTAGTAACCATGAGCTCGTGGGCTCGAGCCTGGTCAGCGCCCATAAATTGCAAGCTATTGTGGTAACGCTCCATTATATAAATATAATTGTCAAGTTCCCCCAACGTATCAAATAGAACGACATTGAAATTAAAACTAATTTTTTTGCGATTATGTAGAAATCACTTTAAGAATGTTTGTTCGACCTCCTTGTTTAAGTCATGGGTATTCGTTAATCGGTATTTGTATTATCCAGGGCATTTTTTGCGTTTTCAGGTCTAAAGATGCCCTGTTCATACACTTCAACCCTTGCTGCTTGCTGTGTAGGCCATATATTAGGATCGATTCAACAGCGTCGATTTAACCTCTCTTGACCATCAGTCACCCACGGTTTCCATGCATTTTAGACCATTTGGAGCACTTTAAAGGCTTGAGTTTACTGTTTCAACATCCTCTGTAAAATTACTGATGTAAGAATTGACGTACAGTACTGCAAAACGTTTTTAATTGCCAGGATGCACTTTTATTTTATGCAAAAAATATTATTAGAAGGAAATATACAGCAGAAGACCTCATTTAAATAGCCAAAGGACTCGTAGAGTTACAAGTCTCACATTGGCCTGTGCGCAAACAAAAACCTCTGAGGTCATCAACTTTAGTTGGGGTAGTCTGCGCACATGCTAGTCTCATTAGGCCTTTACTACATACCTAAGCTAAGTGCCTATTGCTCCTAAAATCATTATAAGCAATACTCAATCTATGCCGTTCTATCTCAAATCTAGTATCAAAATTAACAGATAGAAAATACAAAAAACATTCTAATGTTTGGTCTGCTGTCTTGTTTTACATCGACACAGCTCACATTGTTTAGCAGAATTGTACAATATTTTGACAGGATACATTCTTTGCTTAGGTGTACATGGAGTTCTAAAGGCTAATTTTATAAAAGGCCGACTCAAATTTAAACCAGCCAAGGACACGACTTTGAAACGGAGAAGAAACGTAATTTTGAACTTGAAAGGTACGTAATAGTGAGTATGGTTTTGCTTATAGTTTAGTTTTCCTTAAACTAGTTTTGAGGTGATTGTCCAGGACGTACTGTCGGACGAGTAGGACGTAAGTGCTACTCGTAGATGTGAATGAAGCAATAATGTCTTTTCAGATATGTTTATGTATTCAAGTTGCCAATTCCCCTGGAAAGAAGAGTTTTGAGAAATATCTAATAAATGATAGAATTTACAATTATTTCAGCAAAATCTATTTGGAACATTCAAAGAGCTGTCCGTTACCAGGGACTGAGTAGACGACAGTACTGATACGTTACCCAAATACACTTTCTCTCGTCCATATTGACGTGGTGCCGCGTTTTGTTGCAATCCTCAGTAAGACTATGGAAATAGGCAACAATAGTTGCAATAGACGTGTTATAAGCTACCTAATCGGCTGTTTAAAGATAGTTTCCACATTCTGTAGAAGTCTTGGTTGTTCATTCATCAGGAACATCAAATGAAGAAGACGAGCAGAAGTGTGATCAGGGATAATTTCTAACGACGGAAAGATTTATGACCAATAATAAAAGCAGACAAATAAAACACTGCCGTTTAGCTGCCTAGGCCAATGCATTGTCAAACACCACAAGCACATTGAGAGGAAGCATTATAGTTCAAGTACAATTATAAACGAAAGAGAAAATTTTGACTACGATACATTTTTTCTACCAGAAGAGTTAGTTATTCTCCTAATGTTTTAGGAAATGGACGAAAATATTTAGATGGAGAAGATGAATAGTCACTCCGCTATTTATCTTGTCACCTGTTAGTTGTCAATGCATCTTTTATGTTTCTATTCATTATTGTATATTTGAAAGGAAATTGCATATTTATTGCAGTTTTATATTTTTGATGTGTGGTAAAGTTTATTGATTGTGACACCAATACTCTACTCACTCTATTCAATATGAAGGTTAACCTCTCTGATGATGTGACCAAAGCCTTGTGAAAATCTTTCAAACTGCATCACGTAATGCAAAAATCCATTTTTAAGGCTTTCCAACTGCCTCATCCGTAATTTATAGATGTACTCTGTCATTATCGCCTGCTCCTTGCATTATCATACAAAAGAATCCAAACTTGGTATGCAAAAACAAATTATTTTATCAGATACTGGTAACTGTAACTCTTCTGAGATAAACAATTCTATTAATATAACGGACGAAGAGAGCAGAAAAAGATAAGAGGGGGTGATGGAAATGAAATTGTCTGATGTGTTGAAAAGCTGATTTCTTTGCCTATCATGTCTTGAAGTGAATCGGAATTTTTTCTTAGTCAATGATTATTCTCTCGATACTTACGAAATTTTTTGGAGGTTATGAGCCCAGACATACTCGAGTAAGAAAATGAGTTGAGAATCAATTTGAAAGAGGATTCTACCCAAAGATAAATTTGTGTTTTTCGAAGGAGTTTACTTTCTTCAGTAATCAAATGTATCGGAAGACAAGTGGACTGTATAGCCTCTTGGAAAGTCGAACTGGGAAAAGTGGTCTTTCAAGATCAAGAATATACTTTGTGTAAAGAATCCTATATTTTCAATCCAAAGAGCGTGGTAGTACCTCACTTTCTCGTTTTCTAGGATTAATTCTAGGCATCTAAATATGAGACATTTGTTTATATATTTCACGAGTTTCTTTTGTTTACTACAAATATTATTGTGCAACTTTCTTTTATATGTTACTTTATATGTTACTTGACACACCAAAGCTTATTTCCTGGCATCATTTTGCATATCAAATGTATGATATAACGAATTTTATTTTTCTAGACATCGTGAATATCATAAAGGCTTCGGATTCGATCAAATCATTCCCAGACGGCGGTGCAATGGGTATATTAATCTGGATACAGAACAAAGAATATGCTATCTATTTTGAATCATGGGCTAATTATGTTAGAGCTGTAAACGGTCTTCAGGCTGTATTTGAAATGCGTTTGCCGCTCCTATAATATGATTTGGATGCAGCACAAAAATATCCGATTTACTTTGAACCACGGATACATTACGTCAGGGCTATTTGCAGTCTTCAGGTAGAATTCAACATGTTGTTGCTGCTATCTCAATAAAACTTTAAGATTTGAGTTGCGAAGGATACCAACATTTGATGCTGTTTTTAAAAGCTCGAATGTAGATGCAATAAGACATTTTTAACAGGTTATTTTAATTTCATGTTTTAAACTTGAAATTTATTAATTAGTGAGGATGACATACTACTTGTAGGATGCTTTAGCATATTTATCTTAAATACTTACGTTGATTAACTAGAAAAATAAAGTTCTGGTCACTTTTTTGTGACAAATTAAATTGTATATTTCAAATTTATCATCTGATTATAAAAGTCTCGCGCCAGAGGCTTTAAGATGTGTTGGTTTCTTTTTATCTTCTAATGCAGCATTTTAAAGTACCATCCATATTGTAGCTCTTAAAATTAGAAGATCTTTGGAGATACTACCCAAGTCAACTACTCGTTTCGGGCAAGCACTTTTTTCTACATGAGCGTATATACACTCAACTGGGGATAAAGAGTTTTAACTGTCATTTTCTTGTAAGTAAACACGAGTTCCAACAATTTAGAAATTTGCTTTCTAAAATGCATTTCCAATTACCAGTAGGAGGCCTAGAAAATTAGAAATTTTTTAATGATACAACCTAGGTCAGCCATCCGTCTCTGGCATCATTTTTGCCAAGGAGTTGATGCACACTTAAGCCCTTTAGCTACGTCTTTGCACAAAAATGATTTGGCACTCATTTGATAATTTCTTAACAGATTGTCATTCGTTAGTAAAGTTTTGAGAAAAGCATCCTACTATAAAATCTTTAGTTCCTAGCTCGAGTAATTACATTTATTTGTAATTATAGTGTCTTTTATATACTAATTCGGTTGACAAATGACATATTTAGCACTGCATGTCTGTCATTACCCATTAAATGATATTGTTACTCTATACTTATATTACTCTTATCTTTTCATGTATTCCATTGACTGATTAAAGTATCCGTGTAATGGATTCTGAGTTTTTTTACATGAAGACAGTTGTCGTCGACAGTTATGAATTTCCTTGTTCCTGCACTACAATCCTACCTACTCTCTTTCTACCATCATTACTTGTGCCATCGTGAAAAGTGATGATAAGTAACAAGCATACCATCGTCTCCTTTCAGCATTATTCAGTTCCAGTAATTTGTGCGAGAGGCACGACGTGATCCAAAGTATAAAAGTGTCAGGAAAACAACTTTCTTTAAAGTCGGTTGACAATTATTTATGATTTACAAAAACAAGAGCAATTTGTATTGAGGGAATATCTCAGGGGATTAGAGCACGTCCAGCATTGTCACTTCGAACTTACTTCCAGTCGAGGAGAAAATCGGAACTTAGCCAACTACAAGATCGATTGCAACACTGCACAACTATTTACCAAGAATGCATAATATTTACTATTTTCAGAAATCAAATAGTTACTGTTGAGAAACTCTTTTTACTATGAACGTCATTCACCGCATGTCAGATTGGTTCACGACCCTAATACAATTGAGCCAGGCCTGGACCCAAATAGACCATGTACGTAAGCAATTTTAATACTGTACGTACCGTCGTTAAACACAGCGCAGCATTGCAAGTACCACCTAGCATTGGCTAATGTAGGATACTAATTAGGTCATTATAAAGTTACTAGGCAGGTGAAAATTAGGGTAACTAATTATGGTGTCTCTGAAGAAAGGACATTGACATGGTCACACTTAAAAAACACATTGGACAAATTTGGGCGTCAACCTCCCTCTAGACCTCCATAAATGGCCAATTATTTAATCTAGTGCTTTATATTTAATGATTTTCTCAGATCCAATCTTACTAATACTGAAAGAAGGGAAATAAGTACAAATCTAAATACCTTTGCGGGGTCTTACTGCAATCGTCTTATAAATTTAGCTTTATTTACTACAAGGAAGATGTAAGACACGGACGGAGATTTTGGATGGTTTTACTGATACAAAATATCTGAAAATGGCGTTGAGTGATTTTGCTCAACACTTTCGTCACACACTGATCACAGCAATCATATGTAGTGAAGAGAGAAAGCTATTTGCGATAAATTTAGAGCGAGCGAGAGGACCAAATTACCTCATAGAAAATAACAGGCATGAGAGCGACACCTTTTCTTTCACTCGTGTTATTGAAAAAGGTGTAAATTGCAAAGAAATTCTTTTCGTCGATAGAGTACCAGCTTCTTTGTTTTGATGAATGCGGCTACTAAAGTGGCAAGATGAAACAAAGATCGGGATTTGGCTCCTATCTTAAACGAATCTTCTTGATAGTCATCAGCACATGATGGGTTTTCAATCAAATGCTGTCCTATTGCCGAATCAGTTTTAGTATCTGTTAACTTGACTTTGTTACGCCATTAGGTAACATTTTGGAAACTTTACAGTGTGTACTAATGAAGGCCGGCACATTATGTGCAATTTTGTCATGTAACCTCTGCGACGTACGACCGATTTATTCGCTCGCACAGCTTGCACACTTTAAATTTTTCTGAATCAAACGTATCATTGTTCTGCAAGAGTTTCAATAAGGGAACAGATCTCACTTAAAGTTTTTATTACTGCTGAACAGAATAAATAAATAAAACACCGTCTATAAAATTTGGTGTAGTTATTGAAGCGCGGTTTATCTGGATCTGGCGAATTCCTCCCAAAAAGCCACGTTTGCGACTACCCTTCTCCTCAATTCGCTCAAATACTCGCCCATTGTTCTAATTTCTCTTTCGAAGATTTATATATATATGTACATATTTTTGGCATTGTAAACTTTTAGTACATTTACTTACGTCATTTGGTGCTTAAATAGGGCAGGAAGATGAAACGATAAGGGTTAAGGAACCAAGATGTTAGAGCAGACAAAATTGGAGTAAACAGATTCAAAGTCCCTGATGTAGCAACACTACTTGACAAGGAGGAAGAATATAATAAACTTTAAAACAGCTGCTGATCGTGTAGGAAGCGTATTAGTTCTTATGTATGCAATAGATTGTTATCGACCTTAGTTATTTCGTAGCCTCAAGATAATAAAGAGAAAGTTTTACGAAAAAATCAAATAACTAAACATTTCAGTCTTTCAAGTCTGAGCTCAGAGTTTCACCAGCAAAGAGCTATAAGAAGGATAAATGATGTTTGTAGTCTTCTGTTGAAGAAGAGATTTTATTGACTGATGAGTGGTAATATTTTTCTACTTAAATTTTGTTTTTTAAGTGCATTGAGAAGCCGCAACAATCGAAAAGAAAGTTGAAATCAAATGGCATACAAAATCAAATGGAATACAAGTCGCAACAAGTTGTAAGGTATAAAAGTTCCTTGGAGTCCGAAATATTTATGCTCTGCAAATAATTAATTCAAAAAAATAAACAAATTTGGACCATTGTCAAAGGATGACGTCACAACTCAAAAAAGTATAGCAAAAAATAAATGTTTTTCCACAGTTGTTTATAGATAAGTGGTAGTAAGGTACTGGGAGTTTTGGAATCATAACTTATCTCGCTTGCTGGGATAAAAGTGTATATAACTCTATAAGCTGTTTAAATGGCAGTTTCAACAAGTTAATGAACTTTAACATTCTAACCTAACGTTAATGTTTAATAACTAGAAGCAAAGTATATAGACTATAGAGTAGCAGCAAGTAAAGCGTTGGATCGTCGTCTCTTTACCAAAAACGGCTTTTTTAAAAGCCACCAAATTTACCATTGGAAAGTCAGATATGCCTATGCAGTGAGTGTCTGACTTGGTATTTTTGTAATAGGTGAAATTACGAAATAAATGTTGAAGTTTAGAAAAATTATCACCATCATTATTTTATGAATTTGTAAACTTAAGCATGGGTACTATTGGTACTTTAGCTGAACAAGCAAAATCGTTAGGGGAATTTTCTCTTTGCATCGGTCTTAGTAAAGAAGAATCCTTCTATATTTCTAAAAAAATGTTTTACTGTTGTATTCGTGCGACCTACTATTTGTTTCGCGGTAAGGATAAAGAATGGGCCATTCCCACTACATTGGTAAAGATATTTGATTTGAATAAAACAAGTCAAACTCTAAGTCAGCATGTGTTACCAATCCTTTTTGCCTCACTCTTCACAGACCGGAAATCTTTCAAAGCAAAATTTACAGAAACATATAAAATGGCAGTCTATGCATTAACGAGATCCTCATAGAATATAGATTATTTGTACACAGTAAAAGTGAAGGTATAAATTTGCTTACTTTTTTAATAACTGCATTATGCCGCATCCCATTGAAGTCAAAACATCATTTAGTCTGAAACTGTCAATGCCATACCATGAGGCTATGATGAACTCTATGAAAAGGCCACCAATTAAAAAAGGTACCGCCTGTAATAAAAATGAACTTGATTACTTTACGTTAAGGAATAGAAATATATTTTTAATTAACGCTAATTTTGAGGCCCTAGATTCTTATACCTCTATCTCTCTTCTACTGAGTTCTCTTGTTTACTCACCATGTATGAAGTAGAACTTGCAGCTGCGGCTTTTCCCACAGAATATATTTATAGGACGCGACTACCTTTAAGTAAGGTTTTTGAGAGCTAGCGAGGGCCCAAAAATAGCAAGAGGCCAAAGGCTAGACTTAAATCACCAAGAATCCTACGGGATCTATAATTATTTTGGGACCTCATGCTCTTTTGGACTCCGTCCCTGGCGAAAGCTCTAGGGTTACTACTCTACTAACGTAACTAACAAAGACTATCGAATACTAACGAAAACTGGCAAAACTAGCAATAGCCGCAGCATCAACCAGCGAGAAGTAGCAAATTTTGGCAATTAAAAATTGGCCCATTATTATCAGTGACCACTGTTTTATGACCATTCTTCAACACTGATTTCACTCTTTTGCACTATGGACTCTAAGGAGGAAGATCATTTGTAGCTGATACTTCGTAACTTTCAAGGGGCTTTAGAAAAATAGACGGGCCGGATGGCCGTCATTCCTTAGTCAAGTCACATGGCGCAGAATGTTAAGCTGGATGTCCATGTCCACTGATGGGTGGCTGGGAGCTAATGCGGCGACTAAAGAAATATGTTAGCATCTGAGGTAATCTAACTTAGTTGATAGAGCGGCACGCCGTGATAGTGTGGGTCAGGGGTTCGATCCCTGGTGATGCCAATTTTTTTTTTCATAATTGATAATTTTTGCCTCATTTGAAAAGAAAGAGGTCATGGCTTCTTTAACCAATGCCACTGCAATTCTATATTCCGAAACGATGGCATAATACAGTATATCCTCTTATAAACGCCGCCCTCTGATAGACGTTGTGAACTTTACAACATTTTTCAAACAATCGTTTTTGGGGGGGGGGAGGGGGGGGGACGTTGTTTAAAGTTTGTTTTATCTCATTTTTTATTTTGTAATAAACACCACCTTCTATTAAACGCCGTATCCAAAAGCTGGAAATTGTTATTTATTGGAGGAAATAGAAAAGTGGTAAAAGAAGATGGAAGCCCTATTTCATTTGCACCCAGGTGTCCAGTAAGACAACACAGGCACGCTACAGTTCGTCTTGCGGTAAAGGGCTGTTATGACAACAGCCGTCAGCGACCAGAAGCAGCTTGGCATCACCACCTCAAAAGGCGCAAAAGGGGCTTTAAGTATCCAGCTATTTAATTGACAGAAGCTTTGCATATAATATTGTGCTGCTTGCTGATACCGTCAAGAATGCTTAAGCACTAATATTACTAATTATTAACTTTGCAAACAAGGTAGGTCTTCGTATCAATAAATTTGCATCACTGCACAAAGTTGAAATCATCTGAAGCTCTGTGCTACCATGGATACAAAAAACTGATCTCTATCGTACAGCTGAATGCACACCACTCTACGAAAGTGAAGCAAAGAACCTGATGAATTTGGGCACAAAGTCAAAACAAATCACCAACAAAGAACTATATAGAATCTTTCTCCGACTTAGTTAGTACTATAACTTGCAGATGGGTAGTACTTCACATGTGTAGAACCTCCTGCGCCAACTCTGTTATGGAAACCACTCCAGGTTTTCAGCATTGGCCTATTCTATTCTCCTTCAGAGAGCCTTTCAATAACCGATGTCCCAGAGAGAAATGAGCAGCAGGCACTCGCTAATAGCATTGGCCATGAACTACGGTAGAACCGATTGATGATGATGTTTATGATGACGATGATGATAATGATGATGATTGTAAAAGTGATAATGATGGTGACGGTGACGATGATGATAATGATGATGATGATGATGATGATGATGGTGATGGTGATGATGATGACGATGATGACGATGATGACGATGATGGCGATGATGACGATGAGGACGATGAGGACAATTATGACGATGATGACAATGATGACGATGATGACGATGATGACGATGATGGCGATGATGGCGATGATGACGGTGATGACGATGAGGAGGAGGAGGATGAGGATGTTGAGGATGATGAGGATGAGGACGATGATGAGGATGAGGACGATGATGAGGATGATGAGGATGATGAGGATGATGAGGATGATGAGGATGATGAGGATGATGAAAATGATGTTGATTGATCTTATTGCTATTTAGACAATGGCAGACGATCTATTACAGGTCAACGAAAAAAATTTGGAGTAGGGTCGGAAATGTTTCAACTGTTTTTAAGTAATTTGAGGCTGCTGAATCTGAATATCATATCCATTTTTTACCATTAGCTCTAGTTTTTCTTCCACAGGCTACCCGTATCTGGAAAAAAATTTCTAGAACAGAAGAAATAGAGAATTTATCCTTTATTATTACATCAAAGAGTTACAAGTTTTACATTAGAGATTAGACGTCATTGCTGATCCGGAATGTCCAAAACAATGTTTTTAATGTGGTAAAAATTTGCGTTTTTGAGATTCTCTTGAATGTTAAGCAGCATGCACGCCACACTACAAATTGTAGCAATAATCTGCCATCACTTTTATGCCCCATCTTCCTTGGCATCTCTCCTCTACTGTCTTTATATGGGATCGCTCGCCTTGCTCATCTCCAACATCACCGAGGTTTTCCGGAAATCGATCCAGGTGGCTGTAAAGAAAATGTACTTTAATGCTTATGATGATACCAACAATCCTGAACTTTTGGATCATGTTGATTACAATCTCTTTGTATTTGTCAGCTCTATAGTTTCCAAGGACGTTCTTAACAACCTCTGCACATGATAACCATGAAGCTAACTTCACTTGATTCATAGAGTCAGAAAATGTTTGATCTCTCATCAACTGTCGAATCTGGGATCCATCAAATATACCAGCTATTAAGTTTTCATTGCTTGGAAGTCTCCTACAGATATACTAAAAACAATCACCATCTTTATGCAGTGCTTTAACAGATTGTTTCGAAGCCCTAGTTTTATATGCTTTGGAAGAAACAGTTTTTATCACGTGGTACAAATGGCTCAACATAACATTGTTTCCTCCAACATTAAGGCGACATCTTACTGGCCAGTCCTTTTTAGTCCAGTGATTTGCTTTATCTCTACTGTCCCGATAACAAAGAAAACTTTGTGTGACCGCTTTGTTGCCCAAGCAAGATAATTTTTTATTGAATCATATTTTTAAGGGTTGTATAATGACCAATTGCTATTGATTTATAACATCAGTAATGTGCAGAAGAACAATGTTCAGGCTTCCTTTCGAACTGTCAATAAATAACCTCGAATCAGCGGAGAGAGTAGCCCGTAACACCTAATTTCATCAGTACACCACGAATATCTTAACAGAAAACACAGTGAAAGTTGATCGTCAAAACACGGCACAAACTCTTTTCATGTCTTCTATAAAAATTGATTTTAATACTATGTTGTAAAAGTTTTCGATCTTTTAGCCGTGATGCCGATACGTCAGACGAATCCTTGGATAAACTAAGGTCCCTTATCAAGTCACTAAGACCCTGCTGATCAAATAGTACTGTTGCGGCAGAGCATGCAAAGTCCTCGTCGTCATCACCATCAACATCAATATGTTCTTGGTAATCATGTTGCTCCATGTGTGAATGCTCATCAATAGAGAGATCGGGCAACTTGTTAAGCTCAAGTATAGGAATATCATCACTATGAGCTACTAGTCGAATTGCTGACAGAAAACCTTTGCTTCTTTTTATTCACTCTTGTCACATTTATTGCAGAGAAGTAAGAGTCGTCGACATGATTTGTAGGCTCCCTCCTAACCATTGGTATCCCAAATCCGTTTGGCTGTCTGGTTCCACTTGTCCATTGTCTTAAACATTCTACATGTGTTGTAAACAACATGAGGAGTCCATGGTTTGTCTTGGTTTGCTATCATTATTCCAAAATATACATAATACGCTTTTCGTACAGAGTCTATTATAGACTTTATGTAGTCTGCAGTTTTGTATTCACCAAAACTGTAACAAAAGCTATGGGGATGATTTTTCATGATCTTGAAGCCATCATTAATTTATACAATTGAACAAAAAGACGAATCATCTGAATCACCCTTTAAATCCATCATCAAAACATAAGCATCATGAATGTAGTCATCTGATCCAAATCAACTCTCTCCCAACAAAAATATTAAAAGAGAAAATTGATCTTATTAGTTATAGTTATAAGTTATTATTTAATAAACGAATTATAACTAAATATTGTTCATGTCCTCGTGACAAAATGTAGACATCACAAGGCAACTGATATGTGCAAACGAGCATGCCGTTGCCAAGTGCAAGTTAGCACTTAATGGCCATGTCAAGGACATAAAAGCCACAAATTAACAGTAATAAAAATACCAGACAAAAGACTTCTACGACCTGGCTGTGATCTGCTGTGTTGTAAAGAACTTTCTGCACGTGAAGCCAAGTGCACGTAGTATCCAAATCCGCTGAAACGCTTGATATGCTTGCAGAATACAGGCAAGTTACAGAAATGTTCACATTTGAGGTATATCAAATATCAGCAAAACTTTGTGTTGACCAGTGTTATTAATCACGAAGCATTGTAAAATGCGTTACATTATCTTTATGTAATAAACAATCACCATAGAATGAGGAAAAAGGCCCATTAGAAAAGCAAATATGATCGGAAATGCTTATTATATCACGGGTTCTTAACACCGAGAGTCTAGTGTGGTAGCTTGTTAGTCGCTGTCTACTGATAAACTTACCTCCTCTTCATACTTTGGTACATCCTCAATACCGGCAAAACTTTCCTCGTCATAACTTACAGCGTAAAACAAACGACGAAATCGATGGGAAAAAGTTGCATTTGACTGCATGTTACTGAATGCCCTCTAAATAACAATGTCCTTGTAGTAAAACAGTATTGAAGTAAAGCTGTGGGCACCAAGTCATCGGCGTTGCTCTGCAGATCAGTAACAAGGAAATAATACCATTTGCAAACTCTAATATGAGACTTCCTTCGCTCACCCTTTTCACTTTACCTCTTTGTCAATCTAATTACGTACTCTCTTGGGTCTCTTGTCAATAAATTGATGTGCTGTTGAAAAGTGACCCTTTAAATATCATCAATCATCTCCTGGCTCATCTATTCAATTAAGATATAAAGGAGCAACAAAGGAGAATTTTCGAACACTTAAAGGTTTATTGTTTGAAGGAAATGATGTTTACTCTCAATATCGTCGGATAATAAAAGGGTCAAAGGCAGTTGACCAGGTCAGGTCAAGGTAGAAAACAGAGACAGTCGCAGCACTATCGCCAATTTTGAGGAAGCGCACGATGCTAATATTAACCTTCTGTTGTAGTCCTCAATTAGACCGGTCGTTGGAGGGTTTAACCTTGAACTAAATAACACAGAGATATATTTTATATCATTTGAACCGCAATTTTATGATGATTCTGAAAATATAAACCCCCCTTTAGTAGTCGTGGGCAAAACATTCCCTGCTTGTTTTTACAACCACTGCGTTTGGGCTGTCAAGCCGCCATGTTTGCTTAGTTTTTGCTTATTGCACAATTGGAAGTTTATCAGCAATAGATGAGCCAGGCGGAAAACGTAATTCTAATATGAAAATTAGTACCCAGCATATAGGCCGCAAAAGAATCATTATGCTAATGCAATAAAATACAAAAAGTAATTTGATCCTGAGCTTTCGATGTTTTCTCACATCATTTTCAAAGTGAAGTTACAACGTGAAAAAACGAAGTTAGTAAGGTAAAACTAGAACAATACGAAATATGAACAAACAATAGAGAAGTACTAATTTCCCCTAAGGAGGAAATAAGTGATAAGGGGAGAAGCAAGGGGGAAAATGAAGGGTTAGAATAGAGAAAGGTTTATAGAAGAAGACGTTAAGTTGAGGCTTGGGTTAAGTTTAGACAAACGGAGGCTTTCTTTAAGCAGGAGACCGAATTCAGTAGAGGCTGAAGCTAAAAAGGTAAAGTTTGAAATGGAAAAATGTGTGTTACAGTCAGTGCAATGAGAGCGAATACTAGAAAAAGGAGGCTGAGAGAGTTTTTTCCCAGTCAAGGCTGAAACATCCAGATGATCCGAGAGGCGTCTATGAAATTATCGTTTGACCCAAATACATGGCATTACATCCTAGACACTAAAAACGGTAAACAACGGCCTATATGACGGCTATAGGGCTATATGCGGCCTATATGCTGGGTACTAATTTTCATATTAAAATTGAAAGTTTGTTGCTCTAATTGACTTATCCGTTGTCTTTCTATTCAATTGGATAGAAAGATTAGGTAAGCTAAGCAGAAATGTTGTTTGGCGAAGTTCGCAAAAGCGCTTGAAAGAGAGTTTACTAAAGTATTCGAGGGAAGGTCAAAGAACACGGACTGTTGTAGCAGTTAAGTCAGTTTGATTTCAAGTAATTCCAAGTCCAATTTATACAAATAGATCGTATTAGCAGGCTGACAGTCGAAATAAATGGCAGTCTCAAATTCGTTTTCCTTTCTATTGTTTTTATAGTGAGCAAACATTAAGTGGTACACATGGAATTTACAAAACAGTTCCGATGTAAAACAAGCAAAACAATTTACAATGTACTTTTAATTATTTGCTGGTCTCTTTACGTATGTTGCCATGCAAAGGAATTCTTTTGCGAAGAGTGTAATACAAACTCACAAACTGTGTTTGTATCAAGATATATTGTTTCATAAATCAGACTCAATGGGCATGATTTAAGCGCACTGAGTGATTTATTTATATAATTATTGACTGGTTAGCTGCACGAATCCATATGCTTTGTAATCTTGCATAGTGTTCCCTTCTACCTAATTACAGGGATGGCGGTAAATATCCGAAAATTTGCCTCTCGATTTCAGTTAGTTAGGCCTAGTGCCCCAAACAACGATTTTTTCTTGAAAGGTCTCATGTACCTCCTAATAATTGCCTCCCCCAAATACAAGCGAAAGCAAAGAATTGAAAAATGAAATCACTTTAACGCGGCAATATTCACACATTCAAATATGACAATGTTGTAACCATGTAATTGAGTGCAAAGAAGTGATCGACAGTAGAAGGCTACTGGAATCAGTGATGACTATTGCGTGTATTGCAGATCAGGATTTGACATTATGGACTTAACCGCGGTCAGCCAAAAAGAACTTCAAAAGCTTACTGGTAAAGCTAGAGAACTTTGCAGAGAGATTTGGAGAAATTCTTTATTCGTAAATATGCTACTGATCCGACCTGTTCAGCTTTAGTGCGATTTTAACTGTCCTAGAGCCTCTTTTTAAAACATGAACGAGACTGAAAAAAGTGATTGAGGACTGGTCCACACGGGAATTGTGATATACCATTTAACTGAAGACACAGAAGAAGCTTCTGGTGCAATCAAGTACCGATGCATTGTGTATCTAGTGGGGGAAAATTTTCAGGGGAGTCCGTGTTAATGTCTGTGGACAAAGAAAGGACCTTTAGAGCGAGGGGACAGAGATCTGGTTATGGGAGCAGGCAGTGTATTGCAAGGAACACAGAACTGGCTTTATACAGAATCGTCATCACTTTTAGCGAACGTAAAACATTCTCCTTAAGTAACGTCTCATACTCGACGCCAACTAATACATTAAGGAATATACATTATGTTATGAATCATTTAACGTGCATAAGTTTCGAAACATTCTGCACCAATCTTTCTAGGTGCAATATGTATCTCTATCTGACTTTGCCGGACAAGCTTTAGCGGGAAGAATTACTACCTTAGGAATAAGCAGTACACAGTCACTGTCACAGTCTTTGAATAATGGCGTGGCTTACCGTAGAAAATTTACATTTCAATCTTCTCGATTTGGGATTGGAAAAGAAGATACAGGGTTATTTCTAGGTATGGCTAATGTAAAGGTTGCTCCAGAAAATTTGTTGAATTTTATTCGGCACGAGTGCATAATAGGTTTTGGTCAGTATGGGTCAAACCTAGTATGGGTCAAACCTAGTTGAAGTGCGCTGCATTGTGTAGACGTTGCAAGGGAGTGTCCTGAATAAATGTAGCGAGACACAGATGCGAATTCTGTTTCTTGTTTATTTAGCTGGATAACGTACGTTTTTAATGAGCGTAGATGCCGCGTAGAACTCACCTGATATCTTTTTTGACTTATCAAAATTAATTTCTCGACGCACTTATCTCGAAACCCCTTGAATTCGGACTTCTTTGATCTTAATGCATTTTCCTTTTCATCTTTCGGGTCTCATGCGCATCTTAATTGTTTTTGTGTTTTCCAGTTTAAGGCGTATATTTTCGCCGTTGTGTCCTTGCAGTTTCATGTTGTCCAAAGACGATGTAACATCTGCCAGTGATGCCCCAAAATATCCACTTTGTATAACAAGAGTAAGAAAGCTCGTCATGACAGAAACATATTTACGACGTCTTAGAGGAAAGGTGCGGCAAGATGTTAATTAGAAGATGACAAGGAAGTCATCTAGAATTTCCTGAATCTTGTAAAATAACGACAAAGGAAGATATACTTCAAATAAACTATAAACAAGTTTGGTGAAATATGTGATAGATGCTACTCGAAAGCTCGAAAATATACACATTCATGATCTGGCTGCATCCATACATTCTGTGCTGACATCCAAATCAAAAATGCGATCTAGTGCTCCTCTAAATTGAAGATCTAAAATCGTCACCTTCGTCGTCTTCTTTTTCAGCAGCAGCAGCTGCTATCTAATGATTAGCAGCGTTCACTACTGAAGTCTTGTAGTGTCGCTCTGTACTACACAATTTATGACAATTATTTACGGACTATCTGGTCATACCGTTTCTTACCACACACATCTTTGACGCATCTATTGCACTTTGCTCTCGATAAATCACTTGCAGTCCGTGTAACTGAGCTGAAAGACAAACTTGAACCATTCGTTTCTTGATTATTGCGGCTAGATGTTTTTCATTTTACATATTCATTAGTTATTATATGCTTATGATTAAATAATTAATGAGACTACCTAGTTCAAATTTGTTTTGCAAAGTCTACTTCACATGAGTTGTTTTCTTATGAGACACATTTACGATTTAAAAAGGGCTGAAATATCAAAGAGACAGGATAAGAGGTGGATTGAGTAGCAATCTTTCAGTAGATGGGAGAACCTTTCACAAATTTGGTCTAAAGAGAAAGACCAACAGGCCCGTAGCCATAGGGGGGGGGGTATTTAGTTGCTTACCCCCTAAATTTACTATCAGCCCCATCTATAGGGTCACCTTGAGCAGTTGTAATGTCAGCCCCTTTAAATTTCAGAATAGCCCCCGAAATTTATAACTGCCTCTTAAGGTGTGTGACCAGGGCTTCCTGTGTACAACCATACTTGGTTGGACTGGCATTCAGACCCCCTAGAGATATAAACG
>JAAAKM020006971.1:37977198-37994638 GCA_010016025.2 Alatinidae sp. Z8VKAUB7J3
TAAAGTGCTTTCATGACAATTCATCCAAGGAAAGACTGCCTAAAAGATGGCAAGATCACTTAAAAGAAAACCTTGGAATCACTGTTCAGGTCGCTGAAAATTATGGAAATGACCATATTGGACAGAAGAAACGTGTCACCATGTGAAGAGCAAGAGGCATAGATTCCTACTCTCTAAGTAAACAAGTATATTACATTAAGTCAGCTACTTTGAGACTAATAACAGTCCTTTTGTCTCACGTAAGAAAACGGTTATTCAAGTTTTAATCACGATATTAATTATAAAATGTTGCTCCAGGCATGTAAGATACCTCTTTTACGAAACGAATGTTGGTTTAATGACCCTCACCTTGCTGTTGGGTCAGGCTATTAACGTTTCGAGTTTACTTCCTTTGGTCAAAAAATCCAAAAAACGTAACTAGCACGATGCTGAGTCAGCAGGTGTTATATAAATACACTAATGACAAGAAGTTCCCTAAATATCAATTTTTTTAAGCAAAAGAGAGAACTGAAACATGAACCTGAGTTGTTATTAGCCTGCGTTGTATCCACAAACTATGGTTAAACGTTTTGTCCAGAAAGTGTTGTATTGTAACAAAAGTACGTGAATTCAAGCTGGTTCTAACATTTATTCAACTTTGCAACCCAATCAAATATTCAAAGGCACCGCCTTCCAATTAGAGAAATACACCAGATACTAAAATCATATTTTTTTTTGTAGATTATGTTGCAATTTTTAATGTGTGTCCAAATACTTGAGTAAACACAACTTTAGGACGAATTTTATAACTTAAGGGAACATTTCTTCCAAAACGAAGACCTTCTTAGCCAGATAAAGGGCCTTCGACGCATTTGAATTGAACATAGAAAGGGTGTGGGGACTCGACTGTGAATGAATGCTGAATTAGATTTCTTTCATAAGCATGATGATTGGGACTTTGAAACCATTGGTCAACACTGTACTCAGAAAATATAGACAGAGTTTTCTGTAATCAACATATATTTAAACTCCAATGAAATAAAGAGAATAACTTTTAAAGAGTCTAATACATTCGAGCTAAAGGAGAACGTCAGAACGACGCTGTTGGGGAAAAAATCGATATGTTTGCGGCACCTTACTGAGCCGGCATACGACTAACTTTCGCTATCGATGGTTCTGCGATTGTACGATTTTTCGGAGCTGAAGTCTCATAGACGTCAGTCCGAAGTGAAGATTTGAACCAACGGGTTGGTTGTTGTACCGAAATTGTAAGGAGTCAAGTCCACGTGGTATTTTTCTCCTATGTCTTTCAGACGTTTGATTGGCATAACGATGATGCTGTGTCAACGTCCCAAAAACTGTCTCCTTAGATTTCATATACAAGGAGCCAGAGACGTTGATTTAACGTGAGCGATAACGCCGATTCGAAGATAATCCGCAAACGAAATGCCAGCTGGGTAAAATTAATTAGTTATTACATATTGTATGTTAGATATTCATCTACAGTGAGTATTTTAAAAACCGAGGGCAGAGGTAACTGAGGGGTTTATAGCCTTCCCAGTAATTATGAAAACAATGAATTTATATAATGTGAGTTGTGGGTATGGTGAGGTGCGGGTAGAAAGTGCGGCTATTTACAAAAAAATAGTGTCCCTATGCATCATAACGAGGACAACTGTTATATCAAGGCTTGCAGCAAAGAGAGGCTGAAAAAAGCTGGCTATAACCCCCTCCTTCCCCACCCCTATTCCAAAACACCTTTTGCAGTCTCTAATACATCGTATATCAGAGAGACAAATTACATCAGATGTTTATTACTATCATTATATAACCACAGAAGTGTTTGTCTTGCACTACTGCAAGTTGCTGAACGCTTTAATACGGGTGACTAGAAGAAGACATATCAGAGAAGACAGAAGTAAGATCCCTCTGAAATTAAAGAAGCCTAGAGAAAAGTAATCAGAAACCAAATTGGTTTGGATACAGGCAGGCTAGATTACGTCGATATGGTAACATGAGTCAAATGTCCCAAGTGTTTATTGGAACATTGCGGTTAGTGCAGTAAAAAGTAACAAGTAAAAAGATATGTATGACAAAAAACTGCGCCTGGAATGTGCTCTAAGCCAGAAATCCTGCTATGCAAGGTATATTGTAGATGCAAGTAGTCGCTTGTCGATGCTTAGCGAATTGCATGATCATACAAGATACTCATATGCGAGTAATATGCATTTACAAACGTCTTACTTTGTTTCTTTTACTTATCTGACTTTTAATTCCCTCGATCAACGGTCTAAACCGTCAACGATATGAGTCACTCCGCTTCTAAAACAACTCGACAAAATCTCTCCTAAACTTAGTGAACCTTTTTTCTTGCTTAGTAGGGACCCAAAGCATTTTTCCTACCTTGATCCATGAGTCTCTTAAACATATTTTGCTATTTTCCTGATTGTTGTATTCTCACGTAAGATGACTAGTATAACGCAGGTAGTATCTATTGATTGCATCTTTAAGGGTTGTGTCCCAACAATTATTTTTGTTATTTCTGCTATAGCAAATGTGTCGTAAAAGACTAAAAACGCATCACTTACTCTCGTGTCCGGAATAAACGGGGTGGCCGGAATAAACAGAGTGGGTGGAAATTAAGCTCAAAATAAATAAACGGGGTGGCCGGAATAAACAGAGTGGGTGGAAATTTAGTTCAAAATAAAAATACGGGGTGGCTGGAATAAACAGAGTGGGTGGAAATTTAGCTCAAAATAAATAAACGGGGTGGATGGAATAAACAGAGTGGGTGGAAATTTAGCTTAAAATAAATAAACGGGGTGGCTGGAATAAACAGAGTGGGTGGAAATTTAGCTCAAAATAAATAAACGGGGTGGATGGAATAAACAGAGTGGGTGGAAATTTAGCTCAAAATAAATAAACGGGGTGGATGGAAGTTCTGCTTGAAAAAAATAAACGAGGTGTGTGGAAAAAGTTTTTCTCGAAATTTTTATAAAGCATGTGGAACTCCATGTAACAGTAGTGTTTTTAAGGGCTCGTGTATAAACGAATCAAACATAGGTAAAAGGTATAAAACTGCATCTAAGTAATAAACAAGAAGTCTTTAAAATCTGCAATTAAAGAGAAGTTTTCTACTTCTTCATGATTTTATGTTCCGGAAGAGAAAAAAGCGTCCGAAATAAATAGTGCGGGTGAAAAGGTTTCAAAATAGATAAACGGGGTGGCTGGAGTAAGCATGTCTTAGGTGGAAATTTTCTTGTAAATTAATAAACGTCCCGGGACGTTTATTCCGGACGCGAGAGTAACCATCGAATGATTCTAAGTAAGTTTCTTCACAAATGAATTACAGTGCAGAGCGATTGATTTCGGAACATTTACAGACAAAAGTGACCAAATGATGCTAAATTGCCATATTTCCTTTTTATGTACAAATTACAGTACTCGAGTGTATTCACAAGGTTGGACATCTACGTTTTCGGACAGTCGCATTTTCGAATAAGCCATAACAAAGTCCGACATGTTTTGTAGCCACTGCTTCCGGTCTATTTGTCGCCGACGGTTCAACTGCCGTATTGTCAAAACCTGTTTTCCATGTCGTATTAGTTGATTGACGTACGTTTCGTAACTTCTTTGTGGTATGTCCTCATGCATCTCTGACGGGGCTCAAAAATTGGCATCGGGGGTACGATCGTACGGACGAGAGAAACATTTGGAAACTTAAAACACAAAGCTACAGTACGACTCCGCACAGAAAAATCGCCTAAGATATCCAAACAAAAAATACCCGCAGTTGAAAAATATTGCGGTTTTTATTTCCCCTCCATACTTAACTGGTTGCAAGTTTAGAACGCCAGTATAAACAAGATCTTACATCACGCTCAATATCTTCCCTGCAGGATGCCCAAGAATTACTGATTTTATGTGTTTCTTTACCTAATCATTTATCAAGCGTGCGACACAGCACGGCGCCTAAAACTATATATTTTGAGCCCTGTCTGAGCGTTCCTTCTACAATGTTCCTTGTCCTATGCTTATTTAGTCGTCAAAATAGTAATCACTCCCTTCGTCGCTGTCACGCTCGATATCTTCCCTGGAGGATGCCCAAGAATTACTGATTTTATGTGTTTCTTTACCCAATCATTTATCCAGCGTGCGACACAGCACGGCGCCTATAACTATATATTTTGAGCCCTGTCTGAGCGTTCCTTCTACAATGTTCCTTGTCCTATGCTTATTTAGTCGTCAAAATAGTAATCACTCCCTTCGTCGCTGTCACGCTCGATATCTTCCCTGGAGGATGCCCAAGAATTACTGATTTTATGTGTTTCTTTACCTATGCTAAACGTCTTTCTGCCTTCAGGGAAGTTGCAGGGGCCGCGGAAAGTATATTAAGTTGGAGGCGCAAAAATATAAGGGATTCTTTAGCCATCACCGTCACCACCAGGGATCGAACCCGTGACCCACGTCTCGATAAGTATGAATGAAGGTCTTTCCACAGCAACTATACGAGATGTTGTAAGGACCATTAGATCCCGAAATGTAGACACAGTTTGCCGAAGAAGGTTTTCACTACGAAGAAACGCCCCTTCTGATTTGGCTGAAAGCAAAATAAACGCCCTATTCATTTAACATTAGCCGGTTTATAACGTTTCATTAAATTAGCATGAAATCAGTTTTTGAAATTCCACACGAAGGAATTATCAAGACCATTTGTTAACTCTAAGAGAAATTCCTGCTGTAAAACCAGTGACAGCAAAATGTTAAAAATATTAAAAATGAAATAATTCAATATTTCCATCCTCGAATAAACGCCCGTCCTTTTCCCCTAAACGTCAATAAACGCACGGGGCGCTTATTTGAAGCATTACGGTATTTACGATTTGAAGAAACAGTTTTTAAAATTCTGATGCACTCACTATTAATTTGTAGATGGGAGCGCAAGACGAATTGATCAGAGCAAAAGATGAATCAATCAAAAAGCTAAAACGGATGGCTGCCGGGTCGGAAGCAACAGAGGAGATGATCGTAACGTTACAGAAATCGATACAAGAGAAAGATAACAAAGCCAGTATGATGTTAGAGCAAATCGACAAACTTGAAACGGAAAACAAGATATTGAATAGCAAAGTTTCGAATCGGGATGAGCTGGGTTCTAGCAAAGACGAGGTACGTTAACGCTCCTTTTACGCATTACCTGTGTGCTATCTGTGTTCCCAAGGTTTGAGATGCCTGCACGAGGTGCCATGGCCAAGTGGATCTCGGTCATTTGACAAGGATCTGTTCTGATTGCTGACACTTTGATGGCAGGTTCTGTCCATGGTCCGTGAGAGGCTTTCCTACTAGGCGTTTGAGCCTGCTCCATGGCTTGCTTCTCTGCCCCGCAGCCTATATTGAAGGGCGTTGCCCTTGCCCAGCTGCCCATTATTTATTAGTTAGCCTGTTTCGTGTTTTTTGTTTATTTAGGGTAGTTTTAATGTCAGGATCGGGTGGAATTGTGTTCTCATTGATTACAGCTGCTCCCTATGAAATGTGAGAGGCGGTCTTATTGCCGGTTAGGCGTGCCACACTTGTTTCTCCGTCTGGTAGTCCGAAGTAAGGGACAAAGCTCATGGATGTTACAAGTACTCTGTATTAATTCATTAGCCTCTTTGCTGGTAATATTGTTTATTTCGAGGGGTAGTTATCTTTTATGTTGTTCCCACTCTTCATAAGGGGTCTTTGATCGAGAGACTTTCAGCAAGAATATGACCCGTTGAAGACCTCCGCTCAGGCATAAGGTACCCCAGCCACACTCTACTCTTTCTCGGAACCCAGAACCCCTTACGTAGAGCGCATTTCCTCTTTATACCGAGGGATGGGTACAGAGGCATTTTATAGAGCGATAGTGTTTTCCCATAGGTTGTATAGGTTAAAATAGGCGATGTCTATTCCCAGTTGCTTTGTTTCTTTAGTAAAAAATTTATTCTTTTCCACAGACAATAGAAGGCTTGTATGCAGAATTGCATCAAAAGGGTGAACTGCTACGAAAAACAATGGAAGAAAAGAGAGAGGTCGATACGAAACTGATAGAAAGAGAGGACGAGCTTCGTAAGGCACAGAAACACTTGGAACTCAAGGTGTGTTAAGGAGGGAGTATTTTTGTTATGAAAATATTTGTACACGTAAACATCGACATCACTATCATCACCAAAATCGCCATCGTCATCATCATTGTAATCATCATAATCATCATCATAATCATCATCACCGTCACCATCACTACCGCGCCATACTATACGAGTGATACGTGCACGAGTAACACGTACAGGAGTGACACGTACATGAGTGACACGTACATGAGTGACACGTACATGATTGACACGTACATGATTGACACGTACATGAGTGTCACGTATATGAGTGACACGTACATTAGTGACACGTACATGAGTGACACGTACATTAGTGACACGTACATGAGTACACATAAATTTTTAAAAAATTCTTTACGTATACCCTCGTTTTTCGCGAAAATGTTAAGCAACTACAAATCCGTTACTTAGCACTCTTTGCAAAATGTAATGACAAGCTAACTTTCAAATTTTTTTTTCTATATTCGTTCAAGGAATCAGAATTAGATGATGTGAATACAAGAATGAGAAAATATGAAGAGGAAGTTCAAGATTTGAAAGCAAGCATCCACTTTATGACGGATGAGCACACCAAGACCGTCAGCGACTTAAGAGATCGATTGACTGAAAGCTCTGAGTTATTGCGAAGCAAGAGTGAAACGTTGAACGTTCTACAGCATGCGGACGCAGAGAAGGAAGGGCAGATTGCTGGACTCAATGGAAAGGTTACTGAACTCGCCCATCAAGTGGAGTCTGTTGGAAGCTCCTTGACCTTACAGCTGGAATCTGAAGTGTCGAAGAGGGAAGCTGTCGAGGTGAGATAGAAGTGGTTTGATTGATAGTTGGGTATTGTAAAGGTGGCACTGATGAGCCAGGTTCCATGTAGGTATTCCAAACAGGCAGAAACGTTTTATAGCAGTGTTTCTCAACGGGGATCCAGGACCCCTTGGACAGTGACAGACACTCTTGTTGGCGAGAGGATTTGGTCGCCTCCAACAATGTTTTCTTTAAAAACGTAAAAGATTATTAGCCCGTCCAAATGTGTGGAAAGACACTCCAATTTCAGAAACAGTATTTCATTGATAATTATGGAAACGTTAGCCCTTATTTTATAACGTTTTGTTTACAACTACCCTGGCGAGGAAGGCCATAATGTTCCCTTGCTCCCCTGCCCTCTAGTAATTTTAAAAGTGTCGCCCACTATTGTTGGGAGTATTTGAGACTTTAAGAGAGGGGTCAAAATTGAGATTGGTTGGCAAGGATTGGCAAGGAATGGATGTAGTATCTGTTCTCATTGATAACAGATGCTTTCCATAATCCGCGATAGGCGGTTCTACTGGGCGGTTGCGTCTGCCTCATGGCTTGCCTCTCTGCCCGGTATCCTAAATTAAGGGGCATTGCCCTTGGACGCCCCAGCTGCCCTTTATTTATTAGTTAGCCAGTTTGGCGGTTTTTCTGTTTATTTAGGGTAGTTTCAATGTCGGGCCCACTGCACATCAGGGGTCTTTGATTGCGAGACGGCTAAGATATGCAAAAGCGGAAACTGAGTGTTTTAAATGAAATACTTTGGTGGTGGTAAATTTCCAGATAATTTTTTTGATTTTACAAAGCCTATAGCATTTCAATTGTTTCTTGCATGTGACGCCGGAACCAAGCAGAAGAATAGCAAAATATTGTTCCGGAGCCGTCAGAGAGAAGTCTAAAAGAGAAGGAATACCAATCTGACCACTATGGTTAAGAAATATGACTTTATATGTTTGTTTCCTACTATAATAGGGTTGCGTCAAATCCAGGGGATGCACTAATGACAAGCATGTGCGCAAAAAGGGCGGGCTTATCTGAGGGGGTTTACTTCATCGAATAATTACGATATGATAAGACGTGCTTTTGTCGGAAGAAGGAATAATACTCTTGCTTTGTGCCCAAGTCTTTAGTATTGCTGTTTTATTGCATTCTAGAGGCTCCTGGATGAGATGAAAGAGACGAACGCAAACCTAAGCCAAGAAAACAATGCATTGGAAGAAAAATTACAAAATTGTGGACAAATCTTATCAGAAACCAAAGATCAGTTAAACGAAAGTAATATCCAACTTAATGAAAAAGAAACGAATTTATCAGAAAATAAATCAGAACTTAGCGAAATAATGAAGGAATTGAATGACGTGAGGGAATTGTGCAGACAATTAGAGGAGAGGAATCATGAGCAAGAAGCACAGAATTTGGAGCTTGAGATTTCCCTGTCGGTTGTACAGTCGGAATTGGAAAGGCAAGGACATGAAAATAGCGAATTAGTACTTAAAGCAAGGACGTTAGAATTAAGAAATAGTGACATTTCTAGTGCAGGGCAACGAGAAGTAGAAAATTTACAACAGAAAATTGGGGAAGTGGAACGTGTGAATGATGATCTGAAGGAGCAGTTACAGAAATTAGAGCATGAGAATTTTGTTTGCATGGAAGAGAACGTGAAACAGGAGCAAAAGGTGGCTGCACTTGGGAATAACCTCAAGTCAAAGACCGACGACGAGGAGGCGCTTCGAGGAACGTTGGAAAGTGTGTCTTTGGAAAACAGTCAACTGAAGGAACAGTTGCAAGAGGCACAGGAAAGTATTGTCAAAAGAGAAGACGCGATTATATCACTTCAAAACGAGTTGACATCGAAAAATGAAGAAGTCGTTACCTTTGAACATAAATTGAATAAAGTTTCTTCCCAAAATGCAGATTTCATTGAGAGATTGCAGAACCTGGAACAGGAGTGTAAACATTTAAATGAGGCCAATGATAAATACAAGCAGGATTTTGGTAATTTAACGAACGATTTGCAGACGAAGTGTGAAGAAATACTGAGGTTAGAGGGGGTAGTAAACGATATTTCTGTCGAAAGTGGGTCATCAAAGGAAGGCCTCAAGAAGACAGAAGATGCATATGCGAATCTTATGGAGGAGAAATTGAAGCAGGAAGAAAAGATTGCATCGTTAAGGAATGACCTGGAGTTAAAATGTACAGAAAATGATGAGCTAAATGAGAGACTAGAAACCATTTCTCAAGAAAATAGTTCCATTAAAGGAATGATGCATCAACTGGAAGAGAATATACGCACGTTAACGGAAGTGAAGTCAACGCAAGAGGAGACGATGTTGAAGCTAACAGATGATCTGAAATCGAAGTGTGACCAGTTGCAGGAAACAGAAAACAAGCTGACAGAGCTTAATAAACAAAATAATGACTTTGTAAATACTGTCCGGGATAAGGATATTGAGTTGGGGAAACTTAGTGAGGAAATTTTGAAGTTACAGAATGAAAACCGTTCTTTAAATAGTTGTGTTGAGTCCCAAGTGGCTGAGTTAGATGAATTGAAAAAGTTGTCGAGAAATCAGGAAGATGCTCTGAAAGAAATGAAAAGTTTGAACGATGAACTTGAAACTGAGAATAAAGATTTAAAGGAAAGAAGTATAGAATTGAAAGAAAATGTAACGAAGTTGAGTTTATCGAATAAGGAACTCGAGGACATTAACGAAAACTTGAAGACGCAGTGCTCGAGTATGGAGAAGGAGAGTGAAGCCCTCTCTCACTTGATGAGGGACAAGGATGATGAGATTAATAGGTTACAGGGAAGTATTTCGGATATAATTGCGAAAGCAGAATCTAGCGACAGTGAGAAGGGTTCTGTACTGATAGAGAAGGAAAAACTGTCGCTTGAGGTCTCTGAACTGAGGCAAGATATTTCATCTTTGAATGAAGCTTTGTCAAAGAAGGAAAGAGAAATCGAATTATTAAGAGGGAGTGTAGAGCATTTTGAAAAGGATTTAAGCGACATGAAGAGTCAAATGGCTTCCAAAGAAGAAGAGTTAGGGAATGCATTAGATGCTTGTCAAAGGCAGGAAGAAGCTTGCAAAGAAATTAGTAATCGTTTACGGGACACAGAGAAAGATCTCGAGGCAGCAAGAAGCATGGGAAGCGAATTGGAGAAGAGTAAAGTGGCACTTGAAAACGAGCTTACCGAAGTCAAAGAAGAGAATGCCACAGCAGTCTCAAGGCTTGAAGACGAAGGAAACCGTATGAGAAGTAAGTTAAATGAGCTAGAATCTAAGTGCCAGGAGCTGGAAAAGGATCGAGAAGAGACACAAATGCGAAATACCAGCCTACAGGAAGGGGTAAACAAGATTGCAATGGAGAAGGACGAACTAAGCTCCGAAAATTCTTGTTTGTTGGAAGCGAGGAAGGAATTAGAGCAGTCAAAGGACCAAATGAATCGTGAACAAAACGAGGTACAAGGTCGAATGAAGGAGTTGTCAGATAACTTGAACACTACGGAGCGCAGGTATACAGAGGTCGCTGAGAAGGTTCAGCAACTCGAGGGCAGAAACCTGGAACTGGAGAATCTTGTCGAAGCTATCCGTAAAGAGAAAGAGAATCTTGAAAGGGATGCGGAGGTAACAACACAGACTAAGAAAGATGTAGATAAAGCTGTTGAGGATCTTGAAGACAGGAATAAAGTGTTGACCAATACCGTGGCAGATATGGAAAAGGCGTTGCAGGAATTTGTTTCCAAGGCAGGAGATATGGAGTCTACACTAAATTCATCTCTTCAGGAGAAGGAAACACTTGAGGAAAATCTTCGACAAGCGGAGCAACGGCGATCAGAAATCGAACAAGCGTTGGAGGAGTTTGTTAAAATGACGGAATCGCGGAAAAAGAAAAGTGGGCGTTCGGGAACCGAAGAATCGGACGGAGCGCAAGTTTTTATTTCTGAAGGTAGGTAGATGTTTGTTTAATCATATTTGTGCTTTGAAGCTCCTGGCAGGTCTTTCGTCTCGCTCTTCGCAGTAGACCGTGACCATTGTCTCAGGGAGTAGAGGCAATCCATCAATATGTTTCACAGGCGGTTCTCTACTAAATTTCAAAGTACGAAAAGTAATTTCCAAAGGTGTTGATTTCAGAATCTTGTAGTACGCATCTTGAGTTTTTATGCACCGTATTCTCCTTTCAAAATTTGTTTACCGTATGGTTGAGGATTGTTTTTGCAGATTTTTAGATAAAGTTGATCTCCGAAAGTACCAAATTACCTATGTTTTCACTATTAATTGCTCTGCCTGCACCCATCCGTGGTCAGATTGTATATGCTATTCGTTAGCCGAGTCTTGCATGGCAAGGTAATCTGTTTGACGTTTCAGTTATTTCATAATACTTCTACTCGTTCTGGCCATGCAGTATCAACCAAAGGAAGCCTTACTTGCCCGGTTCCATAGAACGTATTTCCGGTTACCCCCCGTATAGCCAGGTACTCATTGTTATTTGTTGCTATGGTTACAAGGATTACTACCATGAAGTTTTAAGTGCTTAAGACTCGTCGGGTATTCCCAAAGTAGTTGAAAAACTATGTAGGCAATAGTATTTATTAAGTATGTTGTTTTTCGTGTACAAAAACCCGGGACAACGAAGTTGGCTTGGAAGCCACACACAGCTGAGTCAATTTGACGATTCTTCGAAAACCCCGGACCTCAAAACTACACCAATATCTGTTTGACAAAAAATGTTTGTGATTCGATCCTTTCTGTTGTTATCGAGTTTTGAGTATCGTTCTTTACACAAACCAAACTGATGAGAGAGCAACTAAATGCGTCTTTTGTGTTTGTACTTATCCGGTAGTTAATACCATCTAAAATCTTGCACGAATAATACTGATGAGAGTGCAACAAACCACGCCTTGGGTTTTATAACACATAACCACCATTAAGGTCATCTACCAAGTTTCTAATGTGTGACGTATGTTTGCTGAATCTGCACGAATAATACTGATGAGAGTGCAACAAAAAGGTTCTTCGTTGTCTTTGAAATTAGTTCACTAAATAAAGTCATTAGCAAACTTTCTGATGTCTGAAATATTTGCTATTGAAGAAATCTTTTTGAACAACGAGTTCAGGTACGTTTGTGTGTAAGAGATGTCGTAGTTATTCGGTGGTCAGGATTTTTTGTCGTAAGAAACGTTGGCAACAAAACCACGTCAGCCTTTATCGTCTTTTCGGCTTGTTTTTCTGCCACCATTTCCCACGGCTGCGCTAAGAAGACGTATTTATGAGTGTATTGTAAAGTTGACTGTTAAAACCAACTTAAATATTTCTTAACGGAGGAAGCACTGTATACTAAACTGGCCATCACTTCTCTTTAAAATCTAAGTAAGCAATTTTGTATATTTCCGCCATTTCTAGGCGCTCCAGGTTACAACAGCCCCAGTCCGAAGCGACAGTCTCCTTCTGGATATCCTCTCAGCCCTTCTCAGAGCTTATGGGGAAGCTCAGAAAACATTGCCGGTGGATTTTTTGAGGGTAAAACATTCAGTGAAATATTTCAACTGGTTGAAGAAGAACGCTGTTCTCTGGAAAGAAAGCTCGATAATTCCATAAGGGTAAGCGATTTCGGCTTCAAAATCTGCTGGAATTATATGCATAAGTGATGTGGACAAAACAAGAATAGCGAAAACGTTGTGTACTTATAAGGTTACTTCGTCTGACACTCCTCAGAGTACTAACGTCAGAATGACCGAAATGAAGTGTGTGAAAGAGTATACCCAACTGTATTTTTGAAGAGCCAATCAGAATCTGGAGTGCCTGAATGGCTTGTGTTTTTGAACCAGTCAGCATCCACTGAAATAGAATTGGTTAAAAAAACAAACCATTCAGGCAGTCCAGATTCTGATTGGCCCTTTCAAAAATACAGTTGGGTATACTCTTTCACGCACTTCATTTCGATCATTCTGACGTTAGTATTCTGAGGAGTGCCAGATGAAAAAAGCTTGTAAGTACACAATGTTTTTGCTATTTCGTGCTATAGTTTTAGTCCCAGTTAAATTACTTGCTTTATGCCAGCCACCGTAATTCCCATAATGCACATTAGCCTCTGGAGAAGCTGATGTACAACTATGCATCAAACGTGTAGTTTTAGCAAGTTTCAGTAAAGTGTCTCTCACAAAGTCGCATCAACTTGTAAGATGACGATCCTAATTGATCGGGGTTAGGAGGTACCAACTAGTCAAAAACCTGCCCATGGTTTTTAGCATCAAGTCTACGAAGTTTGGTTGCATGTGGTCAAGCAGTGTAGACGAAGAACAGCATACAGACATCCATACAGACATCCACACAGACATCCACACAGACATCCACACAGACATCCACACAGACATCCACAAAGACATCCACAAAGACATCCACACAGACATCCACACAAACATACATACAGACAAAGAGATTGAGGCTTATACTACAGAAAGAGCACAACTATGAGCTTGCACAAGTATACCCACTGCCAAATGAGACTAGGCATAAAAGAAATTTCGGATGTAGTAAATGTCCCCTCCTCAATAAGCTTGTCCCCGGTTGTCTCCAAGGTTCTAAGTACCCCCTCCAATAGTGCTTACTATCTAAATTTAGATGACTTGAAAGTTTGGTCTTTGAAAAAAGGGGGGTTAAATCCTATCAGTCACTCCCAGAACGCCGCTAATGGACTCTCCCAAAAACCAGCAATCGACTTTATTAAATTAAATTAAACGACTAGAGTTTGACTGCATGTCTTGAAGTCTTTTAATAGCCTTGTTTCGTCCCAACAGATTTGAAACCCGTGGTGATAATCTTTGGTCCAATAAGATTCTTTTTAGCTTTTCAATGAAATTGACTTGGTTGAGTGCAGTAATGTGTGAGAGAAAGTGCTATTGTCCTTGATCTATTTTGCATGCCACAACTCAAAACTGAATAATAGGGAAGAATCTTTTATGGCTCTGAATCTCTCAAATAATAGTTTGATGAAAGTGCGAACTGCTCCTTCCTTCTTCACGCGATGTAAACAAACATGCCAACAATGTGAATATGGAACTTGCCGAAAGAATTAATTACCTCGAGCGAAATCAGCCATCGTTTGTATGGAAGAGGAGGGTATTAATAACCTACCTGATGGCAAGAGAAGCAGTATTAGGGCTACAATATAGTATCATTCTACCCTCAGCTTGGAAATATTTAAAAAGAATGGAAGTAGAGATTTGGTTCTATGGAATGGTTCTCTCAATGGCAGCCGTCGGAGGTATCATCGCTTTACCAATAGTTGGTTGGGCTTATGACAGGACCAAAAGTACCAAAAATATTTTAACCATCACAAATATGTTAGGAATGCTAGGATCTTTTACCTACTCATTGCCATTTAGCCCATGGCTGCCATTTTGGGGACGATTTGTGGTAGGTGGTAGCCTAGCAATCGGTCCAATAATACAAGGAGAAATTGCATGGACTGTCAGACCAGAGAACAGGTTAAGAATCTTTTCCTTTGTTTTTTTTGGGTTTTTCATCGGTCTTTCTGTGGGGCCTCCACTTAGTTTGGCATTTAAAGATATCAGTTTTGATATAATTAACTGGCATATTGATTACGCAAACTTTCCTGGAATCTTTATGGCCTTGTTGTGGCTATTGTTTGAACTCTTAAATCGTCTTTTTGTCTGCTGCCTAGCTAAGGAATATATAGTTTGTAGGGATGGAAATATTTGGAAGAACTCTGTTTTGCAAATGTTGGGACGAGATGATGATTGTGAGTCGACTGTGGAAGACGAATGCTCTGAATTGCACAAGACAGCACAGTTTCAATCAACGAACAGAAAAGAATCAACTTTAAGAAGTGCCTTGATAGAGGTCTTGCATTCTGAAATTATGGTCATCATTTGTACTACGATTATGACCTGGTTGTATTTATTTGAAGGAGAATCTCTGATTCCTATCATAACACAGGATGGCTTTGGATGGAATGTTGTGCAGACCAATGTCGTGTTTGTTATTGTAGGTATATCTTGCATCATTGGATATACAGTGCTTGGATGTATCGGAGACAAAGTTTCGGATATCACGTGCTTACTTCTAATGTTACAAATCGGATCGCTTGGTCCAATCTTCCTGATGTTATACCATGAGGTTGAGACAGGACATCTTGGGAAAAGAGTTCTTTTTAGCATAGCTGTGCTAATTGCAGGTTTGATTGAACCAGTGTGCAATGCTGTGTCAAGGTCACTTATGTCCAAAGTGACTCCTTCAAATGTGCAAGGGACTATGGGAAGTATTCTTTCGATAACAAAAAGGCTTGGGAACTTCTTAGGGACTGTCTATGGTGCACTGGTTTTAAAGAATATGATAGCGTTTAATGTTGTCAGCACTGGTTTATTTGTTGCTATTTTTGTTTGGCTGCTTGTATCAAGAAAACAGTTAGAATATAGAAAAATGAAATACTCGGGAACCAGTTAATGATTAACGAGACGAGACTCATTATCGAAATTATTATGGTATTAAAATGGACGGTTTTGATATTTAAGTTTTGAGATTTATTTATTTTTTTGACAGATGCTTTGATTGATTCTATATTGTACGGTCATAATCACTAAAATATGTAATTTAAACTACATACATCTTTTTAATTATTGTAAAGAATTAACTTAACATAACCGAGATACAGGTAATATAAATTATTACTTGTCATTCCAATTTTTTTAAATGTGTTTCCTTACAGTTTGATTTTTGTTTTGAAACCATTCAATATCTCGGTCATTCTAAAAGGTTCGGTGAAAGGCATGATTCATATTGCTGAGTGTTGTTACCACTTGAGTCATAGTTTAAGAATACATCATTGCACTGGCATTGATTATAGGTGTGGCGGGGAGGAGCATACAGTCGACCCTTTAGTCCTGAGATGTCCGGAGACAGCTGTTGAGGGTGCACTTAAAGCCGTACTGGAGTGCTACTCTAAGGAGTGGAGTGGAGGTGTGACACCAAACGCAACTACTACTACTACTACTACTACTACTATAGATATCAGGTGGCTTTATGCAAGAAGGGTCTTGAAGGTGTCTCTTTTGATGGAGTCAAATGCTTTGGAGAGATGACAAATGGTTTTACAACTCAAAGCTTGTCGAGCTTGACTTTATAAGATAAACAACTTATTCGTTTGATTGAAATATACATAGATTTGGATGTATTGGTAATTATACCTGTATCGCGTATCCATTTTAAAAAGACAGAGAACATCAACTTATAACTTGGATGTGGGGGTCATTTGAAACAGTTGTGTATGCAATAATAGCAGGCCTCGACATTTTGTGCGCTTTTACCAAAACAAGATCCCATGAACATTTTGTGTTTAACTCTACTTTTCATGTCTTGCTCATACGTGCATTAGATTGCTTTGACTTCAAGGAAGGCACATTTGCCTTCAACGCCCAAAACTTTACCCGACAACCAACTTAGTGACTCATATGGCCCCTTCGCTATACTTCATACTTTGACCCCCACTGACTCATCCAAATTTCTTCCGCAACTCCTCCAATTTGCAGAGCATACTTAGGGTAAAGCAGAAACTGAAAATGTGTCCGGATCTAATTTGTTGATTGTGTTTGATCAAATGTAATGAACTAAAAGATTGCTTGCTCTAAAATTTCCTATTTGGATAGAACTAAAATGGATTGATATAACTGTCAGTCCATACTTGCAATTGGCCTCTTACTTAAATTCTAAAAAATGCGTCCTGCACTGTACATATTTCTTACAGAATAAATATTCCCACAGAACATGCTAAAGATATTGTTATTAGTCCTATTTGTAGCATCGAAGCCAGTTGACACTGCTGATATTACGGAATCAATAATCATGTGCTGGCAATCTTGAATGGCCCGGGGTGTTTGTTTACTGTCAGGTACCTGATAGTGCAGAGGAGGTGGAATAAGTGGGGTATGGCCTATTTTACAAAAGCTAATAAGCAGATAGTGTCGAATAAACAGAGATGAAAAGGATTGGTTAAGTATTTCAAAGGAATAGACATTTTTGCAGCTGTAACTGTAACAAGCATTATGTCTGATGTCTATCCATAATCAGCAAATGTCAAGACATCGATCCCTCACATAAAAATGTTATTGAAATTAACCAGGACGCTCGCTGAGTCAACGAGTTAAACAGCATAATTTTAAGGGAGAGAAGGGGCAGGTTGAATCAGAGCTTTGTTTGGAGACTTTTTCGACAATCAGTTAGCAATGGGAGGGGGATAAAATACCCAAGAGTCAGCCACAATCATCCTCAACTTTTCTATATTTGCTTTTGACAGGTTTTTTTTCTTATCATACATCTCTCTTTAGGGCTATTCTTTTAAAAGGTCTACATGAGGCCCGTCCTTCATTGGTTCATAAATTCCTGTTTGCTTTCTTCCTCTGGGTTTTTTTGCATTCAAAGTTTTTTCCTAAAACAAATTTTATCAAGCTACTCATGTCTGATGTTATGTACAAGACACCACCTCAGTCTCTTGTGTACTGTTGTAAGTGGACACCTTTCTTCTCCAAT